>JAZKJV010006230.1:0-390000 GCA_037367405.1 Ottelia alismoides
TGGTTCGCCGGCCAAGGAATTAACAGTGATAGCCATTTCCTTTTCTATCTGCATGGCGCCAGTCTTACCCGCACGTGATAAGCCTTCCATCTTTGACGTACCCATAAATTGCATGGTATCCGCCCTTGACGTATTTGAGCATGGCATGGTTTTCCTTCCCAGAAAAGATTCTCCCAATCGTGGCCTCATAACTTTTGTTTTGAAATTCAAAATTTTCAAAATTTTCAAAATTTTCTGGATTTGGCAAATGCGAGTTATTACACGCATTAAATCCTCCAATCAATAATTCCTGGCAATGCGGCTCTTTCGCCCTACCGGGCACAGCAATCGACACCTTGTTTCCGGCCGCCTCCTCCGCCGTAATCGGCGTCGAGCATCCCTGCGTGGCCTCCTCCGCCAGCTTCCTTCCTCCCCCATTCAAAGGATCTTCATAATTCTCAAGAGAGTCCGTCGAGGGCGACGAAGCGTCAGCCATCGCTGTAAGACCAAGAAGGAAGGAGGTCCGACCCACAACCAAGGTTGTCACCTCCGGCAAAGGGCATGGCGACCCCGACAGATCCACCAGAACATCAGAGTCATCTCCTGGCTTGAGGCCATCCGAAAATAATCGAAACAACATTTCCCAACGGTGATAGGCAAGCCTTGATAATATCTAAGCGTCTTCATCTCAAAGGAACTCCAGAAACCCGAATACGTGTCGATGTCGACCTTAGAAATGGTCTTGCTCCATCACGAAAACGACTCCTCCGCCAAGGACGAAATTCCAAAGGGTCGATGCTGCCCTTCAAAAGGTATGCTTCCTCTTGTTCAGAAAGGCCGCGGGCACAAACAATCTCATTTCCGATGGCAACAACATCACCTTCGAATATAGGGCCCAATAAAAGTAGAAGATCGCCCATCGCCCTTATCACGTCACCAACATATGCATCTGAGACCAGATGTCGATCTCTGATGGTGCAGACCTTACCAGATGGTTGAACCTTAGGCCGCCAGGTCCCCCGACGATGACAGACACTACTCCGATGCCCCACGCCATTACACCTGAAGCACACGGTATCCTTTGAGCATGACCGTGCATAGTGACCAATGTCCCCACAACGAAAGCATCGGGTCGACTCCAATCTACTCTTTCTTCGACCACCCTTCCCCTTGACCGATGACCAACCGACCTCGGTGTCGATCTCTGCCATCTCCACATCATTACCTCCCCCAGCGCCTTTCCCTCCGCCATCCCCAGAATTTGTCCTCCCTCTCCCTCCCTCTCTTGGACTCGACCCTCTCTCCCTCCCTCCCCCCTCCTTCTCTTTCTCTCGCTCTCCCTCGCTCTCTCTCTCTTTCTCCATCGCCAACCCCCAAAGCAAACAATATGTGTTTCCAAGAAAGTTTTAACAAAGTTTTAACAAAGTTTTAAAAGCAAACAATATGTGTCTTCTGTGTTTTTAAAAGCAAGGCATATTCAAGGAGCAGTTAGGTTTCATCTCATAATAAAGAGGTCATTTTGCAAGAAGCATGCTAATGATGGATATTAACAAAAAAGATCATTAATCAAAAACTGGTAAAGATGATTCATAGAGAAAGATTTCCCTTGAATGAAATGTATATATCACTTTCCATAAGCTAGTGAATCTTCCCATCCTGGAATCCAAAAACATCCTTGAGCTACTTCCCTTCTTTTCTGCCTCTTTCTCCACTACTCAAATTTTCATCACCTTCTCCGATGAACTTGAAACCACCCTTTACTCGTTTGAAATGGGTCGCAAGGGTTACAAAAAATGTATCTTGCAAAAAATTGAGGCAGGGATGATCACACAGAAAACGTCAATACCCTCATACCCATCAAAATACCTAAAATCCATTTCCTCAAAGATGAATCTCGATCAATGAAAACAGATGTCACAAATCAAGAAATCAAGTTACTAAGAAAGGAAACACACCTCTGAAAACTCCAAAGATCCCAAAATCGCTGAAAATCATGAAGATTACGGTTTAAACAGTTTAAACTAGTCAAGCAAGTGACCCACTCTGATCTGGCTGCAGAGTTGTAGTTTACCGGCCGGGCCGTTGGACGGAAAGGAGAAGAAGAGGGAGAAAGGGGAGGAAGAAGGAAGAAGAGGAGAATGACTGGCGGAGGAAGAAGGAAGGGGAAGGGAGAGAAAATAAATAAAAAGTAATTAAAATAATTAAAATAAATAATTTAAAATAATGATTAATTAAATTAAATTAATAAATACAAAATTATAAATAATTTAATTTTAAAAATTTATTTAAATAAAAAATATCATTTAATTAGTTGAATAAATAGATATATAAATAACATAGGTATATATATCTATGTAATTAATAATTTAAAATATTTTTATTGTAATAAATTTTATTTTTATTATATATTAATAATATAACATTATAAAATATAAAATACAAGAAATAAAAAAATTAATAGAATAAAATTAAAATATATTGTACAACTGTACCAATAGGGTTCCAGAACCTACTTTCTTCATATTAACTCCGACTTTAGTGAAATCACGTTCATTTGATAGATAATTTTATAAAACGAACTTTAAAAGTGAGTACACCCAATTCAGAGTTCATATGGCCGAGATATGAAGTTTGGAAGTTAGGCTTTACTCCTTTTTAGTTTTGAGATTTATTGGTATTTATTAATAATTAATTTTATTTTCTACCGATTTTTATAAATAAGTTAGAAAAGAATTAGGTTAATCGGAGTTAGGAATAATTAAATAGAAAAAAAGATTTATTTACATGTAGTACATATATACAAAGGGGTCCAAATGCCAAAACTCATATGTTTTATTTTAATATTTTTTTTATTTTTTTAATAAATTGTATTATTTATAAAACAAAGTTTAAAAGTGAGTTTGGTAGATTTTGAGTTTTGTATAAATAGTTATGAACCTGGAAAATCGATTTTAATCACAATTATTTATTTATACATTAATTCTTTATATTTTTATAAATTAATATATGTTATTATAAACAACTTTGAAGAAGGAAATATTTTTATTTAGAATTTTTTGAATGATAAATAAAATAGGTAAACATTTATACAAGGTGAAAAATGTATAATTGTACATTAATGATATTGATTTTCTGACATTTTTATAGTTTAGGATCCTTATTTCTCCCTGCTTATTTATTTTATCGACCATGCCAATATTGACCTGGTCTTGGGATTAGGATCAGTTTGTACATATTTACATATACACAGCCTTCTATTCTTTTATTTTTTTCGTTTTCTCTTTAATATTTTATTTTAGATAAAATAAATGTTAAATATATAATATTAACAATTGAGGTTAGAATATTAATTAATGACAATTAGTGAATATTTACATGCATTTTACTAAGGATTTTAGCCAAAATATAAGAATAAAGGTGATGAATCATGGATTCATCAACGCATGCTGCACATCATTAGAGGAGTACATTGTCACCTAACTCACTCCAATTTGTGTCGATCTGAGGGGTCCAGTGAGAGAATGGATCAAATTCAAACAAGAGTGCGGCAAGGGGTATATGTACAGGGGTGGCTTTGATCGAGGACACGGCTCGATGCGAGGCTCCAAAGATCGAAGAAGCAAGCTGGCGTCGAAGGGCATTGCTTGAGGAGTAAGGGCTATGAAGGAATCGAGCCAAAAAAGGAAGAATCAAATGGGAAAAATCGAGGAAGATATGGGTCTAGAGCCTGACACCTACAGACCTAGGGAGGCTGGAGACTTAACCGAGGTCAACCAAGGTCGATCTCCCTTTAGTTCACGTAGGCGTAGTAGCAAATAAAATAGGTATTTAATCCCTTATTAATTCGATTTAAAATAATGAATAATTTTATTAATTTTTTGTCAAAACATGGAAAATATTTATTGTTTTTAATTTTTGTTATGATTTTTATTTATTTTCACAAGTTGATTTATTAGGTGTTAGTTTTTACATGTACAACTATAGGTATATTTACTTATATATTATGTATTTTATTTTTATTTTTATTATTTTTATTATTTTATATACATAATTTATATATAATAATATGTATATAGGTATATTTACCTATACCATATTATGTATATTTTATTTTTATTATATAATATATATATATTTTTTATTTATTTAAATACATATTTAGGTATTTTTATTGTATTTTCTGAGTTTAATTATGTACATAAAAAATTATGTGTACATAGTATATATGTATATTATAAGTATGTTTACCTATATTTTTAAAGTACATTATTTCTTTAAATGTAATTTTTAATTGTTTTATTCTAATTTTATTATGCACATGTATTTTAAATAATATTTACAAAATTATAAAAATATAAGAAACCTAAAAATGTAGAGAATAAATATAATGAATATTATTGATGAATCCACTATTCAACATCTTTATTCTTTTATTTCAGCTTAAAATCATTGGCAAAGTGCCTGTAAATAACACTAATTCTTATTATTTATCATTCACCCATTGTTTGTTAATATTGTGTATTTATTACTAATTTGCACCAAAATAAAAGAATAAAGAAGAAAATAAAAAGAAAGAAGAGAAGGTTGTATACTCTATTATATATTTAACATCGGAAGATATGACAACAAATAAAATCACTCATTGTCGCAAGCCAATTTTGTTGTAGTGGCTTTGAGAATATGGATTCCTTTGTGCTTCATTTCCACATTAAATAAATTCACCATAAGAAGGAAATGGAGAAGTGGGGATAAAAATCAATTTGATAAATATAAATTGAAGTTAAGCAGGTATTCAGACCACCTTTGATTGAACCATAGTTAGGGCATGTAGGTACTAGGCTTGCCCTTGAGACTGTACATTTTCTCCTATCTATTATTTTACAATACAACAATAAAGAAAGTACAGAACAACACCTACGGCATGGCAACTCAAAAAAACATATCACTTATCTACAACTTTGCATCATTTGCTTTGTCAAAAGCTACTGTAACTTATTATGCAGCTATATAGAATAAGATATGATAATAAAGAAGTCTTGAATTTCTACAATCTTATCCTTGATATACAGGTCGATAAGCATCTAGGCGTACGTACACATGTCTGTTCATATTATACATGAAAGACATTGTGCAGTATTGAACTTTTTTGCAATGAGATCACGGTCATCTGTGAGTGGGTTTCCAAATTAATTAACCGTCTCCTTTGGCATTTTGATATCCAAATGGGAAAAGGCAAATGGATAATCCATTACTTGAAAGAAATTAGTGAAGGTGTTTCATCTCAATGTAATACAGACACATGTAATGGCATTAGGGATTTCAAGTTCCACAAGCATTCATGATTTCCACTGCCCTTAAGTCACGGGCACTCAGCATGTCTATCCTTTTATCCTCTTTCGGGACGCGAAATATCTGAAAATTTATCTTGTGATGCTTAATCCAGTTATCAGTTTTTTTCAGCAATCAAAGAAAAACTAGCAATGATAAGCACAAAAAGTCATGAACTAACGATGTATGATCATCATTATATTATTCGTAGGTGGCAACATACAGCAACGAACATCTGATCATCATTATATTAAAGGAACTAATACTGCGACGATTAATTATAGTAGTCATCATATATTTAACATCGAGCGATACAACGGGCCGATTTCGTTGCAGTGTCAGTTGCTTTGTGCTCGTTGATTGATCATACAATTAAGGACAAGCAAGTATTCCGAGAAATTCATATCTATTCTGTTCTGCCTGATTAAAAAAGATAGGAAGGGATTGAAGGGACCATCATATGATCTATATAGACACAACGAAAGTCATCAGCAAAGACAACGTATAAGATAATTTTTCAAATACATACATACATAGATTTAATTGCTACATGCTTAACAAACGCCATTATTGCAAAGTTCCCTTCGATGCTTATCTGTAGATTAAATTATTAATTTTTTGCTGACTATAAATAGAGGCAGATCCGAAGGAGTTGAGCTCACAGCAACCACAGCCACAGCGAACAGTGCATCACAAAACATACACGTACACAGATGGCGCTGAAACCTTTCCTGCTCATCCTCGTCCTCCTCTTTGCTTGTGCGCATGCCGAGCCTGCTAGTCCAGATCCAGGTACTCAGATGATGAGATCATATATAATTAATTAAGAAGACATCCATATGAACTAAACATCGATCGATCCCAGTCATTCATCTTCACTAGTTAATCGTGAGATCGATTGGTTCACGGATGCCATTCATTCTATTTAATTCTGACACTGTCATCAAGTAGCTAGCAGGTAGCTGCTTAATTAAATGGTTACGGCATGCATGCATGCAGAACTATTTCAACAAAAATCAGATGATTGATCAAAGGATAAGCCATTAGTTAATTTCAGCACGTAGATTAGGAATATATGTATCGCTGCGTAAGTAAGAAATGTCTGATACGTGTGTTGTGATGGTGCAGATCTTGCAGCACTCCCAGCAGGTGCGTGCGACATACAAGGCGGCCCTCTCTACTCGGTAGGCTCCTGCCTTCCCAGCTGTCGCAGTTACTGTGCCTCGAGGGGCTTCAATCTCTATGGTTGCTTCGTCGCAGGGTCCAACAGGCTGTGCATCTGTGCTCGTGCCTGTTAGTTTACCTCTACGTCCCAACCTCGCCATGTCTATCTATACGTATACACCTACACATATGTATGGAATGTATCAGCTGGTAGCGTCGTCACTGCAGCACGTCTGTCTCATGTCCCTGTACCCACGCATGTTTCTCATCGTGGTTCTAATACCTAAATAAAGACATGAGTTTATCCTAGAGCCAGTTATTTCGCCCTCCTGATTATTTGCGTACTATGGAATTTACGAATCTGAAAGTAATGTGCTCCGACGTATTTTACTTTAGTAGCGATTAAGTTGTAGCGATGAAAATTTTTAACTAAGGATTTTTCGTAATGAACTTCGGTGGCCGCAGAGTTAAAGATGTTTTTTTCTACGTTAGGGATTCTGTGTAACAGATTCTTCATCACAGAAGTAGCTAGTGTCAAGAGAGGATCGTATGCATTACTGCAGTCTCTGCAGTAAATGTCAGAGTCGTCCGATCACAAATGGATGACCTCGAGATGCGAGCTCACTATCCCTGCCCTCAATGAGGATCGTTTGATTCTCATCCGATGATCCCGGTGCATTACAACACCTGCTGCAAATCCTATTTACAGCAGACGATCGGTTTCCAATGAATTGAACGTTGGCACGTTTCTTTGGAATAGGATCATCTGCTGTAGAGAGGATTGCAGAAGAGGTGTTGTAATCCTCTTTAATAATCACATATTTAAACGAAATTTGGAGTGTATGCATAGCATTAATTTAAGATTCAATCCATAAGGTTGGATCTTGAAATCTAAATCACAAAAAAATTTGCTATTTTATCTTAATAATTGAAGATTCAAATCTTTTCTAAATAGAGTTTAAGTTGCTTAGATCTTGACCGATTGTTTGACCATTAAGATCAAGTAGTAAATAATCTCGGATTTAATCAAAATTTGTGTGGTATGTAGAACATTAATCTAAGATTCAATTTATAAGGTTGGATTTTAAAATCTAAATCATAAAAAAATTAAAGAGAATTGCATCACCTCTGTTGCAATCTCCCTACAGCAGAGTATCTCGTCCCGTTTCTTTAACTATCACTGTATCACACTTTTGGTAAATGGATTTTATACGAGGATAAACTGTCACTAATAAAACTGCTGTTGCCATAAATATAATATTCAATGTCACAGCCTATTGGTACAACATATTTTTTCTGGGAGATATTAGCATATATAATTCCTTGTTTGATTTTACTGGGACTTCATTTATTAATTGGTTCGGAACTAATATAATTTGAAGGCATTTAATTATGTATGTATAAATAGGTACCACTTTTTCCTAATGTGTTAATTAAGTGACCTAAGTGCATTCGTAATACACGTGAAATCAACAAGTTGAAATAAAATATATGTTCAATGTCTTGCAAGTGATCAATGTAGGTTTTACTTAGACAAGTACCAAGGTCGAACTTAAGGAGGCCAACTGGGTTATGAAATGGTATATGATTATGCAAGAATAAAGACCAAGGTATTTGAAGATATGTAAGCAAGAGTGATGTGCAATCACATATATTTGTGGTCTTTTTGTGCATTTTGAGGTGTTTATAATTGTACTGATACATGAATTTTGATTATTTTTATATTTTCATTTTTTTCCTCTTTTTGTATATTTTTTATATTTTTAGTTGATTTTTGAACATATTTTTTTGTGCATAGGATTTTTATTTTAGAACTTTTTACGGGTTTTTAAATTATATAAAATTAAACAAAATATGATAAAGTAGGGCGATACATTTTTTGGATTTTTATTTTGAAAAGGTGATCTTGAAATAATTTTTATCACTTTTAGATTTTTAGATGATTTTATAAAATATAAATAAAGGAAAATATTTTAAATATCATAGCTAGAGTAAATAAAAATAGGAGGAAAATAGGAAACATCGAAGAAAAATAATATTTTTTAAATAGAGGGTGATATGGGAAATATCATTTTCACTCGGTTTTTCAACTATTTTGGAGTGGGCTTGAACTCCTAGAATAGAGAGAAACTCCCTAATTTTTTTTTGGTAATTCTTAGAAAGAAATGGACTTTAAGTGACTTTTCTAAGGCATATTACTATTTTAAAGGTTTGTTGATTTTAGAAAATAACCCGTAGGATTAATTTTGCAAATCAAAACCATACGATATATTAAATATGGAGGTGAATAGTAATGCTTGACAAAATATTTTGCTTTTTATTTTGGGTGAATTTTCTAATAATAAAAAACTTAAAGGTATTTTTAAAAAAATGCAAATCTAGGATAGTGTTTTGTTATATACCTCAATTTCACAAAATTATTCTAGATAAATAATGCAAGCTACTTAGTACAAGCTCCCCACCAAAATTTAGCTCAAAATATATGTAAAATGAGCAAGAAATAAAATGAATAAGGTTCATGGCCAAAAATGTAATTAAAAGTATGAAAACAAATAGTTGAAATTATTTTCCCTTTTTGGTGCCCCTTTCTGGACTGATTGATATTCAATCATTAATAAAACTGTAAGTTTACATCGAAACCGAAGGCAAGCGGGTAACAAGCTGCGCCGCTAGACATTTTTGAATTGCAAAGCCAATTCTTTTAAATACTACATCCATAGATCTATGGTCCATCACATTGATGTTCATCACTTTTTGGATCCTCTTTAAAAGCTCAATAGCTTCTGGTGCTAAGAAGCCAAAGGTGTCAAAACCAAATGGAATGAAGGCATGTTGATTCTCCGTGTAGGCTTTCTCGTGCTTCACCACTTTTGCTAAAGAAGCTTTAAGTGCAGCATGCCCTGCTGTGAAGGTCCCGCTCTTCAACCCCACCAACGGTGAAACTCCTGTCAACTCTATACAGGCATGTTTTCCTCCTATCCACCCAAAGATCAAAATATCAGCAGGTCTAAGTGTCAGTTAAAAAATTCACTGGCGCCTCTTTCTTAGCAGCAATACCTGCACGCCTGAGCACATCAAATAAAACGTCTCTAACAAGATCGTGTCTGTACTTAAACCCCGGGAACTCCCTGCAATGAATTGTATGATCACCAAAATTGTCTAAGCATGCCTTGCGACAGATTGGACAAATCTCATCGGTAGGGAATAATGGAATCATCAGACGATATTTGAGAATACTGCGGTACTCCACCGGTGACATGTGAAGTCCAAGTCCGTCTATAGGAAGGGTAAGGAGAAAATCTTGGGCATGATCGGCTTGAAGACACCGAAAAATTACCTTTTGTCTAATGGACATGTCAAATACCACATCCATATCCATAATTATTTTGCTAAAAAGAGCACTCGCCAAAACATTTTGGGTCTTGGGGGGACGGTGTCCTTTTTAGAGAAACAACTGAGGTCGAATGAGGGAATCAAACCATTAAGCCTTTGAAGAGCACAGTCGAAGTCGGAGTCCAAATTGTGAATTTTACTGTCCCATAGTATATGGTCCTGAAGTTCCCAAGATTGCGCCCTAGAAGCCACAAAAGCGTAGGAAGAGGCCTCCACAGCTGATAGTAGCCCCAAACCACCAAGTCGAATGGGTAAAGAAGCTACCCTCCATTGTAGATCTCCAAAAAATGATCCTCCACAAACAACAATATCTTCAATGGATCCTCATAAGCCTCTGTCAAATAAAATTGCGGCCTCTTTCATGTACAAGGGTTGACAAGTCCTCAAGCCAAATAAAAGTTTTGATAGGCCCGTGCAAGAACGAAGTAAGAGAAGCTCACACTGGGGATCTTTCAACTGAGGTAGAAGATGCATCAATTTCACCGCTTTAGCAGCCCTCTCTAAAGTCATGCCTTCAACAAATTTTTGATCCATACTAACAGCCCCTCCAAGCAGCTTCACGCCTAATAAAGGTCTTCCAATATCAGTTGGGAACAAACCTTTGCGTAGTTTTCCGCCATCACAAGTAGGTCAAAAGAGTTCTGTTTTATGAATATTTAAAACTAGACCCAAGTCTGCCCCACGTTGTTGGATAATATTTAAAACCTTGGCCACTTCAAATGTATCTCCAATAATTGTGAACTAATAATATGTAACCCAGCTAAAGGGCAGGGGGACTCCTGCAAAACCCCTATCCCTTCGTCGATCAACGGCTCTAAGATTAAAATCCAAATATCGCCTCATCAGTGCCTCGTACGAATACTTTGAGACAAATGGAGGGCTCAAGCAGTCGGGAAATGGGCATGAATTGAGGTGATCAACATATTCCGATCAATCACTAGAGAGATTCAAATAGGCATCAGTATACATCCGTAAGATATGAAAAAAATACCGAATATTGTTGTTCCATAGTCCAATAGAAGTAAAACTGGAATGGAGGTAACTGGAATCAGAGGACTGCTGTAAATGAGAAGTGCATCCGAACTGCTCCATCAAGATCAAACGCTTCGTATGAAATCCGAGTTTTTTTGTGGACTCTTACCGTGCAAGCTGCTTGATCTTGATCGAGTACATTATCTTGAGGCCCAGAAATGATAAAGAGATTTACAAAGAGCGATTACATTTTTTGGGTAAAACCTCTGATTTTCAAAAATGAGATCATTCCTTCCTCCCCAAATGGTCCAAAGAACTACAAAAGGCAAAGAGCAGTCATCGCTTGAATTACCCCCTACCGACCTCACCAACCTCCAAAAATCGGTAGCGCTTCCAGTTGACATCTAAGAGATCCCTACCTCTTGCCAAACCTTTTTCGACGTCGCACACCTGAAGAACAGATGGTCAACATCTTCGGTTTGTTCTTCACACCTATCACACTGAGTGTAGATGTTGTCGAAAAGCATTCCCCTCCTTGCTTTGTCGCACAGTCTGCCCCTTCTTAAGCACCATAGAAAAATCTTAACCCTGCATGGAATCTTAGCGGCCCATATGATCTTCATATCCTGATAGAGTTCTGTGTCTATATCTGTCGCAGTCCCGTTGAACTCCCTATATGCCTTCTTCGTAGAGAACCTTCCATCAACCCACTCAAAATGATCTATCCAACCAGTTAAGCAATCTGGAAATGGCAGCTTTGACTGCAGCCTGACCAACTCCTCCATCCGACGTGAGGAGAGAACCGACAAAAAAAAGTGGATCCCACGAACCTGATACCCCCTCTTGTGCCACAGAGCACTCCTTCGTTGCCGCCAAAGCAAAGAGCCAAAGCAAATAGGGTTCTTACATAAATTATGTTCCTAAGAATAAGGTTGTAGTATTCTTATAGTATACATATTATAAGGATTATGAAACACCTTTTTTGTATCTTTGGATAAAATATAATTTTGGGGGGTTTTTGATAGTTTGTAAGTGTTTTTGTATTTTTAGTGCGTGAGTGCAATATTTATTTTTGGAATTACAAAAATACATGATATACTCCTGTGAAAGAGGGATCCATCCTAATAATTTTAGAACTTTTCTCAATATAGGGAGTTAATTAAAAATCCTACAAGACAGAACCCAAAAATAATATCTGACCATATAATATCTGTCAAACTCTTGTATCACGTAGACTATACAAGCATTGTTACTTAATTTGTCACTTGAACTAAAAGCACTTAATCGTTGATAAGGTGATACACCATTTAAACGTCAGGTACTAGAATATCACGGGTTTTTCTCCTGAACCCATTTATATATATATATATAGAGAGAGAGAGAGAGATATCAAAATTTGAGAACTTTATGTAATTGACGCAAATCAGAACATACACGATCAAGCCAAGCGAACTTTGGTTCATTGAAATGGCATATATTTATATAAATTTATATCTTTTAGGGTAAAATGGGGCTGCCCCTAGGGAGTAGCCAACTTGGCTACTCCCACCCCTATTTTTCTCTTATTTTTTTATTTTTTTGGAAAATAAAAATTTGTATATTCATCATTATATCCCTCTCACATTCTATTAAAATTTCGTCAGAAACAGAGACTCCTAAGCCCTCCATCCAGACGCCATTTTTTTAACGGTCGCAGGATTTTTTAAAACGACCATATTTGGATAGAGGCCGTAGGAGTCTCTGTTTCTGACGAAATTTTAATAGAATGTGAGAGGGATATAATAATGAATATACAAATTTTTATTTTCCAAAAAAATAAAAAATGAGGGAAAAATAAAGGTGAGAGTAGCCAAGTTGGCTACTCCCTGGGGGCAGCCCCATTTACCTCTTATATATATTATCAGATATGTAAACAATAGACTCGCAACGAACGTTTAGGTGACAACACAAAAGAGCTATAATTTAATCAAAACATGCTAACCGCATACAAAGAAGAAATTGACCAACGTGCGCGCAACGCTCCGGCGACCGGCCGGCGGGTTCGTGCACGTCAGCGGAACATCCCAACTCGGCACGTGCACCGCTCCGACGAGCTCCGCCTCATCTCACGTGGGTCTGTCCCCTTCTCCCGTCCCTCCGGTATGGCCTCCAGCCCACCGGCACCCGCCGGTGCTCCACCAGCGGACTCGTACCCGCTCTGAGCCACATCAGCTGCCGTCGGACGTCGCCGGAAGGCCTTGATTACCCTGCTGATCGCCCTGGAGACCCTTGATGCCTTGGCCCACCGCAGGCGGGACGGCGACGGCGATTTGGAGTAGGAAGGCGATGCGTCTGCCGCGTTTGCCAGCGGAGATATGGACAGGGACCGGGCGGCGATGGCGGAGTCCAGTTGCTGCTTGAAAGACTTGAGCTCGTAGGAGTCGTAGAGGGAGCTGCCGCAGTCCCACACCGGGCGGCCGTCGGCGTGAGGCGTGATTTGGCGGTTGAGGTGCTGTTGCGTGCGTTTGTCGATGTCCGCGACGGCGGCGTGGAGAGGGGACGATGGGGAGGAGGAGAGGGAGGCGGCCATTGGTGGTGGCGGTGCATGTTGCTGCTCCTCCCCCATTGCCTCTTGTTGTTGTTAACGTTACGCTGATCTCTTTTTTGTTGACATTGTCGGTCGTTGCTTTAAAAATAAAGGTAATAAATAAAAGATGGAGATAGCCTTCATTATATTAGCGCGGATCGTCACGATCGAGCGGTTTCCACGAAATCCTACTTTTTGTGGGCTCGAATCGAAAGATTTTGTGGGAACCGCTTGATCGTGATCGAGCGACCTCAAAGGGTACAACAGAGTCTGCTGCAATCCTCTCTATAGCAGACAATCCACGCCCTCATTATATCATGTATCACGTATGTAACAGGCAACACTACACGTCTTTATCTAATGGAGAGAATTCTATCGGGAAGAAACGGTGATTTGTAAGAAAACTCGTAGAAAAGGACATCAAATAATTAATTAGATGACTGAAATTAAACGGAATGTTATTTCTTAGATATTCTGTTGGATTTGGATGAGAGTTCATAACAAAGAGCAAATTAAGATGCGACCATGCTCTATCTGACAACCCGATTTAGACCTAACTAATTATTTTTTTATGATAGTTAGTTGTACATGTGGATTTCTTAGCACAACAGGTGTTGTGATACAGAGGGTCGTCGGAGAGAGATCGGATGGCCCTCATATCTCCGACCTCCTATGAGGGTCGTCCGATCCTTATCCGACGGTCCTCTGCATAGCGGCATATGTTGTTAGGGTTGCTAATCGAACCGAACTGTAACGAACGGACCTATGTTCAAGTTCGGTTCGATAAGTTCGAAAGTTCGAGTTCGATTTCGATTCGATAAATGTTTGATAGGATATGTTCGAGTTTGAGTTCGTTTAGAAAACGAACGTTCGAGTTCGATTCGATAACAGTTCGTTAATAATTTAGCATAGCTAAAACTTGTTTATATGAATAAGTTCGAAATCGGAGTTCGATAACAAGGTTCGATAAGCAGTAAAAATAAGAAATTATTCAAATTAAGTGGTACAAAGCCCAATAAGTACCAAAATTTATTTAACCTTGAAATTTATCACGTATATAAATACGAAGTCACACAAACAAATACATACACATATACATATATCGAACTCGAACATTTATCGAACGAACATATGTTACGTTCATGTTCAGTTCGTTAAGCTATCGAACTAAAATTTGAAGTTTATGTTCAGTTCATTTAGAAATGAATGAACATTTTTCGAACCATTATCGAACGAACTCTAATCGAATACGAACATGTTCAGTTCGACTAGCAGCCCTACATGCTATGCTACAAGAGAGGATCCACTTTGTACCTTTTACATGGAGAAATTATGGGAAATTATTCTTAAATTACTGCTTGGTTCTATATATCCGATGGGTGCATGACACACCTCCCATTTTATGATATGATTATTTAAAGAAGAACCATGCCCACATGTTCATCAAATGTAATGTCTCTAACTTCTTTTCTCCAACCAAATCGACATCCTCAATTAAGTGTGCATTTCTTGTCTCAGAATGGATCGAGTCTTAGGATAATAAAATTTATAGTCCTCATACTGTTTTGAGTACCCAACAAAATATGAATTGATGATTCTTGGGTCTAGTTTCCTTTCATTTGGCATATACGGTCGTGTCTCAACGGGACATCCTCAAACATGAAAAATTTTCAGACAAGGAGTTATACCAGTCCATAATTCATAAGTGGGGTTTGGCACTTTTTTTGTTGACATACTATTATGTATGTAAATTACGATCTTTTAACGATTCTTCCCAGAGGGATTCTAGTAAAGTGGAATGAGCAATCATACTCCTTACCATATCTTTTAATCTTTAGTTCCGTCTCTCGGTAATACCATTTATGCTAAGAGTATCTGACATTGTATATTGAGGATGCCGCTTTCCTTAAGGAAATAAGCAAAAGATTCTGGGTATTAATCCCTTGATCAATCATATAAATGTAGCATTCTCCACTATGGTCGGATTGGATGGCCTTAATCCATTTGCAAAATTGATTTTCAACTTAAGCCTTAGAATAATTAGGACACTTCCGATGATTGAGACTTTTCATGTATTAGACATAGGTAGCAATATCTTGAGTAATGTCTAAGAATCTATAGAAATGTTGTTATTCATTTCAAGATATTGTAGGGAATGACCCACAAATTTCCATATAAAGTAGTTGTAAGACTTTTGAGACGTTAGCAACACCCACTACAAAAAAAATTGAGCTATAGTGACGGTTTTGAAAATGTCCGTCACTAAATTAGCCATTGTTAAATATATAATGGCGATATTATTCGTTACGAAATGAGTTTTCGTACTCAAAATTAGCAACGAATATCATATCTGTCGTTATATCATTAGCAACGGTCGAAATAATGACACTTATCCGTTGCTATTTTTCAAAATATTAAATAATCGTCGCTATTTTTTAGTTCAAATTTAGCGGCGATTAATTAAAATTTTGAAAAATAGCAACGAATAAGCGTCGTTATGTGGACAGTTGCTAATGATATAACGACAGATATTATATTCGTTGTTAATTTTGAGTACGAAAACTCATTTCGCAACGAATAATATCGTCATTATATATTTAACAACGGTTTAGTGACGGATTTTTTCAAAACCGTCACTATAACTCAAATTTTTTGTAGTGACCTAACTTTATTTTATATGTTCTTTCCCCTTTTAAGCATTGATTTAACTGATTTCTACGGAAGTGGTCGTGTGATCTACAAGGCAAAAGTACAATCGCTGAGGTGACTACTCACGAGAGCCGATTAAGTCAACAATTAACCCACAAATGAAAGATACGACAGTGCAATTTATTATAACTCAGATAAAATGTGTATAATACGCAAGTAGTTTAGATGCCATTAGTTCATCATTTGGTATAAGACACATTACGTGAAGTTGATTATTTCATCAATTTAAGCACAATTTAAATATGATAGATTATACCAAATGATGATTCAAATTACGTAGTTGACGATGTCCGATCACTTCGGTGATGTAAACACACGTAAAAAAATATTTAAAATGTTGAAATTTTCCATCATTTCAAAAATATTTTACATATCTTACAAGTTCATTTGCAATGTTCTTGTCACACATGAAAAGCATATGCAATGATTGAATGTGATCCAATGATCAACCATATATCTGAGATGAAAAAAGCTACTGCAATTAAATGCAATTATAAAGCCGACAATGAGAATAAAAAAATCGTTTCCATGTATATTTTTAAAAATAACATTAATGCTATAGTTTATTAACATCAAGGTTTAAGTTGGTATTGCTCATCAACGAACTTCACTTGAAATATGCTCGATTTGATTTCCTACGTTTAAAGCAATACACAATGGATCCATTACACAATGTGGGAACTAAATTGGAATAAATTAAAATCATACCAGTTGTTGCCATCTCATATCAAACTTGTGATTAGATCGATTACTTGGTCCGACTACTCTACTCGATGGAGTGATTAGATCGATTACTCGGTCCAACTACTCTACTCGATGGAGTGATCGAATAGAATAGCTCAGGCCGAATAGTCAACCGAAAAATGAATATATATATATATATATATGTTATTTTATTTTTTGGATTTGTTCGTTCTTTTCTTTGATGTCAAGTAAAAATTCGATGTGTAAAATTTGATTGTAATTTAATTAGTACTTTTTATCTTGGTAAATAATAGCTATGCATGTACAAATATATAAGATTATATGTATTAAACATATTTTTATATTTAAAATATTAAAATACCTAATTGAATATTTCCGGTTAGTCCCCAAAATATCATTTGGCCCAAGAAGTGTTATAAGTATTGGAATGAAATTATCTGAAGGGATCTTAGTTACATGAATCTAAACCCTAAATTGACCCACGATAGATCTGAATTGAGGCAAAGAATCCATGTATGCAACATTACTTAATGTGGGACAAAGCTTTGTTGTTGTTGTTGTCGTCACCCAAATATTGTTTATTCTTTATTCAGTGATCATTTATTCTTTATTCAGTGATCATTCCTACATAATACTGACTTTTACAATATTGGAGCATAGCATCTACTTCTAAAACTTTCTACGAGCCTATTTAAGAGTTCTACATTGATATAGTTTTAACTCGTTTCACAAATAATCAGTCTTATTAATATACTATTTTATGAGTTCTACATTGATATAGATTGGACTCGATAAGTATGGTCTTAACACACACTTGCATGATTCGAATTTTCCAATCAATTACACCACTTATTGAGGTCAACTTGTAAATGAGAATTCATGTTTGGGAAACACTAGCCTTGTAAAACTTCAAAAAGTTTTGATTCTCAAACTCATCAGCGTTATAATCCGCGCGAATTCAGCAACCTCTAAAATATAAATAGCTAAAAATTTTGAATTTAATGAAATTTAACATGTAGAACAATAATAATAGACATGGAGTTTGCAAAAAAAGAGGATGTGTTCTGTGATTAGTAGAGGTGCTAATTGAATTGAATCATTCGAATTCGATCAGAGTTCATTCGATAAAAAAGCAAAAAAAGTTTGATTCGAAATAAAAGGAACTGGATTTAAATTTTATTCGTGGATTCATTTCCCAGATGAATTGAATCTGAATCAATCTAAATTTGTTCGACAATAATTCGATTCAATATCGATATACATATAAACCCACACATCCATATATTTATATTTTATTTTCTATATATTATGTACATACATATGTGATGCATACATATTTACATACACACATGTAACAGCCTCCAATCCCCCCGCTATAATATTATTCAACTTTGATATAATTTAAAAGTTATTAAATTTAGTCCCTTATAATACCTATGAATATATAAGAGAGAAATACCTACAAATATAAAAGGTTGGATAAGATTATGTAAGAATTCCAGCTCAAACTCGGATCATGAGGATCGCCAGAATACTTCGCATCAACATATATTCGGTATATCAATATCATTTCATGCAAAAAAGACCTAATTTACTTTCTATTTCTCATCAGATACTAAAGTCCCATCAAACCTCGGGGGTGGAGGCGATACGTCTCTTTCTCTAGGAAGGATGAGAAAGACCACTTACCTTAGTGGGATCAGGAGATGAGACTAGACCCTTTATGGTAAGAGAAAGCAGACCTGCACTACAAACATAAAGATTATTTGAGACAACAATTTGCGACTATTATTTATAACCATCACTAATGCATAAACTTTGACGTCGATTTTTAGATTTGTCGCTAACAACAAACATCAGATAGTTTGTAGCGACTATTATTATGGGGGAATTGAGTAATCATCTTAAAATTCATGAATACTAGTGACAACTAAACATAACCGTCTTCAATGGATGCTTTTTATGATGATTATATTTTAACGATCGTGATGAAAAATCAAAACGTGCATGCGCCCTCCTCCTTTAATTTGGGCTCAATGTGCCCTTCTTCATGTTTCGCCTTTTATTAGCCTTCTCCACCCACAATAAACTCTAAATACACTTTCCACTCACCCTCTTACTCGTCTCCTACTCCTTGTCGATGCTCTGAGTCAATGCGCCTTTGTC
The DNA here is from genome assembly GCA_037367405.1 of Ottelia alismoides. Classification (NCBI taxonomy): domain Eukaryota; kingdom Viridiplantae; phylum Streptophyta; class Magnoliopsida; order Alismatales; family Hydrocharitaceae; genus Ottelia; species Ottelia alismoides. The sequence continues at coordinate 18,983 of JAZKJV010006230.1, forward strand.
CTTGAGGGTGCGTTCGTTTGGGAGGTTACCCCCCACTTTGGGTGGGTAACCCCCCAAAACCCCCACTTTTAACTTACTAATGGGGCTCACTTCCTTCCCATCAAAAAAATTATATATTTATACCACCATATCATCTAAAAATCATAAAATACTCAACTTCTACTTATTATTCCAAACTTCAATACAATCACATCACAACAACCACCCACTTTTTCAAATTTCAATGCAATCATATCATAATAACTACCAACTTTTTCAAATTCCAATACAATCACATCATACAAACCTCCCAACCCTTAATCCATCAACCAAACACACAAACACAAAACCGGGTTATCCACCCCTGGATAACCCACGAATTAAACGCACCCTGAAACAACATCCTTGTCAACCTCCTCCGAGAGTAAAAGCCGGATTCTGATCCCCTCAAAGGCCAGCCTCCTTCTTACAACATGCCAACCTCCTAGGTCTTCGAGACATTTAGGGCCCGTTCGGTAGGAGAATAAGCAGGAATAAGGATGGAGAATAAGGGGAATAAGGGTCTATTCTCCGTTCGGCTGGAGGATAAGAATAAGGAGAATAAGGTGAAATAAAGGTAGGTAAGGTGGGATAAAGATAGGAATAAGAGTGAAATAAGATGAAATAATGGGGAATAGTCGTACCACGGGGAAGCGTGTTGGGGGCTTATTCCCCTTATTCCATTCCTCCTTATACCCCAAACGAACAAGGCCTTAGGGTTTCAAGGTGCAAGCATATCATGCCAAAGGCCTGCTATCTCCCCCGACAAGATTTGATTTTTCTTTCTCTCTTTCTCTCTCAATGTTCATAGTTTGATGACATTAATTTCTCAACATCATTTATTATTTCCCTTAAAATGACAAAGTGTGGATGACATCCTTAACGTCACAATTTTGTTTGTTTGTAGCATATAGTTTGCTACTTCATTGGCATCGAAAGAAAGTATGCAATCCCGAGTTGATTTGTTTGTTTATAAGATTTTGATTCTTTTAGATGTAAATTTTTACATTAAGTAAAATCTTTTTAAAGAGTTGTTCTAGTCAAGCTTTTATTTAGTCTTTACTAAAATCCACAAGACTTTCTGTTGTTCTCTCTTTGATGTGATTTAAGTTTTCTGCTCAGCTTTTATTTTATCAAGGTTGTTGCATGCTCCTTTGAAGGTGCACAACTTTAATATGGCATAAATATCGAAATTCTTCTGTGTAAAGTATTTGTTTTTTCATTTAAAAAAACATGTTAATGATCATATTTGTTCAAAAAAAACTTATCGGATATCAAAAAAATCATGTTAGCTAATGTAAGTCTATTTTATCATTATTGAGTCTTTTTGCAACCGTGACTCAATGATTGATGTTTATATTTCAACTATTAATCTAATTATGTCATAATTTTGTGTTGATGAACAAAGTAGCCATCATTTGTGACATGAAAGTTTAACATTAACATTGAATCCACGGAAAGTGTATTAAAGTAATATATGGATATGGATATTCTCTATCCATATTTGATGTATCAATTTAGTACAAATGATACTTCATTCCCCAATCATTTCAGTAAAGTACCAATATTCTACTGATGGTACTACACATCGATACACTATTGATTTGATACAGATCATCCATAGCCACTTTACCCAAATTAGATGTTTGTCAGATAAAGCAAGAGAAGATAGGTCTCTTATATGTTTCTTGTGAGGATAGCCATTTGGTAATTGATTGACACTAAATTAAACTGATATCAACACAAGCTATTTTTTATGTTCTCATTATTTCAAATATTAATATTAATTTTCTAAATAAGCTCGATCTTGTCTTGTTTAATATGCAATGTTAATCATAATGTATTTTATTTTTGTCAATAATGTTGCATCTTTTTAATAGATCTCATATTGTTATATCATATTGATATATTTATTCCATTACTAGGAAAAATATATTTAGATTTTAAAAGACATCCAATAAATGTAAAAATCAGGCATTTTCCCACCATATATTATATGTTTAATATTCTACTCAAATTTTTCTTTAAAAATATAATATCCTTTCTATAGTTAAAGCATTAATTAACATTTTAAATTTGAAATAAAATGAATCGAACTTGAATTTCCGAGACTCAAGATGAATTGAATCTGAATTTAAGTTAGAAAATTCTTGTCAAATTCAATTCGAGTTCGGATCCAAAACTTTTAAAATGAATTTAATATGAATCATGATGAATTTGAATATATTTGATTTGATTAACACCCCTAAGAAGAGTGGGTCAGTTCTTTGTTTAAAGTTTCATTCAACAAATACACAAAGAAAATATAAGAGCGCAGCTTTTGCTTTGGTATAATCATAGAAAAAAGCCATCTTACTATCCCTACCAATTTGTGGCCAACGCAATCAATTGACTCAAAAACACAAACGATAATCTCGTTTTAGCACACAATCTCTCTGGTGCATTTCGACAAACACTTGGCGTGCACCGCTCACGGGCCATCGACGAACGGCTGCCGCGGGTACCCGCCATCTTCCCCGCTTTCCTCGAACACGAGGTTGACGCCGTGGTTCCTCAGGGCATTGATGATGGACCAGACCTTGGTGCGGTTGCGGAAGCCCTTCTTCTCGAGCTCCTTGGCGACGTCGGCGTAGATGGGGTGGCGGGCCAGGCCATCGACACGGAGGCGCATGGCGAGGACCTCGCCCACGGCGGGCGGCGGCCTTGGCGTTGCAGGTGCGGCGGCACTCGAGGCCGTCCTTGAGGGGCTTCTCGATGGAGGAAGCGCTGACGGCGACCTTCCCGCGCTGGCGGTCCACAACATTGGCGGTGACGTACTTAAGGGAGATGAAGAGGCGGAGGACGTAGCGCTTTGGGGAGGGGGGAGGGCGGAGGAAGCGGCTTGCCATGGAGAAGACTCAGCTGCTCCTCTCTCCCTGACCATGATAGAATATATGAACTGCTCACAAACTTGCACAAGTTCGTATACCATTGAGTTGCAGCGATTTTGGAAATTAATACACATGGGAAGGATGTCCCTCCTCTTTAATAAATTCACAGGGATATTAACTATTGTAGAATCTAGTGTTTCTAATTTTTTGTTTGGTAAAATGACATGAATTGAGTAATTAGAAATCTCTAATGACTATGTAAAATGGCTATAATATCCTTATTTTTTTTCTTCAACATAACAAATAGTTATAACATAAACTTTCTTTGCATAATAAACATATGTAAAAAACATAATTCATGTAAATCAACAACCATAATAAACATAAGGGATTTTACCTTCATGAACTTTGTAAATGACCCCTATGACCTTTGAAACATCGTAATTCTCCCCTCGACTTCATAAACTTGTTAACCTTTACCCCACAGACCCTGTGGTTAAGTTCCATCCATTTACCCGTTAAAACTTATTAGATTCCGTTAAGAAGTGTTGCATATTACCCTCTTTATTTAGCGAATTTACAATAATACCATCCCTCTTCTCCCCTAACCCTCCTCCTTACATTCCCTTCCCCCTCCACCTCCCCCGCAACGTCCTAGACCTCCCAGCCCTCCCTTGTGCTGCCGCCGACCTCCCCCACGCCAGACTCGACCTACCAGCCTTCCCCTGCATAGTTGTCGACTTGCACCTCCTCCAAGCCGACGCCCACCTCCTCAACCTCCGCCTCCTACCCTCCCCAACCTCCTCCCAACCGCTGCCCACCTCCTCCCCTCCCCAACCTCCTCCAGGTCGCCTACACCCCTCCTGAACCTCTGCCTCCCCGTCCACTCCACCTCCTCCACCCCTTGGAAAGAACATGGATGTGAAATATCTGCCATTGGATTTCCATTGGTTAGATTAAGTCAAGGCTAACCCAAGCAATTTACTCAAATAAAGTTAAAACTAACGGTAGAATCTGCGGAGTAAGACGGAGCAAGTTTACGAGGTTGAGGGGGGAATTACGATGTATCAAATATCGTGGAGGTCATTTACAAAGTTTATAGAGTTCCTGAGGTAAAATATCCCTAAACATAATTGTTATCATAACAAATAAAAAAAGAGGAGGGAATTCGTTGAGAGACGGAGAACAATTCAAAAGAACAGAAATATACAGCCAAAAGCAAAATCAAGCAGGTCTGGATGATCAGAGAACCACAATAAAAGAAGGGTAATATTCAAGAATCCGTTCTTGATAGGGATGAAGCTGAGAAGAATACTAGAAATATTCAGCAGCAGCCTATATTGGAAATAGGCCAACGTTCTTTTCATGGCAATGATTCCATTGAACATCTACAGGGCAAAGTAGAGATGTTATCCCAATCTATTTACTTCTTACTAAGAAGTAGGGATCAGTCGACCACCTTTACTTTTTACCACGCACATTCCCTTTTTACCCTTATCTAAAAATTTCAATGACCATATTATGTTCCCCCATCTACCCCCGCCTCTCCTCCCCTTCGCTGCAACAACTATTGCTGGAGCGTCGCCTGTTATATCCTGATCTCTTCCTGAGTCAAGAAAGTAAGATGCCTCCTCTGCTGCTGCATCCAACCCTATCCCCTCGATCTCTCACCGCCTTTGCCTCCTCTCTCCCCACCCCTCTCTATCTCCATTACCGTGCATGCTACGTCCTGCCTGCCCCTCGCTTTCATCGATGCCTCATGGAAGCCTTCTGACCTCCCAAGCCTGATGGAAGCTTTATCCGAAGTCGTTGCCCTGCATTGTTAAGCCTCCTTGGAAACTCATTCAATGTGTCTTGTATATGTCCATCATCTCTACAATTTTACATAGTTACAAGAAACTAAGAGCAACTAATTCGAGCACCTTAACAATATCAGCTCGAAAATCAGATTGGCTGAACTAGAGTGAATGAAACCTGATCAATGTTTCTAATTCAATCAACAAAAGCATTTGGAATCTTATAGGAAACAAATGTAATAACCAGTGCTTTGCAATAGGAGAATGTTCGATAGTAGATTGATGGTAGCACACGCATTCATCTAAGGTTAATGAAACATTATGAGTGAGAACAACCAAGAAATCTATCCAGGTTGCAGCCACCACACGCCATGAAACCCTGAATTCCATACAGTTCTCGCACATCAGCTCTGACAAACTATTTGGTACTGAAGCTGATCTAACTCCTGCTCTAAATCGCAACTTCACTTTAAATCAGATACTATCTCAATAATGTACACTTAGTGGTATTAGATACTATCTCAAATAATGTACACTTGGTATTAATAGCTTATATTGTTGTCGTATTATCAGATACTATCTCAAATAATGTACACTTGGTATTGATAGCTTATATCATCATGACCATACAAAACTCAAACGATCCATTGCATTAACCCAACAAAGGTTATAGAATTGATTGAATATGTCTCTCCAACAGAGATCAGAATTTGAATGCAAATTTGTATTTGCATCCCTCCTATGCTACAAGAATCAAATTATATATATTGCAAAATATTGCAAAAAATTACAGAGGTTTCGTGAATAATGAACTTCATTGCATACATATCTATGCACTATACGAATAGTAGGAGCATATAAGCTTTGACCGCTGTGGTCAAGTGGGAGATGTAGAACGGCTACCTTGACCATGTGGTCAAAAACTGCATCCGCCGCTGTGACGAAATCGGGTCTCACGGGAGACCGTAACCATTGGGCGTGTGGGAGGGGCCAGACTAAGCGAGGACTTCATGCCTATATTTGACCTCCATGAGAAGAACGGATCATCGGATCCCAACCTCATCATCGGGAGCCCTCACCCTAAATCACCTTCTCTCTCGTTCTCTCTCAAGGAGATCAAGGCAGCTTACCTCGATCCTTCATACTACAAAGGGACTTTACCTTTCACAGAGGAAAGACTGCTTAGACATCCTTCATACTACAGAGGGACTTCACCTTTCACAGAGGAAGTACTGCTTAGACATCCTAACTGAGGCCACGCTATTTGAATGCAAGCCTTCTGGTATGCTGGCAGACCCAAGAAAGCACTCTACTTCAACTGATCCAGCATTTGAAGACATTACATGATACAAAAGTTTGGTTGGCAAATTGTTTTACCTTATTGTCACTAGACCGGATATATCTTATGACAATGAGCAGAGCTAGCTAACACATGGAAAAATCAATTTATAGTCATTGCCTGGATGTCCTTCCGATCCTATGCTACTTAAAGGAATCACCAGGACGAGGCCTCTTCCATGGGGTCAATGGCCATAATGGTGTATGTCAGAAATAGAATGAAATTCCTTGTCTTATTCCAATGGGTCTAGGGGTCCATATATAGGACAAACCTAGAAACCCTAATGAGTACTGGAAGGAGAAAAGTACAATAATACCCTTACAAGGGTTTTGGAAAGATCTGTTACATATTTCTAACACTCCCCCTCAAGTTGGAGCATATTTATCAGTCATGCCCAACTTGGAAATAATCCACAGTAGTCGTTTCTTGGGTAAGACCTTTGTGAAGATATCTGCTAGTTGAAGACCAGTGCTAATATGTGGAGTAGCAATTCTTCCAGCTTTGACAGCATCACGTACGAAGTGGCAATCTATCTCTATATGCTTGGTTCGTTCATAGAATACTGGATTTGTGGCTATGTAGGTTGCAGATTTATTGTCACAATATAGAGGAATAGGAGTAGTGACATTAATGCCAAGTTCCTGAATGAAAGCCAATAGCCATATGATCTCACATGTAGCTTGAGCCATTGCCGTATATTCTGCCTCTGCACTGGATCTGGATACAACGGTTTGTTTCTTGCTCCTCCATGTAACTGTATTTCCTCCAACTATCATCGCATAACCTGTAGTAGAGCGTCGATCTTCTGGGGAACCAGCATAGTCAGCATCCGCGTATGCAATAACCTTCGTGTGCCCATTTGCCCCGTAGAAGAGGCCACGTCCTGGAGATTCTTTCAAGTATCATAAGATTTGTAGGACATCTTGCCAGTGGCTGTAAGTCGGTTGTTCCATGTGCTGACTAGCTCTGCTAACTGCATAGGAGATATCTGGTCTGGTGGCAGTAAGGTAGAGGAGTTTACCCACAAGACCTTCTATATCGAGTGACATCCATCAAAGGTAGAATCAGACAGGCTGGCATGTTTCTTTGGTTCTGCAGGGATACTAGAGGGCTTGCATCCGAGAACCCCTGCTTCAGTAAGAATGTCCAGACAATATTTTCTCTGTGAGAGGTGAAGTCCTTCAGTAGTGCGAAGTACTTCTATGCCCAAGAAGTAGCGTAGATGACCAAGGTCTTTAGTAACGAATGCCTTTTGAAGGAAGGCCTTGGTTTCTGATATCCCATTGCAATCATCACCAGAACATAAACGGCAAGTATACAGTACCAGTTGCTTTTCTGACAAATACTGAGTAATCAGATTTTGTTCTCTGGAATCCAATCGTACTAATTTCTGTGGTAAGTCTGTCAAACCATGCCCTTGGGCTTTGCTTGAGACCATATATCGCTTTTCGAAGTCGACATCCGTACTCCCCCTCGACTTCATAACCAGGAGGTTGCAGCATGTATACTTCCTCATCAAGGTCGCCATAGAGAAAAAATATTTTTCACATCTAACTGAAAATAGGCCAAGATTTATTTGCTGCTAACGAAATAATAGTCCTAATAGACCCCATACGGCAACTGGTGAGAATGTCTCAAAATAGTCTACACCATAGGTTTGTGTAAAACCTTTAGCCACAAGGCGAGCTTTTAACCTGTCAATTGTGCCATCCGGTGTTTGTTTGGTCGTGAAGACCCATTTGCAAGCCACCGGTCGAGTCCCTTTCGGACACTGAACAAGATCCCACGTTTGTCTAGATATAAGTGCATTCATTTCTTCATCCATTGCATGTCGCCACCCAGAATCATGTAAGGCATTGTGGTGATCTCGTGGGATGGAAAATGTCATTAGAGCATCTGTATACCGTCTGTCATAGTCAGATAAACTATCAGTAGAGGTGTAGTGAGACATCGGATAGGAAGTACATTGTCTTTACTCTTCCGTAGAGCAATTGGAAGCTCGAGAGGATCATCCGGGACATCCTTGTGGGAGATACTTGAAGAGGGCATATCATCCTGGAGAACTGAGACGGGTAAAGGGACGTCTGAAGGTGCCGAAACGTTTCGTCGTTTGTAGACGATGGGTGGGGGTGGAAGTTCAAGGGGTATATCAGTGATAGTATGAGAGAAGAAGGCTTGTTTTCTCAAAAAAAGTAACATCTGCCGAGATGTAATAGCGATGACCATGAGGATCATAGCACCTATACCCTTTTTGAGTGCGAGAGTACCCCAGAAAAACACATTTGATCGCGCGTGGCGAGAGTTTATCTGTATTTTGGAATTTATGAACGAATGACACACAATCAAAGACCCGTAGAGGTAGGGGAAAAGCAGACTCTGTGGATAGAGTAAAGAGAATGGAGTAGACCCATTTAGAGAAGGCGAAGGGACTCTGTTGGTAAGATGAGCTGCAGTTAATATAGCATCACCCCAGTAGATTTTGGGAACTTTCATTTGAGAGAGAAGTGATCGGGCAATGTTTAGGAGGTGTCTTAATTTTCTTTCTGCTATCACATTTTGTTGGGATGTATAGGGACAGGAGGTTTGATGTATGGTCCCTTGAGAAGCAAAAAATGTGGAAAGGCCATTTTGGGTGAATTCCAACACATTATCTGAACGGAAAATTTTGTACAGTAGTGGAAAAAATGGTTTTAACATAATGAAAGAGATTTTTGATGATAATATTTATTTCCGAACGTTCTTTTAGTAGATAACCCAGGATAGTCTGCTGAAATCATCAATAAAAACAATAAAATACTTATGGCCACTGAGTATACGAACCGGACAAGGTCCCCAAATATCACAATGGACTAGAGCGAAAGGAGTAGAACGACGAGGCTCAGTTCGAGCAGGAAAGGATGCTCGATGATGTTTCCCAAACTGACACGCCTCACACTCAAAGGGTTTTAGCGACGAAAGTTCCGTAAACATCATGGAGAGGGCTTTGGCAGATGGATGACCAAGACGAAGATGCCATAGTAATGGATCTGTGGAAATGGACGCAGCACCCGCAAAATTGGAATCAGTAGGGATGTCAAGATAATACAACCATTCTTCTCATATCCCCCACCAAAGATCTGCTTTGTCCGGATGTCCTGAAAGTAACAGCAAAATTTATCAAATATCACTTGACAGTTAAGCTCAGTGCATACTACATAGTTTATGTACATATAATAAGCTAAGAGGAAAGGCTGGAGCGCAGTGCACGTTCGTGAGTCTGAGTGAGGAAGAAAAATTCCATAGTGCCCACACTAGTAATGGGCGAGTGCGCTCCATTGGCAACACGTACGGTTTTTACAACTGAGGATGGTCGGGAAGAAGTAAAGAATACTACCTTCCCTGTTAGATGCGTCGAGGCTCCAGAGTCGATGATGCATGTAGGAGTTGATGTAGTAGCTGTGTTGGCGACTGTACTCGAAGTTGTGGCAAGACCGGCTGTTGAAGCAGAAGTGATAACGTTAGTATGAGAGTTCTGTAGTAGTTGATGTAGATTGGCATATTCAGAGGCGGTAAAAGAATGTTGACTAGCATTCGCAGGTTCTTCTTGGCTCGAGGCAGCAATCTCATAGTCAGTATCAGAGGTAGTCATCTCATACGCACTGTTGGCATTAGAAGGCATGCTAAATTTGGCCCAGCAACGTTCCGATGGGTGATTCAGGCGACCACAATGAGTACACGGGGGGAAACGGGCAGTAGTATGATCACGACCTTGGGCCCGTGATGATTCGCGACCTCGTCCATAGGCACGACCACGTCCTCGTCCAGAGTCACGTCCTTGTCCCCGTAATGGATTGATCGTCCCTTAACAAAGTGAGCAGATACTTCAGCAGATGGAGGGGTGTGTGGAGACTCAATTTCCTGAAGTCGGCCGAAGATGGTTTCAAGAGTGGGTAATGCACCTGCAGTCAGAAACTGGTCCTTCACAGATTTATATCGAGGGTGTAAACCTGATAGGAATCGATATACTTGTCATTCTGCTCGTTCCCCAACCTGTTTATCACAACATGCCGGTTGAAAAATGAGGAGTTCCTCAAATAAACCTGTGAGCAGCCTGTAATACTCTATCAAGGATGTATCTCCTTGATTTGTAGACCAAATCCTAGTATATATATCTGAAAGCCGAGATTTGGTAGTAATCTGTGAGTAGGTATTTTCAAGACTCTCCCACATTGCTTTTGCAGTTTCTTTGTATAGGAGATTGGATGCAATAGATGGATCAACGATGTTTGTCATCCAGGTGATAACCTGACAGTTATCGACGAACCACGTATCAAAGTCTTTGTCCGTCTCTGCTGGGGGAATTTTAGTAAGGACATAGGCCTTCCGCTGGCCGCCAATAAAATATTTTAAAAGACCGTGACCAGAGAACATAATTCTCGGATCCTTTGAGTTTTATAGTTTTGAGATTGGTACAGGGACTTGGAGTCCACAGATGTGGGAGTAGAAGTCATGGCGGCCACACAAGACAAGTAGCAAAGGGCTAGATAATAGTGATAATTTCAGAGGACATGAGTCTGTAGTAAAATATCACCGGATGGTATTGCTGGAGTCGTTGGGCCGCATAATCTTGTTAGACTGGTGACTGCCCGTTGGAGTGTTGTGCACGAGAGTCGCTGGAGCCGTCGACAGAGCAGAATCGATGGAGTCCGGGAAGTCCTGGAGTCGTGGAGTCGTGGACGTGGAAGCCGTTGCTGGAGTCGTCGATGGAGTAGTCGCCGTCGATGGAGTCCTGGAAGGGGGGGTTTTGCCTGGGCGTTGGAGTCCTGGACTTGCCTGGGTGTTGGAGTCCTGGACTCGCTGGAGCAGTCCTGGAGTCGCGTTGGGGGTAGGGCGATGGGAGCGATGTGAAGGCACTGGAGGGGGGGACCGACTGGGTTCGACCTTTCAGAAGTTGCGTCGCCTGGGGTAGGGCGATGGGGCGACTGGGGTCGCTGGAGTAGGGATGGGGCGACTGGGGGCGATTGGGGGCGACTGGAGGCGATGGGGGTGATGGGATTGGTCGCGCGATGGGGCGCTGGAGTAGGGCGATGGGGCGTCGTCTGGGGACGATGGAGAGAGGGGGGGTCGCGCGATGGGGTAGGGCGATGGGGCGATGGGCGTCGTCTGGGGTAGGGCGATGGGGGCGATGGGCGATGGGGTAGGGCGATGGGGGCGATGGGCATCGTCGCGATGAAGGGGAGGTCGCGCGATGGGGAGGCGATGGAGGGAGGGGGGTTGCGCGATGGAGAGAGACGAGAGAGAGAGGCGCTAGGGATCGGGGGGGAGGCGGCGAGAAAGAGGCCTGTGGAATTGCTCTGATACCATGTCAGAAATAGAATGAAATTCCTTGTCTTATTACAATGGGTCTAGGGGTCCATATATAGGACAAACCTAGAAACCCTAATGAGTACAGGAAGGAGAAAAATACAAAAATACCCTTACAAGGATTTTGGAAAGATCTGTTACATATTTCTAACAGTGTATATGCTTATGTTGATGCAAATTATTCTAGTTCACCCGAGGATCGTCGCTCTACTGCAGGATATGCTATGGTGGTTGGTGGAAATCTTGTCACTTAACGAAGCAAGAAGCATAACATAGTCTCCAGATTGAGTGCAGAGGTAGAATACTGGGCAATGGCTGAGGTTATCTGTGAGATTACTTGGTTACTCTCTTTCCTACAGGAACTTGGTACTGTTATCACTACTCACGTTTCTTTGTATTGTGACAACAAGTCCGTTACATAGATTGCTACGAACCATGTTTTCTATGAGCGCACCAAGCACATTGAGATTGACTGCTTCTTTATTCGTGATGTTGTACGAGGAGGGAAGATCACTACTCTGCACATCACTGATTTTCAGCTTCCATATGTATTAACGAAGGCGTTATCAAAGAAACACCTTTCGTGGATAAATTTCAAGTTGGACATGATCGGTAGATATGCTCCAACTTGAGGAGGAGTGTTAGAGACAGCTTTGTTTTATTATATATAGTTGCAACCCTTCAGAGTACTTTTATGTAATTTTCCGTTAACAAGTGTTCTAGTGTTCCAATCTATATAAGAAACCTCAACACATTATGTTTTCTCATCTTTCTCCACGAAAAGGAATAATAGAAGGCTTTCAAACGATTACGTTAATCCTTGCTTTTTAGCTAAAAAGATTCAGACGGATTGATACGGTTAAGCATTTGGTTAAATCAAAATATGTTTGTAGCAATAGTGAGAGACTTTGGCTCAATAAAAGAGGTTTTGATGTTAGTGAAACTCTGGTCAAATGGAAAGCTATTCTTTGTAAGAAACCAAAACCAGGTTTCTTCAAACTAAATTCTGATGAAGCTTCTAAGGGCAACCCAGATCCTGCTGGTGGAGGAGTTATTAGAGATTTTGAGGGGAACTTTGTCCTTGGTTATTATGATTTCTTTGGCACGAGTACAAACATGGAGGCTGAACTCAGCTGTTTTGGACAGCCTTCGAATCTGCAATGAGAGAAGTACGATGAATATTCGGGTTGAACTTGATTCAGCTGTTTTGATGGATATGATTCGCACACAAAGCTGTGGAATCTGGTACTTGGAAAAACGGTGGAAGGAAATTCATCATTATAAACATCTCATTAGTCAAAATTACCCATGTTTACAGAGAGGGAAACTCTGTTGAAGATATCTTTCCAAAATATGGAATATTTCTGAAATTCAAAGCTAATTATTACAAATATCAAGGAAGTTTCCAAACAAGCTTATGGAAGTTACGTAATGGAAAAAAACAATTTGACTTATGCTAGATTTAAAGGAACTCGTGATCTGGTTCATTTTTTGCTCATGGGCATATGAATACTTGAATAAGAACTCTTCTCTTATTCAACTTCTACTGGATATCTACCTGAAGAAGTGCTGAGATGCAAATTTTAGAAATCGGTTTAAGAAAGTTACTCAAATGAAGGAGATTCCTATCTCTTATGCATACTATTGCTATTTGTGTTTTACATGCAATGGCCTTCAAGTGCAAGTAGCAGCCAGAGGAGTGACACTAAACCTTAGCTTTGATGCGAAATTCCAGGGAAGTGTGCGTATCAATCTGATATGCACACACAAAGTTGTCCCTCTTTTTCATTGTAAATTTTTTATATTTTCTTTTTCTCTATTTGGACTTCTTCTGTAATTATTTCAGAAAGTGGAGTTGAAGATCAAAGGAGAGAAATTGTTAGTAAATTGGGAAGATTTTTGGAAGTGCACACATTCATCTGATGTGTGGACACAAAGATAAATTTCCCTATAATATTTGCAATATTACTTACACCATTACTATTGATCAATGCATCATGGTTTGCATAATAGATGTTTATACGCAACTTACTGTATTCGATCAAGAGGAAGACCATGGGTATCTGGCATCTGCCTTTGCGTTGTTAAAGGGAAGTGCACACGTCTATCAGATATGTGCACAGCAGATGCGTCTCCCACCTAAATCTCTCTATCATATTCAATTTCAATTTGTTATTCTTATAGAGTTATTTTTTAAGATGATGGAGTAGAATTGAAGTTGAAGTGCTGTTTTTTTTTCCGTTGCTCAATGCTCAAGATACTTTGGCAAGCTTTTTGGGAAGTGCACATTTCCAAACTGGATATGTGCACATCAGATATGTCCCACTCTTATCTCAACTTTTTGATCATCATTCATAGGCATCTAAGTAAGCTTCCTTCATTTTGAAGGGACTTTGGAAGAATGATGATTTCCTGCATCTATGCCTAAAAGTTTCGCATGTTCAAGACCTGGCTTGAAAGAAACTTGGCTAATTATCAGTTTGTGGATAGTCAATTGGTTGGGAGATATTTTTATTGAGCATTAAAACTACGCATCTATCTGATGCATAAAGATGAAGGCTGATATATTCTTTCAAAGGAAGAAAACGAAAATTAGTCGGCCCAACCTGTGGGTTGCTGTTTAAGACTAAAGCTTTTCATTTGGAAAATGAAGCCTGGGAACATATGTAGACATGAAAGATTAACCATGAAGTCGAAGCTGTTGATTTTGCTGAAGAACTTTCAACTCAGCATGATAAGTTAAGAAGATGCTAACATAGTAGTCCTTTTTTCAAGGTTGGTACCGATTATAGAGGCTTTCACATACACAAAGCCTTGAAGCTTTTGAAGTCTTGAAGATGGCAGATTCTTCTGCTGCTTAATTGAGGAATTTTATCATTTCTGAGAGATCTAACCATTTTCCTTGATCATACTTAATCTGGACTAAGAGATCTGCTACATACTACACCGAGAGAGATATTTGGGTCTGGATTGATTGGAATCATTGGATTCGGGAGATGCTGGCATTATCTTTCCACTGCGAAAGTTGAAGATTTTTGCTTTTATATACATTTTCTTCATCATACTTACATGTATACCCCCTTAAAAAGCTCTTCTTGTAAGTTCTCATTTTGATGAAATAAAGCAGCTACAGCTGCCATTATCGGGCTTTAAAAATATTAATAGCAGAAACGTGATTTGAACTGTTTGAAAGAAAATGATTAAATTTTTCATGTAATGAGGAAAATGTATGTGGCAAAAAATGACTCCAGCTTCTTGTTCGTCAGGAGTTTTTTTTCTCTCCAGAATCGACAACTCAACATAATTATGTAAACATAAATTTTGAAGGCTACATTCTTACTAATCAACCGTCAGAAAATCGCTCTGTACATAAATGTTAATACCAAATCTAACAAAATGGCGATCTAAGTAAACTATAAAATTAAGTATGTGTCATATAAATTATATCAAATATTGATGGGGACAATTTTTTCCTTTATATATATATATATATGAAGAAGTTGCAGTCCTCAATCAGTAATTTTTTTCTTTGCATTTTAGAAAAGATGCTCAATGATTCTGACGGCAAATTATCACTTACTGGTTGTGGGTTGTGGGAAGCAATAAGCCTTTTATGTAGAAGAAGGGTGTCGTGTCGTGGGACAAATTGATCATCAATCATGTATCATAAACTTAGCAAAGAAGGTATTCCATTAATTCAACAACAACAACAACAACAACAACAAAGCCTTTTCCCACAATTAAGTAGGGTCGGCTACATGGATTCTTTGCCTCCATTCAGATCTATCTTGAGTCAATCTCGGATTTATATCCAAAAAACTAAGATCCCTTCGTATAGTCTCTTTCCAACACTTCTTGGGCCGTCCTCGCCCTCTCTTAGCCGGCTCAACATCCCAACACTCGCATCTCCTAACCGGTGCATCAGTTGACCTTCTTTGCAAATGACCAAACCATCTTAAGTGGTTTTCTCGCATCTTATCCTCGATCGGAGCTACACCAACTTTCTTTCTGATTGCATCATTCCGAATCCGATCTTTACGTGTATGTCCACACATCCATCTTAGCATTTTCATTTCTGCTACAGCCATTCTCTGCACATGTCTATGGTTCACAGGCCAACATTCAGAACCATAAAGCATAGCAGGTCTCACGGCTACTTTGTAAAACTTTCCTTTAATTTTTAAAGGAATTTTCTTATCACAGAGAACAGCGGAGGCTCCTCTCCACTTTAGCCAGCCTGCATTTATTCTATTAGTAACATCTCCATCAATTTCCCCATCATGTTGCAAAATAGATCCCAGATATCTAAAAGAATCTCTCTTCTGAATGTTATCGTCACCAATCTTCACCTCGATTCCTTCACCATTGCTTCCATCAAAGGTGCATTCCATATATTCCGTCTTAGCCCTACTTAGACGAAAACCTTTAGTCTTCAAAGCATGTCTCCAAACCTCAAGCTTCTCATTTACTCCATCTCTAGTCTCGTCAATCAACACAATATCATCAGCAAATAACATACACCAAGGTAACTCATCATGAATGTGACTTGTCAACTCGTCCATAATCAAAGTAGGTATTCCATTAATTATCAGTGTGAAATCAATAACTATATTAGTCATCCAGGATAACTACAAAGGTCCAAATCAATCATAGTAGCACACAGAGTGAAGTATCTATAATTAGCAGTGATATCGAACCCAGTTAAAAGATCCTCAAGTTTGGATCCCTTACAGTTGTCCATGCCTCTGATTGTTATTCTGCTTGATAATTGTAAAAACTTAGTTCAAGAGTCAATATGTTCTATTAGAAGTTTCACCCATATACGTAGTTTTTTTCTAAACTGTTGCAGTGTGCTGGAGGTTATTTCATATTATAAAAAATCTCAATCCTTACTGATGAGGTCTGCAAGCGTGTAAAATAGTATCACATGTTTTGTGTCATTTATATGAGTATCCATTAAAAATGACATTTTAAAAAATCTCAATCCTTACTGATGAGGTCTGCAAGCGTGTAAAATAATATCACATGTTTTGTGTCATTTATATGAGTATCCATTAAAAATGACATACCATTGAAATCTATGTGGATTAAAAGGATATTTTCATGTTTTGTTATGTAGATTGAATTGTTTTCAATTTTTTTGTACCACTCTTTATTTCAACCTTCTCATGATGTATCCACAAATCATATTTTAGAAGATTAAAGTTCTTTAGTGGAAATAGGCAATATGACTACAATCGGTATAACCATTATTTCATAAGTAACCTAAGGTTGTTAACAATATGCAGAGACGGTTCCTATGATACAATTCTAAGTCAAGCACTCTTATTATAAGTGTTGGAGTATTGTTTGTATGTGTCATATATGAGGGAGATGGGTAAATGGATCTCTCCAGGATCCATTTACCCAATCCATATGTTTAGTCCCACATCTACCAGTGGTGGGACTTGGAGGCTCTGTGGAGGCTATATAAGAAGCCCCAGACCTCCTGTAGCCATTGAGAAAAGCAATAGACTATCAGCCCTCTGAGGCATTCTCCCGTGGTTTCATCCCACTCCTTAGAGAGTAGGGTTTCACGTAAAATCTCCGTGTCTCATGTTTTATCTTTCTAGTTCATACTCCGTTTATCATTCCGCTTCCGCATTCCTATTTTCTAACAATAAGGAAAGACATAGCTGCACATCCTTAATAAGATACATCAACAGTAATCAAATGAAGTAATTAAACTCATATCAATATTGCATTGTATAAACAATCGTATTAAACAAATGAGTAGTGAAATTACCTACACTGAATCAGACTCTAAAGCTCAACGTAACAGAAGAATGCTGATGAATGAAAGACCAACCCTCTAGCAACGAAATCTCACAACAACCTCAGGGTAAACAGCAGATTGAATTGCTTCAAGTAATATTGTATAAATAGAAAATCAAACCTGCAGCAAAAAAAAAAAACTCACGGCAACTGAGTTGCAGATTAAATGACTTTCAACAGTGCATATTAGATGGAATTGTGGGAATATAATGGAATCTCAATATCCCGAAAATTCCATTTTCACTTTAATTAAACAAAAAGAAATATTTAAGGCTAGGTGATAAGTCGAGCATGAATGCAAAAGATGGTGGGATTGGAATCGGGCAGGGGAGGGGGCACAGAAGGGGCTGGCAGATGGGAAAGAGGTGGGGGGAATGGCGATGACGGCGATCTCCAACGCGGATGAGTCAGTGGTGGGCGATGGATGAGGGGACGTGTGTCGGAAAGACTGGGGCGGCGGCGAGACAGTAGGGGTCTGAGGACGACGAGGGTATAAGAAGGGCGGCGGTGCTCCGACGAGAACTTTAGAAGAAAATCGTGCGAACGGCCGACGGGTTACCGTTACGGCGGAGGGATGGTGCCGTTGCAGACTTGCAGAGGAGGGTATGGCGACGAGACGACGAGCGACGGAAGGGAGGTACGGACAGGAAGCGGTGGGTTTTCGGGGATGCCGAATGGGGTTTAGTTCGGAAATCCCGTTCATGCCCTCGCTAAAATTCGAAAATTAATAAACGGTCCTTGTCTGCTGGAAGATACAGTAATAGATTAAGATCAGATTAATGGAAATAATAATCGAGAATCAAATCGAATCTTTTTCAGACTTAATCTTTTTTTCTTAAACAAATGACACTCTCCCCATTATCTCTCGAATCCAGCCAATTTTATCCGATCCAATCAAGAAGCAAGAACTCTGTTGTTATTTGTCATGGATGTAATATGTTCAACTTTGATTTACAATTTCAAATTAACTAAAAATCTAATTCAATTTACAAAAGGGATTTTTACCTTTACAAAAATCTAATATGTTCTGATTTACAATTTCAAACTAACTAAAAATTACAAACAATGTCATCCTTCTCCTTACACCACCTCCTCCTCCCTTTGCTCCACCACCCACAATCGCAGCTGCTCCTCCACCCGCAGCTACTCCTCTAACCCCTCTCTCCCTCTGTACCACCCTCTACATCCTCTCCCGCTCCGGTCTCCACTCCCCCTCTTTCTCCCTCCTCTGTTTCGCCCGTCGATGCCTCTCCAAACGACAACCTTCTCCTCTCCCCCGCCTCCTCCCCCTCTTCCTTTCCCTTCTCTGTTTCGTATGTCGCCGCCTCCCTGACCCTGTCCTCCTCCTCTCTCGTGCCTCATCCCCCTCTCCCTCCTCTGTTTCGCATGCCATCGCCTCCTCGACCCCGAACTCCTCCTCTCCCATGCCTCCTCCCTCTCTCCCTCTCCCTCCTCCGTTTCACCCGTTGCCGCCTCCCCAACCCCGTCCTCCTCTCCCCCGCCACCCTCCATGTTTAGGGTATCGGAGCAGTGATGATGTGCAACACCTGGATTAGATCGTGGACAAGCTCGGTAGGGGCTTGTGGTTGTGTCGGGGTGGTGTGGAATAGTGCATACGGTATGGGAAAATCGACAGATGGAGGGCTGGACCGAGGCGATGGAGGGAGCGATGCGCTGGAGGACTGGAGAGCAGTGGCGACGGCATGGTGAGCGAGGGAGGGTCAGACAGACTGTGGTGGTGTGAGAAGGTGCGGGGAGGGGGATAGGGCAACTGCGGTGGTGGTGAGGAGGGCGTTGGAAGAGGCAATCGTAGCAGCGGCGATGAGGGGGGACAAGGGCAATGGCACGACGATGGCTGGAGGAAAGGGCGATGGAGCGGCAGGGCGTAGAGAAGAGAGGAAAGAAGAGAGAGATAGGTAATCTGTGAAGAAGAGAGAGGAGGTGGAAGATCCATCGTTAATTTTCACCTCTGGGTTGATTAACCCACATTTATTAACTCAAGTGAAAGTAAAAATAACAATAGGGTCTGTGGGGTAAGACGGTGCAAGTTTATATGATCGAGGGAGGAATATCGATGTTTCAAATATCGAGTATAGAGCCCGTGAGATAAAAATTCATTTACCAAGATTGAGTAAATCATATTCAAACCGGCTTCACACTCCCCTCGAGAAAATATAATTAGTCATTTTATTGTTAGATATAGATTATATTCGTGTTTGTAAAGATTTCTTTTTTGCAAAAAAAAAAACTAACTTGCATAATATATGGTTGTAACTTATACTCATATATTTTAGATGGATAAATAATGAATATATATATATATATAGGGTAAAATGGGGATGCCCCCAGGGAGTAGCCAATTTGGCTACTCCCACCCCTATTTTCCCCTCATTTTTTTATTTTTTTAGAAAATAAAAATCTGTATATTCATCATTATATCCCTCCCACATTCTATTAAAATTTCATCAGAAACAGAGACTCCTAAGCCCTCCATCCAGACGTCATTTTTTTAACGGTCGCAGGATTTTTTAAATCGACCATGTTTGGATGGAGGTTGTAGGAGTCTCTGTTTCTGACGAAATTTTAATAGAATGTGAGAGGGATATAATGATGAATATACAAATTTTTATTTTCCAAAAAAATAAAAAAATGAGGGAAAAATAGGGGTGGGAGTAGCCAAGTTGGCTACTCCCTGGGGGCAGCCCCATTTACCTCACACACACACACACACACACACACACACACACACACACACACACACACACACACACACACACACACACACACACACACATATATATATGAGGTAAATGGGGCTGCCCCCAGGGAGTAGCCAACTTGGCTACTCCCACCCCTATTTTTCCCTCATTTTTTTATTTTTTTGGAAAATAAAAATTTGTATATTCATAATTATATCACTCTCACATTCTATTAAAATTTCGTCAGAAACAGAGACTCCTACAGCCTCCATCCAAACATGGTCGATTTAAAAAATCCTGCGACCGTTAAAAAAATGACGTCTGGATGGAGGGCTTAGGAGTCTCCGTTTCTGACGAAATTTTAATAGAAAGTGAGAGGGATATAATGATGAATATACACATTTTTATTTTCAAAAAAAATAAAAAAATGAGGAAAAATAGGGGTGGGAGTAGCCAAGTTGGCTACTCCCTGGGGGCAGCCCCATTTTACCCTATATATATATAGAGGGCTTATCCAGAGGGCATTGTGCCGATTTGGGTCGTGGTGAGCACCAAACGTGGGCTCGCCACGTGTATGTGTCGGTTCTATTTGGAAGGGGACGGTTTTGGCAATAATAATGTGCATGCATTATTAACATAATAAGAATTCCAATTAAATCATTTCCTTAAAAATAGGTGGTCGGTTTTAGTAAGATAAAAAATACGCATTTAAATTATTGTCGACATATATTCTATTTATAGAATGATCATTCCACGTTTGGATTAAGAAAGATAAATTACTGATTATAATTATTGATTACGTCAATTACTAATGTCCATACAATAATTACCTATTACAAATATACATATTACTGAACGCATTATGATTGTTACTGAATCTATAGTTATTTTACATCTGTAATATTACATTGTACAGAGATCAGTAATTCATTCATGTTACTCAAGTAATACATATTCAGTTCTCAAGTAACTATTGTTGTGAGATCAGTAATTAAGTATGTGAACTACTAATGTCCATACAATAAGTACTGATTACAAATGTACATTTTACTGAAGTCATTTTGATTGTTACTAATGTTATAGTTACTCAATACTTTGAGTCTTACTGAAGCACCTCTTATTTACTTATATAACATTTTTAATTACTTATAATGTATCGACTGTTACTGATAGCAATACATAAGTTACTGGTTACGTGATTTTTTATACTTATTCCAACTTAGCTTATTCCATACCTTTTTTTACCTACAATTTATTATATGTTACTGATGCTTCTATGTATTTTACTTGTTTTATTCTTTGTTTTAATTACTATCGAATCACACATTCTTTACTTATGTAGCCTATTTAATTACTTGTAATACGTCAAGTGTTACCGAAAGTCACACATAAATTACTTAATTATAGTTATATGGTGAACATCCAAATGTCAACTGTCTTCTAGTTCATTTAGATGATGTTGTTTTGCTCTCGCTCCTCGGCATAACAACAGCTTCTTCAAGACACCAAATTGTGCATTGTTCTGCAAGAAACAATAAGTTAATTTATATCCGTGAATAGTAAGAATTGTATAAAGAAAAGTAATTCAGCAATATACTCACTTCAGTAAGAATCATTGAATGACAAGTAACTTGTAATGAATTGTTAGTAACATTTATTATATGACAAGTAACTTGTAATGATTGTTAGTAACTCAACAATATACTCGCTTCAGTAAGAATCATTCAATGACAAGTAACTTGTAATGAAATGTTAGTAACGTTTGATTATTGACAAGTAACTTGTAATGAATTGTTAGTAACTCAGCATTATAGTCAGTATATCTTCAAAGTAACACATTAAAAGTAACAATTTTGATAGTAGTAGTAACATAAAATATCTTATAAGTAAAATAAGTGGATATATCAGTAACTCAGTATATATTCAAAGTAAAACATTAAAAGTAACAATTGTGTTATCGTTAGTAACATAAAATATCTTATAAGTAAATTACTTAAATACATCAGTAACTCGGTATATTTTCAAAGTAACACATTAAAAGTAATAAGTGTGTTAGCATTAGTAACATAAATATATCTTGTACGTAAATTACTTAAATACATCAGTAACTTTTTATTGTATGAAATCAAAATACCTTCGAAAAGATTCAATAGACTACAAATCGTGTATCAAATTCAATCAGATTCAAATCAGTCATAAAAATACGATTCAAATCGTGTATCAAATTCAATTCAGATTCAATGGACTACAAATCGTGTATCAAATTCAATCAGATTCAAATCAGATTCAATGGACTACAAATCTATGATCCAGAAACATAAAAAAAAAATCAAAATATGGTCTATAATCAGTCAGATTCAAATCAAAATATCCAAAAAAAATTCTTTCTACATATTATAAGATTCAAATCAAAATGCGAAAAATAAAAATCTAATCGAAATACAATACCTTGCATTAGATAAAAAACGATCGCCTCTCTTTACATGATTCATCGCCTCACTTTGCAAATCGCTAGATCGAAAAATGCGAGATCAACCGCCTCTCGTTGATCTATCAACACACGTTTCCATAAACGTATACTAATTTAAGAATTACTTAATATTTCCAATTAGCTTCTCTTTCCATTTTGGTTATGGTTCCTATTTTTAAGGGATTGAGAGATACAAATCTGACGGTTGGAATTAGAGGCTCACCACGACCCAAATCGGCACAGTGTCCTCTGGATAAATTTCCTATATATATATATATATATATATATATTGTTTGCGTCTACAACCTTAGCGGTATGTTGTGTTTATTTAAATATTTTTATATTGTAATTTTCCAATCAATGAATGAATTATAAGGCCGCATTTGGTTTGACGTATTAAACAGGAAGATCATGATGGAGATTAAGTTGATGGATATAAGAATTTAAATTTAACTTCTTAGGAGTATGTCACGCATTGTTCGATCCGATTTAACGAGAGGAATCTAATAAGATTTAGTTCATGGCTTAAGGTGCTCGTTTAAAATTTCGAAGTTAAATCGATATTATTTGAATTCCAATGAAAGAAGCATAATTGATCAACTAAACATGTGCATATTTATAAAATTATTTGAAATGTTTAAGAAAATCAAGAGAAAAATAACCAAGATTTCAGAGTGTGTTCTTTAAGGTTTGAAGCTCAAACTAAATGTTTGGGAACTTTTATTTTTTGTGCAATTCGATAAAAATAATTATATAGTTCTTATTAAAAATTTGGATTGTTCAACAAGTTAATTCTTCATATTCTTTGTCTAATGAGAGTTTCAATAAATTACAGATATGTTTGATACTTAATTTAGATATAAATCAAAATATAAACCTATGTACTTTTGACCCTCATAAAGTTCTTACATCGAGACCTTTCCAACAAGTCTAACAACATAAAAATTGGAACTTCGTAGTTTAAGTTGTAGTCATTTTAGTTTAAACAAGTAAAGATCCATTGAGGATCTAAACCAAATATGAATGTTTGTTGATGAATAAATGATATGTGATTATCAAAAATCATATTCATAGGAGTCGCCAATGGATATCCGATACGTCGTAATAATTAACTCGAATAAGATTTAAGGGATTTTTACTCGACAGACCCTCTAAACTTTGTCAATTACCTCTACGACCTTTTGCACAACGTAATTACACCATCGACCTTATAAATTACCCCAAGAACCTCATGAGCCTCAAACAAGTTAACCGCATGGGGTAAGAGTTGGCAAGTTTACGGAGTCAAGTGAGGAGTTATGTTGTTTCAAAGGTCGTTGAGGTAATTGACAAAATTTATAGGGTCTGTCGGGTAAAAATCCCAAGATTTAAAGCATCGTATCTTCCATTCATTTAGCATAGCTTATATACATACTTATATCCAAGCCATGCACATTCATTTAATTTAAATTTCAATTTACTTTCCTGTATTTAATTTTTAGATTTAATATTTTAGGTATATTTTTGCATGGTTTATTAATATATCTCAAGGCATGCATTTTCAGGTTAAAATTTATGTTCTTTATCTTTTTACATTCAAAAATTATAAAAATGGTTTTAAAATTTTGAAAATATGTTTTATATTTCAAAATCCCCCAAAAAATCTAAAAATCCTCCGATTTTTTTAATAAATAGTGTTAACACTGTTTTTTTTATCAAATATCCATGTGGAAATGGTTTGTAGCATGACTAAAAATTCATTCAAGTACGGTTCAATTTAATTGTTAACTAGTGGCATTCAAACTTTGAGAATGACAAAACAGTGTTAAAATAAGTATTTTAACACACTGTCTTTTAAGCCCAAGATCTCCAAGATCACCATCGCATAAAGGAGCTCGAAGTCATCATCATGTATCTTATTACCATCAAATCATCAGAGATATTACATCATAAACGAAAACCTCTAGAGCATGAGGTGTTTTGTGTACCATGCTTAGTGGTAGGATGATGTTGTATAATACTCCTTATTTTGTATTCTATACATTTAGTGTGAGAGCATATGCTTTTGAAGGATATGATATTTTACTAGAATATGGGGTCAATAGGGTTGTTCAAAAAAATATGGGTAAAGTGGGTATCAGCTTGACCCGTATATTTCAACCCTAAGCTCACGGGTATCCGTTTGGAAAAATCAGATTAGGTACCAGCTTTGTCTTGACCCATGTCCCATTCATAATATCCATGTGGTGTAGCACGTACCTGCAGGTAACTTATTGGAAGCTTTCACTTGCCCTTTAATTCAAAAAAATACAAAAGGTTAAATATGGCACAAATATAATTATCGTGTTTATAATAAGGATATGGTTATGAATGCATATATAGATAAATATGTGAAATGTAAAATCATGCACTAAAAACGGATATGAATATGAAATCAATCAGATTTGATACAACTATTAGAAGAAATCTAATAAGTTATCGTAAATTTAATTCAAATGGGAATATTCGTATCTAAATCTGTATCGATTTTGAAATGGATATAGATGTATAGGGTGGATCATGGGGTATGGCCGGTCCACGACCAACATTGACTCGACTCGTAAAAGGCCGAACCCGACTTGAACCCAAATATGTATGGGACGGGCCTGACCCCTCCCCCACCTTGCGAAAATCCGGTTTGGCCCGAATCGACCCACGTCCCCACTATAGTTATTTTATAATCTATATTAATGGTAGAATGATGTTATCAAAACAACAATTTAAGACATTAGATAATAGAATATGTACCATTGGTTAAATGGGAAAGATGTCGGATACAGTGATAAATCGGATATGGTGATAAATTGGATACGAGTCTACATCTTTGCGAGTATAAATAATTTAAATAATATAATTTAAATTATATACGAGGTATTGTATATTAAATTATATATGAGGCATTGTATAAATCAGATACGAGGTATTGTATATTAAATAATACAATTTAAGACATCAAATTGAGTACTTTTGCAAAAAAAATGATGAGCCCGTGGATAAGTTGATAAATCGGATACGAGGCTACACATTCACGGGTATAAAAATTTACCCTGAAAAATTAATAATGTTTCAATTAAATATTTTTGCAATATATTATGAATAAACGGATACGGCTATGAATTGGATACTCGAGCATACATATCCATGTTTCAATTTAATGCTCAAGCAATTCACCCATTGTCTAATGTATAATTAATCCTCTCTTAGCTAGGGATATAAGTAATCTAATACATGAACATTTTATTTGTTTTCAATGTGTAGCTCCATCACATTCTTGACATCTATTAAAACTATTGAATAGTACAAGAATATGATGATTGGTTTTATAAATAACTTGTTCAATTTAATGATATGTTATTCCTATAAATGTAAATAGATGGGTGATGTGGAAATCATTTTTTTCCTGAAAGAGATATTCTGCGGGCACCCGTGGGTACCCGTTACCCATTCAAATAAATCGAGTAACCCTTAGATACGGTTACCCGTTTGAACGGGTCGGTTCGACCCATGACCCAGTCATAATGGGGCAGCGCGGGTCAACGTGCGAACGGGTTGGGTACCCGTCCCGTGAACATCCCTAGGGGTCAATGCAAGAATATCAAGAACAACAAAATAAATGGATAAAAATATACACTAAGGGGGCGTTTGGATCGAGAATAAGAAGGAATAAGAGTGTGGAATAAGGATACAGAATAATGGTTATAAGTTAGCGGATAAGAAGGAATAAGGGAATAGGGGAAGGGGAATAAGAGGGGGGATAAGGGAGTGGATATGGAGGAATAAAGGAAGATGGCAATAAAAGATTATTTCGATCTTTATTCCCCTACCAAACATGCCCTAATTCCCATGTATCACAATACACAGAAGGTGTGCGCGCTGGTACACTTTTGGCGTGGAGGCATTTCCAGTCCTTGTAAGAGGAAGTGCACTCATGAAATCAGTGACATATACGTACTTTACATCTTTCCTTAGACCATTAGGGCCCGTTCGGTTGGGGGATTACCCTCCAATTTGGGTGGGTTACCCCACATTCCTAACCTACTAGTGGGGTCCACTCCCTTCCCATCAAAAAATTTATATATTATACCATCATATCATCTAAAAATCATAAAATACTCAACTTCTGCTTACTATTCCAAACTTCAATACAATCACATCACAACTACCCATTTTTTCAAATTTCAATACAATCATATCATAATAACTATCAACTTTTTCAAATTTCAATACAATCACATCACACAAACCCTCCTAACCCTTAACCCATCAACCAAACACACAAACACAAAAACGGGTTATCCTCCCCTGGATAACCCACGAACCAAACGCACCCTTAGTATCTAAAGTGTACATCGATTTATGAAAAAAGTACACTCACATATATCAATGTATATCATGTATGGGATCACCAAAAATCCCTAGATAGTAGATAAGATATGTATAGGTAAATGAAGAGTGTACCAATACATATAAGAGAGCAGTTAGCCTTGTCAAATGGACGTAATAATATTGAGGATTATATACATAATAAAGATTAGATGATTCCAAAATCCCTTAGATCCATGTTGCTTTGGGTCGTATTTTCAAAAAAAACTTATTAATAACGATTAAGAGAATAAAAGGAACTTTAAGGAATTAGAAAAAAAAGGACTATAAGATGGGTGCATCACATATTCACATGTAAATAGCATGCATATTGCATTGTGACGACGTATATAGATGAACATCAATAACAATCCAGATACGTCACTAGTTGGATAGACAAATGTAGGTGTCACAAGTGATTGGACACGCATCCTCGACATTCAATTTAGATGCTTAGAAGATGGCCACCCCAATAATCAAGTTAGGTGACATGCTAGACCTTGATGTACAAGTACATTAGAATTGCTCGATAAAGTTATCGGGTGGATGATTGGAATAGCACTAAATGGTGAAGCCTTCTCCCACTATAAGTATGGTCAACTACATGGAATCTTGCTCAAATCCATGTTGA
The DNA here is from genome assembly GCA_037367405.1 of Ottelia alismoides. NCBI lineage: Eukaryota > Viridiplantae > Streptophyta > Magnoliopsida > Alismatales > Hydrocharitaceae > Ottelia > Ottelia alismoides. The sequence continues at coordinate 46,343 of JAZKJV010006230.1, forward strand.
AAGATCCGATTATTTTTTATGCTGGTTGTCGACTACCTAACGCAATCCTCACATGGAGGATCTGAACCCTAGTCTTTTGTGATTGGAATAGTACTATGGCAAAAAAATGATTCTGAGTATTCTCATCAGTAAAATATTTCGAGTAAATTACAATTTGGGTCCCCATCTATGGGTCAGATCCCAGAATGGGTCCCGATGTTTAAATTGTAACGATTCGGGTCCCATGACCATTTATGAAATGGAAATTTTGGGTTTCATGACGAAGATGCCCTTATTGAAAAGAGAATGGGGGTTGAGTTCCAACTTTTAAACAAGGGCATACTCGTCATTAGCCTCAAAAAGTTCCTTACATTAATGGCCATGGGACCCAAATCGTTACAATTTAAAGATCGGAACCCATTCTGGGATCTGACCCATAGATGGGGACTCAAATTGTAATTTACCCAAATATTTATAGAGATGTGACTAACGAAGGAAACATCTACGATTCAGTTTTATATTCTAGCATTTATAGAGGCCCATTGGGGGGGGGTGTCTATATTCAAGTATACTTATACAAAGGACATTGTGAAATAGAAACTCCTTGATTTCGTCCTCGGGTGTGTTGATAGAAAAGGACCCACTATTTGATGGTAAGGACTTGAGCCCTACACAACCGAGGAATATTGACAAAATATCGAGGATTTAGAGTTAGTACAATAATTTTTGTAAATAAATATATATAATAAAATAACAAATCCACCAAAACATCTACTTAAATGGTCTGGACTCTGGTGGTAGTGTAATGTTCCAATCACCCAAAAGACCAGGTTTCAAATCCCTCCTTGTGGGGGTTGCATTAGGTAGTCGACGGCCAGCTTAAAAAATAGTCGAATCTATCAACATAGATTTGAGCAAGAATCCATGTAACCGACCACTACTTATTGTGGGAGAAGGCTTCGCCATTTTTTTAACAAATCCACCAAAACGTGTGGCTCAGTGTGAGCTAGTGTAACCTTGCAGACGCCCTTTTACATAGTGTGTGTATACCATAGTGCAAGATTAAGTGCAATTTATTTTTAATTATATATCAAACTCGACTAACAATAATTAGACTTGCAGGTGGTTCCTTGTTAATCTCAGCTACTTAAGTAACGTTCTTGTTCATTAGGTAGCAAACGAGGACTAGTCGGGATCAGATGTTCTATTTATATACAATCAGCCTGTGAATCTTTGTCGCGAGAACCGACCTTGTCGACAACAGAAACCCTTTTATGGCATAGAACCATCATGATATAGACTAGCACAAGAAGAGTAACTGCTTATTAACCCAATTAAGCATACAATTTGATGAGAACCTCTTCGTGTCCATAAACCATAAAAAACTCTACAATCTTATCTCAACAAAGCGAACAACGGAACAGGATTATCTACTTACCTCTCTACAGATCTTGGTCATGCACTCGTGGAGATACAGTTATCACGTATGATGGCGTCCACATCTCTCTCTCTCTCTCATCCACTTGCGACATAATCTACATTGCACAAACATGTAAGCATTGGGCTCGCACCGCCTCAAGCAGTTTCGCTGATTACTTGAAACATCTAGCTAGCCATTCTAGATATGGTAAGCCAAAGGGTTCGCATCTGTAGAAGTTCATGGATCTAAATCTGAATCTTTCAGAACCAGTTCCATAACCATGTCGTTCCAAATATCGATCGGCCCTGGCAAACACCAATGTAGGCAGTCATTCTGGACCTTGGCTGTCAGGTTCTTGGCGAACGGTTGGAACTGCCGGTATGGTCCTGGGTGCCCGTCTGGTCTCAATAATGCAAGGTGGGTTGTATCCAATAGTTTAAGAATGGCACCATTGGTGAGATTTTCACTTGTAATCTTCTTGAACTCTTCGAGCTCGATATTGTGCATTATCCGGACAACATCTTCCAATGTAGCCTCCCCCTCTTTGAATGGATGTGTTCTCATGCAGGTTCCTCCACTGAACCATGCTCCGTTCTCGAAATGGGAAGGGGTGGATGTTCTGAAAAGGACGACACCTTTATAAGACGTTACGAGGAAGCTGAACATAAATGAAAGAGCTTTGCGATAGGCGTATTCGAAGCCAAGCTCCGTTAAATTGTGTCCACGACAATAGTGGCAGCCAACAACCGTTTTGTTCTCCCAGTATATAGCTGTCTTGAGGAACCATTGGCCCCCGGACGTCACGATGTAGTCGAAGCTCTGATATTCGGACGTCCACTTCTTGTCAAGGGTGTCGAGAAATAGCTGAACATCGGCTTTCGAGACTCCATTGCTATCTTCAAAGATGTCTGCTTTGAGCAGAAAAGGAGACCAGATCATTGCAATAGTGACATTGTAGGATGGGAACCTCCATTTTCTGGACTTGAAATCCTCGTCGTGGTAGAATTCTACAGCTCTTTCAACCTGTGGTACAAACGAGAAGATTGGATGCAACTAATTCAAATAACCAATTTGATAACCAAACAGAGTCTATGCATCAAAACAAATACGTTTGCAGACTTAGGACCAGTTCTGTATGCTTAAGAATAAGAAGAAAAATGGGGTCACTCCATTTATATTTCAAAGTGATGAAGTAAATTTATTGGTGGCATTAAAAAGATATAACTGGTGACATGGTAAGTATATTTTTAAATCAAATCAAACAAAAAGTAAAGGACGAGGTACCGTACAACAATAACAATACAACGACAACAATAAAGTCTTTTCCCACAATTAAGTAGAGTCGGCTACATGGATTTTTTTGCCTTCATTCAGATCAATTTTGGGTCATTCTCGAGCTTAAATCCAGAAAACTAAGATCCCTTCGGATAGTCTCATTCCAACATTTCTTGGGCCTTCCTCGCCCTCTCTTAATCGCCTCAACATCCCAAATCTCGCATCTTCTAACCGGTGCATCAACCGACCTCCTTTGCAAATGGCCAAACCATCTTAAGCGACTTTCTCTCATCTTATCCTCTATTGGAGCTACACCAATTTTCTTTCTGATCGCATCATTCTGAATCCGATCTTTTCGTGGGAAGTTGAAAATCCGACTATAAGGCAAGGCAATACCCCAAGAAAGGTGGAAAGCTGAAAATCCGAAGAGTGAAATCATATTTGTGTTCCTTAATTCTGGATTAATGTTTGGAAAAGGAAAATGCCCTGTTATACATGCAAACAACTGGGGGGCTCCAGGGGACCAAAATAAAGAAAATGCTATAATTTCTACCAGCATCTATTTCGAGATAAACCAAATGGAGATATAAATGTATTTCACTAAAAAATTAAGGCACTTAAATTGCTTAGTATTTTTTATGAAAAAACAGGCGATTTTTTCATGAAAGAATTTGTAAATTTCTGCAGATGGTCATCCTAAAGAACAGACTGATCAACCAATTGATGTACCTGCGAAAGAAGGCAAATTAGTGACTGCACATGATTACGCGAAATAGAATCGCCAATAAATGCCCAAGATTTGTTCCGCATGTTATCAAGGAATGTCTCTGCATCAAAACTGGGCAGTTCACAGTCATGTGGTTTCCACCGCCAGTTAAGGTAATCGCTATCGGGTCGGCCGTTCTTCATGCAGTTCTGGTGATCTTCAATGAGAGGGCAGCTCTCATTGGTGTAAGATGGCCCCAATGAGCTTGGGACCCATTCTCCAAGAGAAAGATCGCATTTACCTGGTGATGTTTCATCTGAAGACATCAAAGTAAGTGGACGTAAGCCGAAGCTGATCATTTATCAATGACGAAAAAGAAATTTAAATTATTGTGGGAAAAAATAAAAAGTGGATACGCCAAGTCTTTAATTTCTTCAACAATTTATAATTTTGAGTCCACGTTGATTGGCAAATCAATCGCGAACTTGAATAAAAACAGAAGATGCTACACATTATATTTGTAATGTACAAAACCAATTACAAGCACCAGAAAGCAGGGCTTTTTGTCTTGCGCTCTCGGGGAAGAGTCGTGAATAACCTCCTCTTTTATCTTTTGAAAAAGCACAAGAAAACAGATTTCTTCAATAGAAGAAATTTATAAGCTATATATTAAACGTGAAGGGTACCCACTTAAATAGTCTGGTGGTAGTGCAGTGTGCCTACCACTCGAAAGACCAGGGTTCAAATCCCCTTGTGTAGAGGTTACGTTAAGTCGTCGACAACCAGCGTAAAATATAGTCGAATCTTTCAACATAGATTTGAGCAAGAATCCATGTAGCCGACCTTACTTATAGTGAGAGAAGGCGTTGTCATTTTATATTAAATGTGAAGGACATCCGCATATCACTAGAGCAGTGGCTGAAGAGCGCCATCCGAAGTACCAGATTTATCAGATCCTCTCTCGTATGCCGATAAAACAGGAACACTGTGATGATTACTCTTTGGAATTTCGTAAAATGTTCGAATTAATCTCATGATATTTTTCAGTTGTCCACTTTATTGTGTCGGGTTTTCCATGAGACCGACCGCCAGCATATTCTATGACAACCTCCATGAATACGAGAATTACACTCTCGTCTCTAATGTCAATGTCCATAGGTGTGACATTTCTCTTAAAGGACATTCTAGACTGCCCTAATGATCTCTCTCTCTCTCTGACTGAAGGCTAGCTGAATACAGTCATTAGAAAGGCCATTCGCCGTGTCTTACTCCACATGGACCATTATAACTATGTTGGTCCATTCTACTTTTCTCGTCTACAAATGCAACTTTAGCACATACCTGGTGGGAACTTTATCTCCCATGAGAGCAGCTTTGGATGTATTTCACAAGATTTTAGCGTCCTCAAATTTGCTGTTCAGAGGTGTATTAGAGTCCATTGGGTCGATTACATCTATAAACTGATGAACCCGAGTCACACTTCTTATCTACATCTCCCCATAATGGCATCACACTTTCTTTTTAGATCACCTGTTGGCCTCTCTAAAGAACTTATGTTTCTATCTGTCACTTATTTTGACAAACCCTTTAAAAAGATTAGATTCCTCAAGATCATTGAGAAGCTGCTGAATAAGAACCCACAATAGGATTCTTCCTGGGGATCCATCTGCTCACACTGGACAGGTCCGGGTAAAGGAAGGATCAAGTTTGCGTGCACGTTTGGACCAATCTTGGAATTGGAATCCACCACCCTGCTACTACAACAATCAATCTCATCCCTAACAGGAAATCACCAGTAGGACATGCTTGGAGAAATCCAAAAGATGAAGGAAGAAGAAGAAGAAAGAATCGCAAGGAAAAGTTTAGAAGCGGATGCTAGAGCCTCCTTTGAACAAACTTCAGAACGCTTATCCAATCTTGAAGAAATCGATATCTGCTTTAGATGCTATTTCAATTTAGATAACCCACCGCGTACTTATCCAAACACAATTCTGACCATGATTTGCACTTCTTTGATTTTTGATCCCAAGTGACCCCAACATGTAATAATAACCTATTATTGTATTTAACAACTCCTTGTATGCATTATGTTATTTTATATGGGCTTGTATAGCATATTTATATTTTCTTTAAAATTCCGTTCCTCCTTTGTCTTCAGGTAACAATGGTGGGTTACTTTTATGTTTCTCTCAATTTTTTTAGCACCTCCAAAGTTCGAACTATGTTATGATGCAAGCATTGCACCGATACATGTTTTATACAAGAGTAGGCATTTTATATGCCAATACTCTAGATATCTATGCATGTATATTGTTAGAGAATGTAATAGGTGGGTAATTGGATCTCACCAATATCCAATTACCCCACTCATGTTTAGTCCCACATGGATGAGCGGTGGGACTATGGTTTGTCTGAGGAGCTATATAAAGAGCCCCTCACCTCCTGTACTCATTGAGAATTCTAATAGAATATCCAGTCCCTTTGAGGGTTTCTCCCATGGTTTCATCCCGCTCTTTGGGGAGTAGGGTTCCACGTTAAATCCTTGTTCTTTATGTTTATCTTTCTTGTTTTATCGATTTTGCTTCCGCGTTACATATTCTAACATGGTATCAGAGCGGGTTCGATTCTTGAGGGCTTTATTGTATTCATATTTTATTTGAGAATCGAGATTTAGTTCTAGCGTTTTTGTTAAAAACCCTAATTTTGTAAAGATTGAAGAAAGAATCGTATTCTTCGATTTCCATTTGAAGATTATTTCTGCTTTCAAGATTTGAGATTTAATCTAGGGTATTCTAAAACCCTAATCATGCATTTGAAGATTATTCATCAATCCAAACTTGTGGACGACACATTCAGAGTTTCATCTAGGTCGTGTACTTCTCCATGTGAAACCTCCAAGCCGCAGCGCGACTCCAGGCGGCAAGCCCATTCTCCATCGCTGCCCGATTTCCAGATCTCAGTCGTGTAGCTCCTCCGATCTACAGGAGCCCCATCGCAAGATCAGCTCCGATCTCGTCCTCCTCTCCCGCGAGTCCCAGGCATCCGATCCAGGCAGGCAACACCCCTATGACCAGCCGCACCTCGACCATCTCAGGTGGCTCACAAGATCCTCGACTCTCCTCTCGAGCAGCCTTCTCTCGGCGGCACAACCACTTTGCGCACAACCCTCCAAGCTGCTTGCTCCATGCGTGAAGCCCGGGCAAAGCATCTCTCCAGGCACGCGAAGACCACCGCAAGGTCCTCAGATCAAAGGCGGCAACTCCCGATCTCCATCTCCCTTCAGTTCAGGCTCGCAAAGTCCAGCGAAACCCCTACTCCAGGCCATGATCTTGCACATCTCCCCCTTGCGCGCTTCCTGATAGACATCAACGACGCCTCCTCTCCAGATCGTCGCGCGACCTCCTGGAGGCAGCGGCATCTGCAGAACCCTAGTAGGGGCAACTCCTTTCGTGAGAAAGAGAGGGAAGGGCAATCACTCGTTTTTAAAACCAGCATTCTTAAAACCAAAGAGTCGGGCGGAAAAAGGGGGAGAGCTCTCTGTTCCTGGTTCTCCTGTAGCTGGATCCTCCGGAACCACAAGAATCCAATCCTTAGAATGGGATTCCAACTCAGTACCTTTTGATATTTTGAGAAGAGTTGCTCTTTGAAGAGCACAGTACGATGAAAGTTGTAAGCTGTGTTCGGGGGGGAGTTCCCTATTTAAGCCATGCGATTCTTTTATGTAAAGGGCCCTGTTGCAGTTTTAAAACAAAAAAGGGACATGCCCGGTCAAAAAAAGGGGGAGGTCACAACTGGGTTGAGGCTTCTTTGGACCCAAATGGGCAACGTTTATTTGTTTAAAAAAAAGAAGATGAAAAGCCAAAAAAAAGGCTTAAAAAAGGAAGGGGCTACATACCAAAAAAAGTACGAAAAAAATTTGTGAAAAAAAGAAGCACAAAAAAAATGATGAATGAAAATGAAAATGAATGAAAAACAAAAAAAAAGTTGCATGCTATTCATTTTCTTCTCCCAACTTGATGCTATCTGCTCTTTATTCTATCAAGTATGGGAGAAAGAGGGAGTCAGAGATGTATTCTTCACAACTTCTACTGCCTGACCATGACTGACAGACCAGCACTTCAAATTTCTTTGATCATCCGTCTTCAGCGTGCATCAAATTCTTCATCAGGGCGTTTACTTCTTTTTTTACGACCCGATCAGTACGCCACGTTGGACTTCTTCTGCAGCGATTCATCTCCAGGCAGGACAGAGATATGTTCCGGTGACCTGATATCGCAACGGTTCTACAGGCATAGCAGAGACACGTTCTGATGACCTGAAAGTCGTAGACCCGTCCTCGTGCGAGGTCTTCTATCAGCAGTGGACATGTGTTCTTATGATGTATCGTGTGAATGTGTTGTACACTTTCTTTTTATTGCAAGCTGCAACTTTCTCAGCTCCAGCTTGAGGGGGAGTGTTAGAGAATATAATAGGTGGGCAATTGGATCTTATCAAGATCCAATTATCCCACTCATGCTTAGTCCCACATGGATGAGCAGTATGACTTCGGTCTGTCTGAGGAGCTATATAAAGAGCCCCTCACCTCCAGTACTCATTGAGAATTCTAATAGAATATCCAGCTCCTTTGAGGGCTTCTCCTGTGGTTTCATCCCGTGCCTTGAGGAGTTAGGATTCCACGTTAAATCCTTGTTCTTCATGTTTATCTTTCTTGTTTTATCGATTCTGCTTCCGCATTACATATTCTAACATATATCTTTCAAACTTTGAGACCATTCATTTTGCTAGTTTTCGTAGTCACTATTCGTAAATAGCTACACATATACCGATACTAATACTCCTACTATGAATTTTCAATGAATGTTCACTAACCATTTAAATTAAGATCTTGGGACATTTTATAATATCTGAAGGTACACCTACAAAAGTATCTCTCAGCTACCTTAAATTTAGCAATGCAACTCACTTATTTTTTGATATATACATTTGTGAGGTCTTAGATAAAAGAATATTGTCATAAAGCTTTGCTCTCAAAGTGGCTCTCGATTTTTTTATCAAACTTCATTCAAATTATATCTCGATTTTGTCCGTTTTGTATTCGTTTATATGCCTAGAATCCTAACCATCTAATCCAGGTTTGTCATATGCACCATCACTTATCGTACCATACCCAACAAGATAGGGGTCTCATTGCCCGGTCAATTTATGAGTGGTTCTATTTGTTTATGGGTATTTGAATATGTTTGTTTCAATGATCGGTATATACGAGAGTGGTATATAAACTCATTAGTATTAGGGCTCTCGGCATACTCTATATTTTCTTCTCTCTACATAGTGAAAACCGATCACTGCCGCTCAAGGACGTAGCCTAGTTACAGGTAAACCTTGTAAATCTGTGTCTGCGTGCTTGCGTGATTGATTTTGTTGCGCGTGCTTCCGTGATTTGCAACAAACTGGTATCAGAGCATCGAGTTCCGTCAGGATCATCAAGCAAGATGGTGTCGCACAATTTGAAGATCGAGAAGTTCACATGAAGGAACGATTTCAATTTATGGCAGATCAAGATGTGTGCCCTACCGAAGCAACAACGTATCTCGGCATCGTTGGACCAGGAGCGGGTGAAGGCTTTCAAACCCCCCAATTGATGGTGCAGGAAAAGAAGGCACACTCGACGATCATGTTGTTTTTTACAGACGTGATTATCGCGGAGGTTGCCGATGAGGATTTCGTGGCTGGTCTGGTTGAGACTCGGAAGTTTGTACATGACAAAGTCTCTAACCAACAAGTTTTTGTTAAAGCAAGATCTATTCTCTCTCTGCATGCAAGAAGGTACATCTCTTAAAGAACATCTAAATCACTTAAATACATTATTGATAGATTTAAGAAACATATATGTTAAGGTTGAAGATGGGGATGCTGCTTTGATTTCGTTGATTTCTCTTGTACTGTCATACAATAATTTTGTTCAATCGTTTATTGTGGAAAGAGAATCGATAACTCTTAAGGAAGTTCGTGCAAGTCAGTTTATGCACGAACTTCGGTATATGGTTACCGAGAAGGACTGACCGAAGAAGAAAGAGAAAGCCACAGTTGTTGCCGTGGCTTAGGGAGGCGCAGACTCCAAAGGTGCTTGGTTCTCACAGATCAGAAGATGAAGGATAATACATAGATTTTGATTCATGTTATTCTTTTCATATGTCTCCTAATGAAGATTGGTTATGCACCTATGAAAAGATAGATGGTGGAAACGTCATCATGGGGAATGTTGTACCATACAAGATTGTAGGGATCGACTCTATGAAGATCAAGATGCATGATGGAGTCGTGAGGACGATGACAGAAGTATGTCATGTTCTTGACTTGATAAAAATTATGATATATTTTGGAGTCTTGAACTCTAAAGGATATAAGTGCAACGTTGAAGGTGGAGTTATGCAGGTTGTCAAAGTCGAGGTGATTGTCATCAAGGGCAACAAGCAAAATACAATATACCTCATGCATGGGTCTAAAGTTACGGGTTCTATTGTAGTGGCATCACAATCCATGAGATCAGAGTCAGAATTGTGGCATATACGATTGGAACACATGAGTTCGATGGGGATGAATATCCTCGGTCAAAAGAGACTCATCGAGGATCTCGAGGGATCCAAGTCGGAGTTCTGTGAGCATTGCATGTTCAGGAAACAACATAGGAAGCAATTTAGTAAAACTATTCATAGGACGAAGGAGATGCTCGACTACATCCATGTTGATTGTTGGGACCCTTCACGGGTCCCATCTTTAGGAGGTGCCAGGTATGTACTATTATTGATGATTACTTACTTCAAGATGGTTTGGATGTACAATATAAAGCACAAGAGTGAGACTTTTCATATCTTCAGACAGTGGAAGATATTGGTGGAGAACCATACTTCTAAGAAGGTAAAGCATTTTCGTATAGATAACAGGCTGAAGTTCACTTCGTCAAAGTTCAAGAAGTTCTGGAAGGAGGGTGTTACGAGACACCACACCGTCAGAGAAATACCATAGCATAATAGAATTGCGGAACGAATGAAGAAGACGCTTCTGAAGAGAGCTAGGTGCATGTTCTCAAATGATGGACTTGGTAGAGCATTCTGGGATGGAGTTGTGAATACATCTTGTTACTTGGTGAATCGGAATCTCACGTCCACTATTGACTGTAAAACACCCGTGTCGGTATGGTCTGGTAATCATGTTGATTATTCTATGCTACGAGTCTTTGGTTGTGTTGCATATTATCATGTTAGTGAAGGAAAGTTAGAACCAAGGTCGAATAAAGGAGTATTCACTAGATATGGTGCAAGAGTAAAGATATACAGAATTTGATCCCCTTTTGAGTATAGAGTTATTGTTAGCAGGAATGTTGCATTTGATGAGAATTTCATGCTTCACTCGAGTAGTGAGTTTTTTGATGCAGAACATGTGATGATGTGCACAAACAAGTGGAGTTCAAATTGACACTAAGTAGTGATTGCACAGTTGATCATACCACTCTTGATCAGGTTGTTGCTGAGCAGCCTGAAGCTAAGCAACCAAAGGAGAGGCAATCAAATGTTCCTACTGATCGGCTCCATAGAAAGATGCATATGCCATAGAGATGTGATTTTGAAGACATGATTGCATTTGCACTACAAGTTGTAGAGAAAGCAGAGTCTCCAGAGCCCTCCACTTACAAGGAAGCCATAGCTGGGCAGAATCTGGGCATTGGATAGTTGTTATAGGTGAGGAGATGGAGCCTCTTCACAAGAATCAGACATGGGAGCTTGTCAAGTTCTCAGTGGGAGGAAGGTCGTTGGATGCAAATGAGTCTTAAAAAAAAGGCAGGAATCTCATGCAGTGAAGGCATCAGATACAAGGCACACCTATTTGCGAATGGTTACGGTCAGAAGGAATGTGTGGATTACAACAAGATATTATCTCCCGTTGTAAGAAATACATCCATCGGGATGATACTAGCTCTTGTAACACATTGAGACTTAGAGTTGGAGCAGCTAAATGTGACAACAACTTTCTTGCATGGTGAACTCGAAGAATATATTCTCATGAGACAACCAGAGGGATTCACATTTCAGGGCAAAGAAAACCATGTGTGCGGATTGAAGTCCTTGTATGTGCTTAAGCAGTCTCCCAAGAAAAGCGGTAGAAGAAGTTTGACAGCTTCATGACTGGTCATGGGTTCTATAGGAGCCCATACGATTGTTCTGTTTACCACAACAAGGTGGAGGAAAGCTCCTTCATCTATCTGTTATTGTACGTCGAGAAGAAGAGTACCATAGCTGATCTGAAGAAGCTCCTTAGTTCAGAGTTGGACCTGAAGGACCTTAGTGCAACGAAGAGGATTACAGGGATAGTAATCATTAGAGATTGTGTGGAAGCCGGAAGGGAATCTTTTCTTATCTCAGAAGAACTACATTGAGAAAGTTCTAATAAGATTTAGGATGCCTACAGCTAAACCTCTAGGTACTCCATCCGTTGCAAATATTCATCTTTTTAGTTTCTTTTTCACCTCAATCAGACATAGAGAAGGAACACGAATCATGTGTTCCACATGTCGGCATAGTTGGGAGTCTTATATATGGCGTGATATGCACAAGACCTGATATTGTTCATGCTGTGAGCATTGTTAGCATATTCATGGGCAACCCATGGAAGGAGCATTAGCAGTCAATCAAGCAAATTTTCCGCTATCTGAGAGGAACATCGGACATTAGCTTCATCTACAGAAGTGATTCAAAGTATTTTGTTGTTGGATATTCAGATTCAGACTATACTGCAGATGTTGATGGAGATCAATGATAGGCTACGTCTTCACTGAGGAGAATTCGGTCATCAGTTGGAAAGCTACCTTATAGCCATCATTTACTTTGTCTACCACAAAGACATCTAGCTGCAAACGAAGGCATCTGGTTGAAGGGCTTAGATGGAGATCTTGGTCTACAACCATATGAGACTTTAGTGTATTGTGCAGTCTCAGTGCAATATACTTAGCCATAGATCATATGCATTATGAGAGGACCAAGCACATAGATGTCAGATATCACTTCATTCCTTCTGAGAAGAGGATTAAGGTGAAGAAGGTCGGCACAACAGATAATTCACTTGATATGTTTACAAAGGTAGTTCTTGGGAGTAAGTTCAAATACTATTTGGATTCACTCAATGTCGATAGTTGGCAATAGCCCTAAGGACGGGTGGGTGGCGACACGACGAAGCTTGGCAAACCTTCTTAGAGGATTCAATTCAAGGTGGAGATTGTTGATATGCTTTGAATCATAACCATCTAACCCAGGTTGAAAAGCCGTCATATGTACCCCTCCTGTCGTACCGTACCCCAATAAGACGAAGGTCTCGCTGCCCAGTCAATTTATGAGCGATTCTATTTTTTTCGATTATTCGAATCTGTTTGTTCTAGGGATTTGTCTCTATAGGAGTACTATATAAATTATCTAGGGTTAGGGCTCTCAATATACTCTATATTTTCTTCCCTCTACATAGCGAGAACCGTTTGCCGCCGCCCAAGGAAGTAGCCCAATTAGGATTGAACCTTGTGAATCCGTGTATCTTCGTGCTTGCATGATTGATCTTGTTTGTATGTATTTCTGCGATTCACAACAGTATTATTTCATTTCTATTATTTTATAAGATGAATGTATTTTAAAATTAGTTTGACTAAAAGACGTTCCGTTCGGGGATCTTTTAAATTGAACATAAGCAAAACCCATGAAGAGCTGAATGTTTGCATTGTAATACGATATGGATTGACAATAACAGTAGTTTCATTGGTAAGAGTTCGTAAGCTCAAGTGGGCCATGCTTAAGTGCATGGCACAACTCTTTAGCGGGGTGAGGTAATTCTGTGAGTCCTCAAAATGAGATGATCGAAAGAATTCTTATCCAAACACTAATGTGACATGTATTAGCGTGCGCCCCTAAGAATTTCAATTGTCATTGTATTCATCACTTTAGGAACTGGATTCAAGCTTTCTCCAGCCCCTTTCATCAATGGATTTTTGATGTAACGGAAGAAATGTGGCTCATTCGACGAATTCCTCTACCTCTATATCTATCTCTAAGATGTTTGGATTTTTTAAAACTGCACAAACATGTAGACAAACCCATATAAATATGTTCAGATTGGCTGTTTTACACCTGGTTCCATCTAGGATTACTTAGTGCAAGTTTTAAATCTGTATATTTCCATAAAGATTGTTTCCCTCCTACCTGTAGTACTTCTTCAAAATCAATACATGAAAAGCCACCACAATAATGTATAATTTACGAACATATATGTTTTGATCAAAACCAAGTAAACAAAAGAAATCTATGAAATAAACATCTTTATGTGGAAATACTTTTCAGAGGATAGGAAAAGCTACAAGACGGGAGAATCATGACACTCACAAATGGATAGGGGTTTTCTTCAATTTCCTAATGTCAGAGTATGTATCATAGATGGGTAATTGGATCCCTTCAGGGTCCAATTACCACATGCACAAGTTTAGTTCCACATCATTTACGAGTGGGACTTCGTCTTACTGGTGGGGCTATGTAAGAAGCCATGCATCACTTGTAACAATTGAGAGAAAATAACAATAGAATACCTTGCCCTTAAGAGGTCTTCTCCTGCGGTTTCATCCCGCTCCTTACGTAGTATGGTTTCATGTAAAATCTCCATGCTCTTCACGTTTATCTTGCTTCCTCTTGATTATCGCTTCTGCTTTATCGTTTTCTACATGATATAAAAATCAGAGCGGGTTTAGTTCTTGGATTTTTGTTCTTAAATGTTTATTGTCATGTTCACTTCATGGATCTGTTCTTAAATATTATTACATTCATATTTGTGATATGTTCATGATCTACACAACAAGAACAACAACAAAGCCTTTTCCCACATCAAGTAGGATCGACTACATGGATTCTTTAACTCCATTCAGAATATATTTAAGAAAATTCTAGAGTTCACGAAACCCTAATTATGTTCATCATGCATGCATCTTATTTCAAGATCTAAAGATCGACATCGTCAAGTTCGAGGAACATTCTGGTTCCTAGAACCCTGGTTCCGGCTGGTGTTCTGAAGATGATGCCATCATCGACAACATACTTGTATTGTTTTAAAGTTCTCAAATTTTTAAGCCATCAGTGCCGATCTGATCGATGGTCATCTCCAATTTCTTAAAGGTTCCATGTTTCTAGAACCCTAATTTCTCGAGGTCAGCTCATTTACATGCGACATTACCTTTTCTGAATTCAAAAAAAAGGGGACAACTAGGGTTCCTGGGGGAACCTTAGTCTAGGGCAATTGTGTTGGATTCTTCGAAGGTGGGTTGGTGATTGAAGACCACATGCCATACGATTTATTCCTCTTCACATTTTTGTTGGTTTCCTTCAGACAACCCACCTCTGTAGTGCCCTTCCCTCATGCATTCGATCACCAACGCCTACAAGCTCAATGCCATGCAAGGATCGACAAGCCTCCAGACTGTACCAATCGCGAGCGTCTAGCCACAAGGATCAGATGACAAGAGAAGATGATAGTGGCATTCTCAAGGTCGAAAGAAGAGTTCTTCCCCACGAGAACCCTAGATGATGGGTTCTTGTCTCGCCGCGCAACCGCACACGACGCAACACCTTAGCCCAAGGAGAGATCTCCTCCATTAGCGATCTCTCCATGTGATGGTGGCGACAATCCAGACACCGACGACGAGCATCGTCTTCCATGAGATGGGTTCCCAAAAGCGGAACCCCAGTTATGTCCTTCAAAGAGGATGAAGGTGAAGGATATGGTATTATCCTCAAGCGCATCACGGAAGCGTGAGCGTCGTATCAAATACGACGAGGAGCGACAGTCGCACTAGTTGCTCGATGCAGCGGAATTTAAAAAAAATCATGCGACGAAACCACATGATCCAAGAACACTTCTCGGATCGTTTCGTCTAAACCACAAACAAGTAATAGGATTACCTCTTGAAGCGTGGTTGCGATCGAGTCTCTAAACGAAGAGACCTCCTGTCTCAAGTCCGAACCGACGGAGGAGACGCTTGCGAGCGCGGGGATGAATCGCGTACTTCTCGCAATCCATGTTGATGATCCAAGCAATGGATCTCCTAATCTCGAAACACGAGATCTGTCATCTTCTTCACGAGTGAGGCGCACCGAAGGAGACGGAGATCCACGAGCAGATGATCGGGCAGCATAACGACGACGCTGCGGCGATAGAGAACCTCTCTAGGGCATCCATGGAGGACGGCCATGAGAGGAAGAGAGATGGCGTATAGGAAGAGAAGAGAGATATATATGTGCTACAATAGCATTGTACCAAGAAGAGCAATGGGGTGCCTCTCCTTTTATAGGGTTTTGGGATACATGGATCTCAATCCATGGGACATATAAAATCAATGGATGAGATTGATTTATGTCCCATCCAATGGTCAAGATTGTTGTTGGTAAAAACCAACAAATAATAATCTAATTTAAATCAAATATATTTGACATCTCAAATATATTTCAATCCTAAATTAGATCAAGCAATTATGGAGAGATTTGCATGAAGATCTCCACATTAGGAGTGATGGGGACGGCTACCAATTTCCTTGTGGAATTGGTGGCCGTCCACCATCTCTCCATGGTGGAGACAAATCCATGTAATCTCACAAGATTACATATCTCCATGAATTTCTCCCATAATTTCCAACAACTTTTGTTGGGATTTATTCACCAAAAATAATTCACAATTAATTTTAGGAATATTGCAATATTGTCATTGGAAATTTGTGAATCATATTCACAACCAAAATAAAATGTAAATTACATTTTCAATTTAATGTCCAATGTGAATCCAATTCACATCAACATTTAATTAACAAATGTAAATTACAAATAGCTCTCTCTTATATATTATAAATCATATTTATAATATATATAATTAATATGGATATTGCTATCCACATTATTCATATCCATGATAATTAAATCACATTTAATCATCTTGGATCTCTATTCTCATGTGCCCAAATAATATGAATCATATTCACATTATTCACATATTTGATAATTTAATCACATCCAATTATCTTAGATAACTCTCTTTATAATATGAATTAAATTCATATTACTCATGATAATTAAATCACATTTAATTATCCATTTTCTTAATGCTCGGATACATATATCAACAATAGAATTATCCATGAACTCCTTCAAGGATAATGCGCTTTCTCCGCGAATACTTGGAGATAAGGACAGGACGATTGTATTGTTCCACGTATAGTGACTTGGATGTTGAGATTACATCTCAAATCCAGAACTCGGGCCTCCCATAGATGTTTGATTAAATCAAGACCGCAAATCTAATCTTCTCATTGTATCTGAATCACATTCAGATCAATGTCCAACATTTGGATCAAGATCAGATTACTTCTCTACTGAGAGGAGTCACTAAAATCCAGACTCGTTTCATCACTCCCTAGGAATAGAAGCGTCATGATTATAAAATCGTTTATGATCACATCACCCTCAGGTATTCCCAATACCTGTACATCCTGCATACTGGAAGACTCAGAATAAACCCGAAGTATTAGATCAACTTTATACTGTCTACTTCAGGATTTTATCAGTAAGTTTCTCATTTTGATCATTGGGAGTTGGTATCGATCATATACTTTCCAAAATCATATATCATACCTAGGTCTTGATCATATACTTTCCAAAAGTATATATCAAACCTACAAATTCAATCAAGCTTCCAAAGCGAGACGACCGTGCGCATGGAATTTGATTCTTCCCAATATCTCATGAGTGAGCTCATGTCTTCCGATTCAGTAGCAAACCTGTATGATCCCTTTGGGAGATCGTATTACGCATATGCCCTTATATGCACACCAGCGCGCCGGTGTATAGACCTTGATTAGGTCATCAACCTATTGGTCTGCCAAATGTACATACTCAGACATATAGTAACACATCTGTCTCCGGTCAGAGGATGCGTGCCTATATCATGACAGCATACGATATAGGACTTTGGTTATCTCGATCTCGTTAAGTCAACTCTTTGACCTAACTCATCTGACACCTCCGAATCTCTATTCCTATGCAGAGGACCTGTATCAAGAGGTCGGTCAGATATCAGCCTAACTGAGATAGGATTGCCATCTCCTACTCAGGCTGGAGATCATCTCTTAACAATCATTTGACGGTGCTTGATGAGTCCTCAATCTAACTCATTAGATATTCATCCAAGCACCAGCCTCTATGATAATTGAATCAACAGTTGTATGATCATTAAGATGGTCACGGTACATAACCCTAATTGTACTAAGGGACCTATTATGCAAATTATTTATTCTTCATTTCAGATCAGGGAATGGTATTTGCAATAACATTTATTGCATAATGGCTCGCTGTGGGCTCGCATGTCCAACAATCTCCCACTAGCCCAAAGAGCCATTAATGGGCTAATCATTTAAACCGACACTCATGTGACAATCATAGGTTATTTAGAAAATAGCTAGGTAAGCTGACCAGTCACTCCGTTCCCAAGAGACTACGCCAAGTCCTTTTATGGCACTTGCATATCCCTTAGTAACAATGCTCGCATCCAATGCGAATGTTGCATCTTATGCAAGCAATACTCAATTTTGTTATAGTGTCCTTGACACTATACCTCGATAATTATTATAACCAGTATGCCCATAATCCTTGTCAGAATACATTTATTCCTAGAGATCTCTATCTCCTAAGGTATCTACAGTTAAAACCCTTATAGATCACTATCTACAAGGTCTTAAACTTTTGAAGATAAGACTTTGAGATCACTATCTCTAAGTTTCATCATCTTTGAAGATATTGTTATTACTGCAATCAAGTGTTTTATCTTCATAGTAGGATTAGTAACAGTTTACTACTCCCACTGCATGGTAGACATCTGGCTTTTGTACACATCTAGCATACACCCAGCTTCTCGAAACTGATGCACAAGGGCAAGCAGTTTTAGCATTCACATCCTCGACTCTTTGAGGTGCTATCTCTTTAGATAGGATACTACCACATCTTAAGGGAAGGAAGCTTTTCTTGGAATTTTCCAGAAAATGGAATAAGTCCAAGGTGTACTACTAATGTGACGGTCCCAATATCCTCTTCTCTTTACTTCTGAACAACTTCAGAACTAAAATCTAAGAGGTATCCTTGAGATCATATCTCGAGGTATGGAACAACCAGATTATAAAACACTTATTATTATCATCCTTAGATCATTTCAAATGATTAGGATATCTACATTTAGCATGATGAACACAATGACACTCCCACTAAGCTTCACATGGTTCATCAAGATTTTATCTGAAATCATAACATTTATAATTTCATCAAATCTTATGTTCCAACTACAAGAAGCTCATTTGAGTCCAAAGATGGAGTTCTTTAGCTTGCACACCTTGTTTTCCTTAACCATGAAGCCCTGGGGCTACTTCATATGAATATCCTCAGAGAGGTATTCATAGAGGAATGCAATCTTGACTCACATCATGAAGATGTCATAGTCAAGTTGTGTAGCTATAGTTAGCAATATTCTGATGGGTTAAAGCAAGGTCACTGGAAAGCAAGTCTCATCGCAAGCGATGTCTTCTCTTCGGTGTGTAGCTCATGGCTACGAACCGTGCTTTGAAGGTCTCTACCTTCTCATCAGGTTCCCTCTTTCTCTTGAAGATCCATTTACACCATAATGGGTCTTACCCATATAGTTGAATCCTCGAGGGTCTATATACAACATTTGTATATGAAGTCTACCTTAGACTTTATTGCCAACATCCATATTTCCATGATATGATCTTCAGAAGCATCATCACATGAAGTCCGATCATTGTCAGATTCAACTGACACATGGAATCCATCCTCAAACTTATTTGAAAAGGTATTAATGTTTCATCTCTAATTGTCTATTTAGTTTCCGACTTCAAGAGCCTCATTATCTTCTCACGATTAAATGAGTTCCTTTACTTCATTTTCATCTTGATTCTCAAGAGAGTCATCTTCTAAGAATCACATTCTCATAAATGAGATCCTTTAAGAATCTCAAGGTCATAAAGTAGGTATCCAATACCATCCTTTATTTTCCTAATGAAGTAGCACTCTCTGGTGCTAGATTCCAGTTTTCTAGCATGGAACCTTGTAAGGATATATAATGTAGTCTCTACCATATATATACCAGGAAACTAAGAGATAATTATGCTAAGATTAATCATTGATCAAATCATGTCACACATGATCAATTGTATCTCCCTACAACTCTATTGAGTTAAGGTTCATTAGGAGGATTGAGATAGGAATGTTATTCACATCTCCATAAGGTATTCCTTGAATTCATCTAATAGGTACAAGCTACCTTGGTTAGATCAAATTCATTTCATCTTCATTCAAACTTTGGTTCTAAACCAAAATTGAGAAATCTTTGAACATTTCAAAGGTTTCTTAGGTGAAGAGAAGAAATCTCATATCATACATAATCATCAATAGATATCACATATCCATAATGTTTACTATGATATAGATAATTCACATACATCAAATGTATGAGATCCCGAATACCTTGACATCTTACACCTTTCCCAAAGAAGGGTGTATTGGACATTTTACTTTGAATACAATATTCATAAGTATGCAAGTTTTGAATTTTTAGGCATTCTAAAGTTTCATCTCTTACTTGTCCATTGAACTCATCAATAGACATATGTCCAAAACATGATGTCAGATCATTGTCAAATGATTTTTATCCTCCTATTGATCTATAAAGGTTTAATTTTCAGTATTAGATGTCTTAATGAACCATTCATTAATTTTCTAATTTAGCGGAGTCCACTAGATGTTAGATTACTATCTGAAATATATCCATCATAACTCTTTATGATAGGTTTATTCCAGAATTCATGTTTATTTCCAACCTTCAGAAATAAACTATGAGTGTATTCTAATATCCAGGATACAGAGACATTCTCTGAGACTAAGGGCTCCCACTGAAAATATGAAGTCTATTGATCCAACGGAATTTGTTGCAACAGTTGCATCACTTCCAACATGGATGATCATTAAACCTTAAGATCAAATTTCTAATATTCTAATACAGATCAAACCAATTGCAAGTGTCATTAGAAGATTGAGATACTATTATTAGACTTTATCTTATCAAATAAGTAAGTCAATATCAATGATTATATGCAGATTATTCTGATGTACTATCTGATTCCTTCTCAAGGATTCTAGATAGATTTGATAGTCATACTATCAACATATCAACTTATTGCAGTATTGGCATACATCCAACTCTTTGGATGTCATATGGAAGCCACAGAAGTACAGTCTACTCTTTGACTATACTTCTAACTTGGGTCCAACCCATTCTTCCACTGCGCTCCCTTTATCTATAAGCAACCATTACTCAAGACCAAGGATCTCTTATGTTAAAATCAAAAATTTCAATATAAGAGTATTTCAACATTTATACAAGCTTCATTCAATTCATATAATATGAATAGTATGAAGCATCATGAATGACCAGAGTATAGACAGTAGAATGATGACACTCATCATATCTACATCCATCTAAACTCTTAAAATATTGGTTCAGGTAGGTACTCAAACTATTTGAATACATCATCTCTTATAGAGTCACCATTCTCAATGATGCAGAAAACCACATCATTCATGATTAAATGTCGAGAGCATATATGTATGCCAGAACATCTTCTTAGAATTTTATAAGGATTATTTGATAATTACGATCATTATCGGCATGTCACTTCAAAAGTACATTCGATGATATCAAGATTTATAGAGACATGCAAACCCTAGGGTTTTAGTCCTATTGTCTTATTTAATCATCATTCCTCATTATTATGAGTAAGCTTGCATATTGCAACCACATACATTATGTGTCCAATTGCAAGTACAATATCTGGATCATAGGTCCAATCCATGATATTTTACTGGTTATTATTGAGTATAACATTGAGTGGGATTAAAGAAGGATTATCTGAAATAAGAAATTTGCATAAACATATATAAATATATAATTTACTTTGATTTAAGAAATTTAATATCAAAGTTGTCTTGCCATTTCAACAATGAAAGTTCATTCCCTTAATCACTTTTCAATGTAAGAGATATACTTATCATTATATCTCAAGCAAGATCTGGGATCTCCTTCCTTATCTTTATTACATCCCAATAATATGAGAACTTGTAACTCGGATAAAAAGAAACGGGAACATATTCCGCCTTGCAAGTCCAACTTGCATCTCCCAATTCGGTCTTTAACACCCGGGCCCACCACCCCTAAGGTGATGTTGACTCGTCATTAATTGAACCAACCGTTAACAGGAATACAACTCGCTATGCGCAATCCAATATCGCCACAATAATATGAGGACCCGATATTGGGGTCACTACGCATACGTCCTTACTCTTTCGAGAAGCGACGAACCCGATCCAAATGGATCATATGCAGGAGCTGTTACTTCGGACAGACGTCTCCTACATACAATATCTGGCGACGGAACCCTTCGCCTTGACGGGAGACCATGGATGTCACTTATGTGATCCTCCATATCATATTCAAATTCTAATTAATCATTATGATTCATATTCATTACGATTAATTCTTCCAAGGGAAATAATAACTCTATTCATAACAGAGTGTTCTTAATTGGATATAATTAACTTAATCATATTAAATTAATTTTCAATACAATTCAATCAACAAACTTGATTTTACTTGAATATATGGTATTATCTCAAAATACGTATTAATTTGAATTTTAATAAATTAGAAAAATACATCATGATCTCTCAGGCATCATTCGTTCCCTACCCGTTGTCATGGCCAGTACCGGCGGGAGTGGGACGGACCGCATACATTGCAACCCGCTACCCCTGCGATCCCCGACTAGACACCATATCCGTCTCGGGAAAAAATAATGCCGAGTCAATCACTTTGTACTTGAGATTATACCATATAGTAATAATCAAAACATTTTTTATTATAAGGAAATTTGCTAGACAAATTTCCAATCCTAATCAAGCAAAGAGTTTAATGATTGTGTTTCCAATTTTGATTTAGATCAAATCTAATAAATTATTGGTTGAGGCCAAATCAATTAAGGAAATAATCATCATCTAATGTTTCTCAAATATTTTCCATAATTAATTCATGAAATTAACAATTAATTTCACTAATTGACAATCACATGGTTCTTGATTAGGAAAGTAATTTCAGCAGTAACCCCTACTTATTAAAATTAGCATATCTCAATCAATTTCAATCCAAATTAAGCAAAGTAAGTTTCCATAATTTGCTAACTTGATTTACAATAGAACTTATGTGATTTGCACGCAATTCGAGGCATCTCTAAACAGTAATTAACTCCTTAATTACGTTAAGATTCGCAGTTCCCATAACAGTCAATACATGTTCATTAAAACGACCATATCTCGAGCAAACGGAATCCAAATTACGTAAACTCAGATCCTATGGTTTCCTTATTTAATGGAGAACAAATCCAAGTTTTATTTTCGTGTTTAAATAATTTAAAAACGGCCGAAAATAATTACTGAACAGAGATGCGAAAATGAAATGCGATAAAAATTTTGCAACCCTAACGAACCCAAGTCGCCTTCGGTTTTATGGATCGTATCCAAAACCTTCGACCTAAGGCTCTGATACCACTTGAAGGATATGGTATTATCCTCAAGCGCATCACGGAAGCGTGAGCGTCGTATCAAATACGACGAGGAGCGACTAGTCGCACTAGTTCCTCGATACAGCGAAATTTAAAAAAAAATCATGCGACGAAACCACATGATCCAAGAGCACTTCTCGGATCGTTTCGTCTAAACCACAAACAAGTAATAGGATTACCTCTTGAAGCGTGGTTGCGATCGAGTCTCTAAACTAAGAGACCTCCTGTCTCAAGTCCATTCCGACGGAGGAGACGCTTGCGAGCGCGGGGATGAATCGCGTACTTCTCGCAATCCATGTTGATGATCCAAGCGATGGATCTCCTAATATCGACACACGAGATCCGACATCTTCCTCACGAGCGAGGCGCACCGAAGGAGACGGAGATCCACGAGCAGATGATCGGGCAGCATAACGACAACGCTGCAGCGATAGAGAACCTCTCTAGGGCATGCATGGTGGACGGCCATGAGAGGAAGAGAGATGGCGTGTAGGAAGAGAAGAGAGAGAGATATGTGCTACAATAGCATTGTACCAAGAAGAGCAATGGGGTGCCTCTCCTTTTATAGGGTTTTGGGATCCATGGATCTCAATCCATGGGACATATAAAATCAATGGATGAGATTGGTTTATGTCCCATCCAATGGTCAAGATTGTTGTTGGTAAAAACCAACAAATAATAATCTAATTTAAATCAAATATATTTGACATCTCAAATATATTCCAATCATAAATTAGATCAAGCAATTATGGAGAGATTTGCATGGAGATCTTCACATTAGGAGTGGTGGGGACGGCTACCAATTTCCTTGTGGAATTGGTGACAGTCCACCATCTCTCCATGGTGGAGACAAATCCATGTAATCTCATAAGATTACATATCTCCATTAATTTCTCCCATAATTTCCAACAACTTTTGTTGTGATTTATTCACCAAAAATAATTCACAATTAATTTTAGGAATATTGTAATATTGCCATTAGAAATTTTTGAATCATATTCACAACCCAAAATAAAATGTAAATTACATTTTCAATTTAATGTCCAATGTGAATCCAATTCACATCAACATTTAATTAACAAATGTAAATTACAAATAGCTCTCTCTTATATATTATAAATCATATTTATAATATATATAATTAATATAGATATTGCTATCCACATTATTCATATCCATGATAATTAAATCATATTTAATCATCTTGGATCTCTATTCTCATGTGCCCAAATAATATGAATCATATTCACATTAGTCACATCTTTGATAATTAAATCACATTCAATTATCTTAGATAACTCTCTTTATAATATGAATCAAATTCATATTACTCGTGATAATTAAATCACATTTAATTATCCATTTTCTCAATGCTCGGATACATATATCAACAATAGAATTATCTATGAACTCCTTTAAGGATAATGCGCTTTCTCCGCGAATACTTGGAGATAAGGACAGGGCGATTGTATTGTTCCACGTATAGTAACTTGGATGTTGAGATTACATCTCAAATCCAGATCTCGGGCCTACCATAGATGCTTGATTAAATCAAGACCGCAAATCTAATCTTCTCATTGTATCTGAATCACATTCAGATCAATGTCCAACATTTGGATCAAGATCAGATTACTTCTCTACTGAGAGGAGTCACTAAAATCCAGACCCGTTTATCACTCCCTAGGAATGGAAGTGTCATGATTATACAATCGTTTATGATCACATCACCCTCAGGTATTCCCAATACCTGTACATCCTGCATACTGGAAGACTCAGAATAAACCCGAAGTATTAGATCAACTTTATACTGTCTACTTCAGGATTTTATCAGTAAGTTTCTCATTTTGATCATTGGGAGTTGTTATCGATCATATACTTTTCAAAAGCATATATCATACCTAGGTCTTGATCATATACTTTCCAAAAGTATATATCAAACCTACAAATTCAGTCAAGCTTCCAAAGCGAGACGACCGTGCGCACGGAATTTGATTCCTCCCAATATCTCATGAGTGAGCTCATGTCTTCCGGTTCAGTAGCAAACATGTATGATCCCTTTGAGATATCGTATTACTCATATGCCCTTATATGCACACCAGCGCGCCGGTGTATAGACCTTGATTAGGTCATCAACCTATTGGTCTGCCAAAGTACAAACTTAGACATATAGTAACACATCTGTCTCCGGTCAGAGGATGTGTGCCTATATCGTGACAACATACGATATAGGACTTTGGTTATCTCGATCTCGTTAAGTCAACTCTTTGACCTAACTCATCTGACACCTCCGAATATCTATTCCTATGCAGAGGACCTGCATCAAGAGGTCGGTCTGATATCAGCCTAACTGAGATAGGATTGCCATCTCCTACTCAGGCTGGAGATCATATATTAACAATCATTTGACGGTGCTTGATGAGTCCTCAATCTAACTCATTAGATATTCATCCAAGCACCAGCCTCTATGATTCAATAATTGAATCAACAGCTGTATGATCATTAAGATGGCCACGGTACATAACCCTAGTTGTACTAAGGGACCTATTATGCAAATTATTTATTCTTCATTTCAGATCAGGGAATGATATTTACAATATCATTTATTGCATAATGGCTCGCCGTGGGCTCGCATGTCCAACAGAAGGGGCCCTATACCCTCTCCTTGAAATCTATGGGCCCCCTAGGTTCTTCTATCAAAGCAAAAAAAAGGAGACTGCTACTTGATCTTTAAAGTGGGTTATTTGTTTCAGGCCCAGTAGGGTGTCCACTGTTGCATCTGAAGAGAAAAATGGTTGGATAGTGTGTTCGAGGGCCCGATTTGGGCCTCTGTTATAGTACCCCAAAAAAGATAGGAGAAAGGGTTGTATTTTGTTTTAAAGCCTAATATGCCTAGTTCTGGGGAAAAAAGAAGAGGAAGGTCAATTGCGAAAAAATATTTTTTTGAGAAAGAGGTTACCGTACAATAAAAAGTCGTACGGGAAATGTTAGAACTATTATATTTACATTTATGTTTGCATCCTTCGGATTCCGTAAACCCCTGTGACCTTTCGGGTTATGTAACCTTTTGTGACCCTTCGAGTTCCGTAACCTCCGGTGACCCTTCGGGTTCTGTAACACTTGTATTCTCTAGGGCTTTCTCTCTATATAAGAGACCCTAGCTCTATGGAATAAACATCTCAATTCGTTCCTCTTCTCCATAAGGTATCAGAACAACGGTCCTAGATTGAAGCCTAATACCCTAAATCTGCCGCCACCACCAGCCCTCTCTCCACCGACAAGGAGAGAGGGCTGGACCTCCTGCATCGCTCGTGGATTCCATGGTTTCGCGCAAGATAGTCTAAGTCCCCAGCAACACTAGTTGTCACCTCCAGCGGCACCTAAAGTACCGTCTGAGGCTCCAGCAGCACCTCCTGCGTCACCGGCACCTCTTGGAGCCCCCCCCCTCCAACAACCCTTGCTTCACCGTGACTTATTTCTCTCAATGTTTGTTTCTCCCAATTTGATATTCCATATTTTTTATTCTATCAAGTATGGGAGAAAGAGAGAGACAGAGATGATTCTTCAGGGCGTCTACTACCCTACCACGACTGACAGACCGACACTCCAAACTACCATTTAGATCATCCATCTTCATCGAGCATCAACTTCTTCGTCAGGGCGTATACCTCTTCTTTTATGACCTGACCAATACTCCGTGTTGACTTCTTCTACAATGATTCTTCTCCAGGCACGACAGAGATATGTTATGGTGACCTCTAGGCACGACAGCGATACGTTCACGTGACCTTATATCGTAGCGACTCTACAGGCATGATAGAGATATGCTCCGGTGACCTGAAAGCCACAAACCCGTCCTCAAGCGAGGTCATCTACCAGCAGCGGACATATGTTCTTATGATGCATCGTGTGAAGATGTGGTGTATACTTTTTCTTTTTTGTTACAAGATGTTGCTTTCTCAGCTCCAGCTTGAGGGGAGTGTTAGAATTATTATATTTACATTTACGTTTGCAACCCTTCGGGTTCTGTAAACCCCTGTGACCCTTCGGGTTTTGTAACCCTTTGTGACCCTTCGAGTTCCGTAACCTCCTGTGACCCTTCAGATTCTGTAACATTTGTATTCTCTAGGGTTTTCTCTCTATATAAGAGACCCTAGCTCTATGGAATAAACATCTCAATTCGTTCCTCTTCTCCACAGGAAAAAGATAGAAAAAAGAAGAAGAGGGAAAAGTAAAAAAAGGAGATAGAGAGAGAGGATCCAATCATCTATTTCCGACTTGGTTGATGTCATATATTTCCGACCAATATGGAAGAAAGGGGGAGTATTATGCAGAGTTCTTCCATCCCAATTTCAGATTCTACCAGTTTGAGGCACATATATGTGATCATTTATTTGAAAGGTCCCCATACTCTTGATTTAGGCTCAAGGTTTTCATGCGGACCACGTATGACAGAGACATGTTAGAAGCTTGATATGGGGAGTTCCATTGGGACCCCAGAGTAGAGATCTCATTCTCTGAGCCAGTACGGGGGAGACCTGGTTCTCCGACGATGAGACTCAATTTCAGACTCCATTCTCCACTGAACGTGAACTCTAGTACGTGATCCTTCTGAGATTCCTATGAGAGAGAACTTATTTCGAGGTTTCTATGAGAAGGATTCATCTTCAGATCTACGTATCCCCTTCGGTTGAGCGATGGCTGCGGCTAAGGAATCGCGATAGTATATAGTATAGTCGCTATTTTGCCCTGAAGAAGATGGTTTATAGTCCAGAAGAGGAAGAAAAGAGAGAATAGAGCGGCCCGGCTGCGTCTTGACCCCTATCCCATACAGAAAAGGTTGTCCTATGAGTACTATTTTGAGATATTCCCACAATATTCTTTGTTTGGTCATTCGGAGAGATGGAGCAATTGCGGACCAACGTCCTCTAGTGAGTAGACTCATTCAGTTCTGGCGACTCTAATAGATGCAGTACAGAGCACATGTTCTGTGAAAAGGAGACTCGGATCGCTCTCCAACTCTTTAGTTCCTCCTCACCAGCATGATATAAGAAGCAATGTCCTCGGCAGGCAGCCAACAAAATATGCGTTGAGTTGATATTGTCTGTAGAGTCTTCTATTATGTGAGTGAGTGAGTGATTTCTTTATACTTGTCCAAGTTAAGAATTGCATGCCCCAGCTTGAGGGGGTGTCACCTGTAACAGTTGAGAGAAAGCAATCACAGAATACTCGATCCTTGAGAGGCATTCACTCGTGGTTTCATCCCGCTTATCACGGAGTAGAGTTCCACGTAAAATCTCAGTACTCTTCACGTTTATCTTACTTATTCTTGATTACCGCTTCCGCTTTATTGTTTTCTACAATTACTTGTGAAAAATCAAAGTGAGTTATATATAATCTACTATGACCTGCTATCCCATATAACAAAACAACTCGACAATAGTTATGCATGCATTTTTGGAAAAAATGCAGGTTTTCAAAGAGGGGTGAACTTTCTTTCTCCATCTCAAAAGTTCAATCCTCGCTCTCAAATAACTGTCACAGAGATCAGAAAATCAATATAAGCTTTAGGGACCATACATTTTTGTGCCCTTTCTTTTAAGAGTGCGATAAACACGTCAATGATTATAACCTCGATGCTGCACGAGCGTAGATAGCAGCATAATAAATTAGCAGCTGTAACGATTTCAAATTTGAGGGACTCCAGGAATCCGTGCGAAATGACTACTCGCATTTCACACACACACACATACAAATCTCCCGTTTCTCATTTTATGATCTAGATGCATTTTCCATTTTTCTTATTTATCGATATTCTGAGAATTTTCCAGACTGACACTATTGCTATGGCCTGCAATAGTCATGAATGAAGTACACGATACAATTTTTTAAAAAAAAGTACACAAAGTTACATGATAAATGGCCATATAGAAGGCCCTATATATGGTTTTGCTTCATGGCGTGGATATGCAGAATGCCTCTATCTGATTCTGAGTTTACCAAAAATGACAAGAAACCAGGTTCATTTACTAGACTAAAATATTATAAAAGCTGGTTCTCATACTTATTAAACTTCATCATTTCGCAGCAGAATTTCGTATATTTTTCAACCGAACTTCATAGCAGAATGGATCTCTTATAATCTCAGCGCCGTTCGACGCGTTCGTTATATCTCCAGAAGCAAATCCAATTCATAATTCTTATCCACACCAACTTAGCGAAGTGGTCAGTTTCAGACAGCCTCCAGCTACAGATCAACAAAATTTCTCACACAAATGCACTTTTTTTCTCCCCAGAAACCAAACCCACAGATATACTCCTCCTTAATTCTCCAAATCCAAAGCCCAAGATCCAACCTTTCCACCAAAATTCCACACCATTGCACAAATCTCGGAAAACCCATCTCGAATTTCCAACAAAAAACCAAGAAAAATCCATTTAAAAACTCACCTATCTGAGGATCACCATCGTCGCCAACGACAGGAGCCTCCACCTGGGCGGTAGCGGCAGGGGAATCCGAAGAGGGTGGGACGACGGGTGCGCGGCGGGCAAAGAAGTGGAATGCGAAGCCCACGAGGGCGATCACGAAGAGGGCTCTGGCAAGGGCGCGCCTCTGCTTGTTTTGGGGGGCGAGATCCAGCCTTGAATCTTTGCCCATCAGTGATATTGTATTGAAGGTGGGCAGCACGAAGCTGCTGCTATGGGTCAGAGACGAGTGTGCTGTGCAGATTTGGATGGATGAGGTTTATTACAGCAGGCAGTGATGCATAGCTACTTTGTAGAGGAAGTTTTGGAGAAGAGACTTACGATGGACTTATAATTGATGAGAGAGACGAAAGAGATTAATTTCTTGCCTAAGATCTCGGAGAGGCTTAAGCCCGAGGTCATCGTGCTATGAGGCTTAACTAAGGGTACATGTGCATCAGTATGGATCGGATTTTATTTTAATCTATGTTCAATTGAATCTTAATAGATTTTTATTTTTCGAATCCAATTCATCAAATACTTCAATCCAATCGTGATCCAACCCATCGGATTATGGATTGGATCGGATTTTTACATTTATATTTTCCAGCTCAATAATCTACTCTCTCGTGTTTGTGTTTTACTAGTCCTCAATATTTGAATAATAGCTTAAAAATCGATAAATATGAATAGATGTGATAAAGAGAAAGATCAAATCAAATGAAAGTTGAAGGATTCCATTAAATAAAAAAAATCGAAGACTACACAATCAAACTAAATGATTACATTGAATTTAATTTTCATTTGTTGTTATTTTTAAGAAGGTAAATCTGATATTAAATCAGAACATATTACAAAGAAACTGCTGGGAGACGGGCAACAAGCTGCACCGCCAATCCCTTTTGGATGGTAAATCCAATTCTTCGGAACACAACATCCATAGACCTAGGAACCATAACATTGATATGCATAATTTGAAATTTAAGTTTCTTTTTATAAATGACGCATTGGTTTGTTTTTTACAATCAATTTTCAACGAATGATTAAAATAATAATAATACAAGTTACCAAATAAGGATACAAAGATGAGTTAGATAAATAAAAAATATGATCTCTGTAGTCAAATATTGATGAGGTTTCATGATTAATTTAGAGTGTTAAGCTATGCCAAAAAACAATCATTTCCAAGAACACCCTTTAAAGTTCTACAATGTATCATTACAAACGGTAATAATATAACATCCATACTCGATTGAATATCTAAAATAAAACTAATTTAAATATAGCCCACCACTTGAGAGACATACCTCTCATTTATAATAAACTTGAAATAGAATTTATTTGTAAGATTACACTTATACTAAAATATACAAATTTTATGAAAAATATAAATGAAAGTCATATATCAATTTAAAAATGAAAGGAACTGAAGTAAATCTTATATGTTCTTAGATGGGTGTGGTGTGTTTGATCATGTAACTGATCAAGTTTCATCCCTATAATAAGGTTTAGAGAAAGTAAAATATAAGAAGCAAATAGGTCAAGAATAACTAACAGATGTACTAGGCAACTATCCCAAAACTATTTTCTTTTAGAGAAGATCATAAGAGTGGCATCATACTGAGGACAAATGGTGTTGCATGGGAGGAGGATAGCATTGTATAAGACGGGTGGTGACATCGCGAAGGAGGGGGCGGTGGGTTGTACTAAGAGGAATAACGTTGTGCAGAAGGGGCATCGTCGAAATGAACTGAGAAGGAACTGAGAGGAATGTTAGCAGTAGATTGAAATGAATGAGAGAGGGGGGGGGGGACTAGGAGGGGAATAATCGAAATAGTTTACAAATTTACAAGTTATAGTCATACTTTATTATTTTGGAAATTTTTTGATTTTCAAGGGAGAAGAAAGGATGGTGGCAGGATGATTTGTATCTAAGATTGATATGAGAAAAAATGAGATGAAAGACTGATTCTAATCATAGAGGGAATTCGAAATAGGTGCACATAAATATTATATGTACGGTTGTAAGTTTGTTTGTTTGTATGTATGTGTATATATGTATATATGTTTGTATATTAACGGATTAACGAATCGGATTGGATCGTATTTCAGGAAAAATCCGATCCAATCCATACTTGAACGGATTTGAAAAATTCCAATCCGATTCGAACTAAACCAATCCAATTCAGTGGCATTAGATTGGATCGAATTACAGATTTTATCCGATTCGTGTGCACCCCTACGTTTAACATTGTTCAACATTTCCAAGTTTTTTTCCTTCAGAACGCAATATTTGATTTATCATAAAATGGATGGCCCAAGAGTAAGTAATAGTTTAAAATAGTAGAGAATATATCTTGAATCATGGAATGAGGTACCAAAGAGTTTCTATTTATAGGATTAGAACAAAAGCAACAACACATGTGGGTCAAATAAGACCAAAAGCAAGGAGTAGTTATTTCTAGAAATACCTCAAAAATAGAAGTTAATGATCGATCAATAAACATAGTTCACTTGGGGTCACTATCATCAAACCAATTGGATTAGTCGATCATTTTTAACAAAGGTCGGTTTGGCTTAATGTTATGTCGATGGCACTAATTCAATTGTTGATTAAATATACATTCAAGAGTTGATTGATCGAATGGTTAGGGTTCTCAGATCTCTTATTCTAGTTATGAAACTTTTTAATGTAAGACAAGTATGAGTTAGGTGTTCAAAGTTTTATATATCATATCATATTTAGAATGCAATCTTTCAAGTTTTTTACAATAATGATAACGAGAGAAAAGATCCTAAACTATTGCATGTCCTCATTTCTTCTGACTTTTTGTGATGAAATTTTAATGTAAAACTTTGGATTGGTCTTCCTAAAACTCTTATTCTTTTTCTTTCGCTTGTGGTATTTATTCCAGTGGAGTTTGATCTTTGATGTTAACTACTTACTTTATTTATAGCATGTATAAGTCTCGAGGTATGTTGCTTCTATCTTTTAAATTAGTTCTTGCCTACAAGATAAACAAGAATACTTTTTTGTCATCATAAAAATATGTGTTACCATAAATCACTATCCATTTCCTAAATATGAATATAGATGAAGGTGCGGATTTTGATAGATAAGAAAACTATGTTATCATATTCTTAAAAAATGGATGATGATGTAAAATGGATAGATCGCATACGAAATATATTGAAAAAATTATTTAAGTTAGGGATTTCCACTTTTTATTTGATCTGTTTTTTTTTCATGTTTTTTGTGAAGCGCGAGGTCAAATCTCCTTTGAAATGGTAGGATTTATATTAAGGGATTCGAAATCATATCCGAGCTTGTTATATATTCACGCTAGCATTCTTGTTTAAGGTTATATTGTTTTTTAGTGATTTCATGTTCGGATATTTTCGATGACATATGTTCTTGTTGTTGTTGTTGTTTACCCAAGTATACGAATGTATTTTGGGAGTAAATATGGTGTCTAAAAGGTCTGAACACGACCTCGAAAATTTTTTCAAAAGTTGGTGTTCGGGTAAAGTCTTGGATACGAAAAGTGTTGTAGACTCGCGATTTCAATCAAAAAGTAATAGTTCAATCTGAAAATTACTTACTACTAGTTTTTATCTAAAACTTGTTGGAAACAGTAAATAAATTTTGTACATAAAGTCCCCAAATAATAAAAATTTTATTTCGTGTGATTTCGATCTATGCATCCCAAGAAATTGATTTTCATATGGGATGAGTTGGAATATAACTAGATGAGGTAGATGACTCGTTTATTTTTCCTTAATTCAAATAAATAATGAATATATGATATATATATATATATATATATTCACATTTGGAGTTGGACCACATGTAAATAAATATTAAGGATCACAACACTTTTGATTCTATGTTTATGATGTGTCCGGTTTGAAGTGTGATGGTAATAACTTGCGAATTATTTTCATCTTTGATTTTATATTGTAAAGTAAAGTGTTTTTTATTATATAATCCTTGATGTGAATGTGCATATGTATCATTGTAGATTATATACATTTAAGATCGCGTATGAATATGTGATGCATTCAAGAAAAAAGATTAGTTGCTACAAATACAGTCTTCTCGGTCACAGTTTCAATTAGTCATTGAAACAAAACCGCATCCCCCAATATATGATACAACTGGATCTGATTGCGTGTCGATACGAATGATGAATGTTGTTTTATAATTTAATTGTGGATTGCACATTATCTTCCATTTTGTAGCATGTAATTATGTGTTATGGAGCACAATATGAAAAGGTCAAGTTGCAATCCTTTATATGTGTGTGTTTGCATGTAATGTTGGATGAATGTGGATTAGGTATATTTATGTTTGTATATAGATACATACATCAAATTTCATACATAAAATTAAATAATATTTGAACGCATTCAAATCTTAGATTAGATTATTATGATTAGCCAAATTCAATAGGATTAAATTGAAGATTTTTCTCAATTGACCTAATTATTCTAGTAGGACTAGATTCTCTCAGACAATTTAAAAAGTAAAAATTAAATATATGATGTCACTACAAGAAAAATGAGTTGTGGCCACGGAATGTGGCTACGGAAACTTGTGGCCACGATAATTTCGTGGCCACTAGTTTCTCGTAGCTACAATTCCGTGGCCAAAGTCTTCATACAGAGCTGTGGCCATGAAAAGTTATGTGGTCACTTGTAGTGGTCACGGTATATTCGTGGTTAGAGAACTCTCGTGACGAGACTTGTAGCTACGGCTACTGGCCACGACTTGTTGTGGCTAGAGCTCAATTCTGTGGTCACAAGCTACATATCCATGGGCATAGTTCCGTAGCTACAATTTATTTTTCTTGTAGTGTGTCATTGAATGATGATACATGGTCTCCCATCATTGTGGAGGGTACAGTTGTCGTGGTTTGTGTGCAGAAACACTACTGCAAAGTTAGGTATCATAGCACAAGAGTGCGTGGGTTGAACCGCAATTGGGACTGTTTTTGGGGTTGTTGCAATCATGGAAGGTCGTATCGATATCGATATCGTTTCGATATCGTATCGATACGATATTTCGACGATATATCGCCGAAATTTCACCCATATCGACGAGCCTTTGTGAAGAAAATGCCTGGAAACCGGGATATATCGTCATATCGGTGCCCATATCGGTTCAATGTCGATATCGATATATCGTCGAAATATCGCTGATATTTCCTTCCATGGTTGCAATCTCCCCCACTTATATATGCAATGTTTCTCGTTGCAACACGGTTCATCACTTATTCCTAGTGATACGGATGGTTGCACGCTCTGATAGTTGTTCCATCCAATCTCTTTGCAGGACTAGCTCCACTTCTCGTATAACCCTTTCCACTATCAGAGAGAATCCTCTCTGATATCATTTTTAAAATCTCAAGCTTATTGAGGAGAACTGACCATGACAACTTGTTGGGCTCGAGCTCAAATGGACCTGTTGACAATCATCAAAAATGCTTAAGCCCTAATTGTCAAGTAGTAATCCTCCACTCTTATAACCCACTCTCACACTTTGTGAATTTCCAACGTGGGACTACTTTTGAGGTTGTTACAATATATGTGAATATCCCAATAGCAATCCTCATATAATTGAGATGTTTTGGACTATGGACGGCATAGCCTTATACTGATTGATTTTTGGCTTAGTTAATATAATGTCAAAGGTCATCTTTGATGTGGCGGTCACGGATATTAAAAGCACAATCCTCGGGAATGCAAGTTGGTTTTATAAAGTGGAAAGAGTTCTTGCTTCTTTCACCCATGGTGTCGTGAAACTAGAAACGAGATCCCGCTTGAGGCAATTTGGTTAGCATGTCTCATGTCTTGAAAGTTAGAAAGGGAATTAACTTTCAAGATATTAAGAAGTAAGATACCTTTTTCTTAAAATTATCTTATATAAAGTTTTCTAAAGTGCAAACTATTTTTTATTTTAGATAATATACCTTAACCCTCTTAAACAAATGTACTTAATGTTAACCACTTGAATGGACGTTACATGGATTAGATCCATGATTTAAATACAGTACTTACATCTAAACACATAAAATATGTGTGTAATAGTGCAAGTTACATGAAACTTCAAATTGATGAGTATCGGTAATTTAACAAGAAGTAGAACGATGAGCACATGCTCGTTGTTTTTACATTATTGCATCCTTATTGAATTACTTTGGTAGTAAGATGTTGATATGGGATATACAATCAAGATCCTCGGTAACTTGAAAGAGATGGTCTGCGATATTAAGCGCTCACAGCATTACAATAACATGGAGGGCATAGTTCGTTGCGAGATGCAGGAAGCTAGCTCCGTTGGGTATATGTTCGTTGAATGTTTGAGTACCTATATGAACTAGAGTCATTGGGAGTCTGTTAGAGTAATTTTATCATTTAGTATTTGTTTGTCCTCTT
The DNA here is from genome assembly GCA_037367405.1 of Ottelia alismoides. Lineage (NCBI taxonomy): Eukaryota > Viridiplantae > Streptophyta > Magnoliopsida > Alismatales > Hydrocharitaceae > Ottelia > Ottelia alismoides. Next base: position 82,367 of record JAZKJV010006230.1, read on the forward strand.
TATGTAAATTACCCATAGAGCTTTTCTCCTATATAAGAGAGCTCTAGGGTTAATGGAATTTTATCTCATTCATTCCTTTCAACATGGTATCAGAGCGACGGTCCTAGGCCGGAGTTATGAAACCTAACCCTAACCCTACCCCACCCGCCGCCCTTTCTCTCTCTCTCCATTTCGAGGGCACCGCCATCGCCAGCATCAACGGCGGTGCAGCCAATCTCCCAGGCGCATCCAATCTCCCTGCGGCTGCGAGTCCTCCCAGGCGATAGCGCTTCCCGGCTGCGCGCGACATCGCCTTGGCGACCCTACTGCACGCGATCTATCGACCCCCCCCTGCGCGCGCGACATCGCCTTGGCGACTCTCATGTGCGCGTGGTAGCCCTAGACCACCTCCCATCGTGCGATCAACGCGCCTGTAGCGCTATCGAGTCTGTAGCGACACCGCCTTAGCGATCAACGCGCGAGACCTATCGAGTCTGTAGCGCTACTCGCCTGGAGCCCTACTCGCCATCGTGCGCGATCAACAACGCAACAACCCAAGTCGTCTGGAGCCCTCTTGCCTGGAGTCCAAGTCGCCTGGTGCTCTCATGCAGTCCTGTGGCGCGTAGTGCTGCTACTTAGCGTGCCTGGAGCCTTGCGAAGCCCTTCTCGCCTGGAGCAGCGTGTTGAAGATTTCTGTAGCGTGCTTTTCTGTGCACGCAAGGTATGTGCGTATGCACTATATGCCCTAGCCATGCTTCCTTGAATGTACATGTTCTGTACGCGTGACCGCTGGTTTGAGTCTATGTACAAATAGACATTGTCTTCCGATTGTGTAACCCCAGTTACAAGTTATTATTGTCGTCATGTCAGACAACAAGGTAGATTTTCCATCTGTGGGTGCCTTCAAAGGTTCCGCATCCACTGCCTTTACTACGGGTTACAAGGCGGATCTATCAGAATGGATCATGGATTCAGGTGCATCACACCATCTCTGTGGTGACAGAGGTCAGTTTAGTGTCTTTCATCCTGCTCAATCTAAACGATCGGTGGTGATAGCTGATGGTACATATTCCCCTATTACTGGTCAGGGGGAGGTGCAGTTGACTCCTACCTTGAGACTGTCCAATGTTCTCTATGCACCAAAGTTTTCGATGAATTTGCTGTCTATTAGTCAACTCACCAAAGATTTACATTGCCGTGCTATATTTGACCCATCTACTCTTGTGTTTCAGGACATATTAACGGGCAGAGTGATTGGGACTGGCCGTGAGCAAGGGGGTCTTTATAGACTGGTGCAATCTTCTTATGCTGGTATCTCTCCTATAAGGGCTGGATCGGTGTCACCCTACACTTGGCATCTTCGATTTGGCCATCTTCCGTTGCAAAAGATGGTCCATATTCTTCCACAGATTTCTCCCAAGTCTAATTTTCAGTGTGAGGCATGCCAACTTGGCAAACATCACAGGTCGTCTTTTCCGAGTCGTATAGGTCCAAGTCATCATGGTCTATTTGAGCTGCTACATTTTGATATTTGGGGTCCCAGTCGTGTCCCTGATCTTCAAGGGCACGGGTTTTATCTTGTTGCTGTCGATGATTTCTCTAGACTATCTTGGGTCTTTCTTCTTAAAAATAAATCTGATGCTGGTCAGTTTATTCAGTCTTTTCTTATTGAAATAAAAAATATTTTCTCTGCTAAAGTAAAGTACATACGGTCTGACAATGCTCTAGAGTTGTGCAGTACCCAATTGTCCAAATTTCTTATGTCTCATGGGATTGTGCATCAGACGTCGTGTGCTTATACCTCCCAACAGAATGGGGTGGCTGAACGGAAGCATCGTCATTTGTTGGATATGACCAGAACTCTTTTGATTCAGAGCCGTGCCCCTCACTCCTATTGGGGAGATGCGGTTCTCACTGCTTGTTATCTTCTTAATCGTATGCCTTCGACAGTGTTAGGGGAGAAGATTCCGTTCTTGACTGCGTTTCCCGAGAAGGATCTTTTCTCCCTAACACCGCGTGATTTTGGGTCTGTTGCATTTGTTCATTGTTTTTCTCCTGGTCTTGACAAGCTCTCTCCCAGAGCTGTTAAATGTGTTTTTGTGGGTTATTCCAAAACCCAGAAGGGATATCGGTGTTTTGATCCAGTGAAACGAAGGTACTACGTCAGTGCAGATGTCACCTTTTTTGAGTCCATTATGTATTTTTCTCCTACAGGTGACAGACTCACTCACTCAGAGGAAGGAGATGACATCTATGTGCCGCCTCCACCTCCATCTGTTCCATGCTCTAATCTACCACCACAGTCTTCTCCAACACCACCACAGTCTTCTCCACCACCATCACAGTCTACACCACCGCCACCACCAGCTATTGTTCATTATCCTCAGGTCTATCAGCGACGGCCCTCTGCTCATGTGCCTCCTCCATCATCCAGCACGCCGAGGTATGTACTGATCATTTGAGTTCTACTGATGGCACAGGTGATTTGAATGCGCAGATGGATGTATAAGTTACTGATGTACAGGGTACTGATGGTACTGTCACTCCTCCAGTTGATGACCTACATATACCTATTGCTCATAGACGGCAGAAGCGTGCTCGGACAATGAATCCCAAATATGGGATGGATTTTTGCTCTCAGGCGTCGTTGGAGCGTTTGTCCCCGGACTTTCGCAAGTTTGTTATTGGGTTATCGGCAGTACACATCCCACGGTCTTATCAGGAGGCCCTACAGAGCAGCCCGTGGCGTTTAGCTACGGAAGAGGAAATGGCGGCGTTGCAGTCACGTGGTACGTGGAGTGTTGTGCATCCTCCACCAGGTGCGTCCATTGTCGGAAGCAAATGGGTCTTTACTGTTAAGCATCGGGCAGATGGCACGGTTGATAGATACAAAGCCAGGTTGGTTGCTCGTGGGTTCACCCAAACATATGGGGTGGACTATCAGGAGACGTTTTCTCCAGTAGCCCGTCATTCTACCTTACGGATTCTCATTGCAGTTGTTGTTGTCCGCGACTGGCCCCTATTTCAGCTTGATGTCACGAACGCCTTCTTATATGGTGACATGCAGGAGGAGGTCTATATGCAGCAGCCGCCAGGGTTTGTTGCTGAGGGGGAGTCCAGTATGGTGTGCCGTCTTAATAAGGCCATATATGGCCTGAAGCAGAGTCCACGGGCTTGGTTTCAGAAGCTCTCGGAGTTGATTGAACAGAAGGGTTTCGTCAGATCTACAGCAGATCATACTCTCTTTGTAAAGAGAGACCAGCGAGGTACTGTGATCATCTTAGTGTATGTTGATGATATTGTTATTACAGGCAGCAATGAGCAGGGCATTCAAGCAGCCAAGGAGTTTCTTGGCGAGCAGTTCGTTATGAAGGATTTGGGTACACTTCGCTACTTTTTGGGGCTGGAGTTTGCACGAAACAGGCAAGGTATGGTAATGACACAAAAGAAGTATGTTATGGATCTCTTATCTGAGACAGGTATGGCAGGATGTAGACCAGCTACTACTCCTATGGATTCTAATGTCAAACTTTATGATGATGACTCTGAGGAGGTAGACAAGAGACGATATAGAGAGCTAGTGGGAAAGCTCTTGTATGTCACTATTACCCGACCGGATATAGCTTTTGCGGTTAATAGGGTAAGCCAATTCATGGAGCAACCCAGGCAGGCTCACATGAATGTTGTTTTTATGATCTTGAGATATCTGAAGTCGTCTCCAGGTACTGGTCTTCTGTTTAGAAGAGATACCTCGATATATGTCACAGGTTATGCTGATGCAGACTATGCTGGGTGTCCTAATGATAGAAAGTCAACTTCAGGCTTCATTGTATTTGTTGGCAGCTCACCAGTTGCTTGGAAGAGTAAGAAGCAAACTGTAGTGGCTAGATCTAGTGCAGAGTCAGAATATAGGGCAATGGCCCAAGGTAGTGCTGAGATGATGTGGGTTAAATCAGTTTTAACTGATTTAACTATTGATGTTCCTCTTCCCATGCATCTGAAATGTGATAACCAAGCAGCTTTGTTCATAGCCAATAATCCAGCCTTCCATGAGAGGACGAAGCACATTGAAGTGGATTGCCATTATACACGAGACTTAATTCAAAAAGGGCTTATTTCAACTTCTCATGTATCATCAGGAGAGCAGGTTGCAGACATGTTCACCAAGGCCCTTGCTAGGGGTCCATTTCGTCTTTGTTGTTCCAAGCTGAGCATGTTGGATATATATGCTCCAGCCTGAGGGGGAGTGTTAGAGTAATTTTATCATTTAGTATTTGTTTGTCCTCTTTATGTAAATTACCCATAGAGCTTTTCTCCTATATAAGAGAGCTCTAGGGTTAATGGAATTTTATCTCATTCATTCCTTTCAACAGAGTCAAGAAGGATGCCGATATGATGATTGTCTTCGTTCTATTATCTTCATACAAGTCCTCCACAAAATTCTTTATTTTTATTTAACATGAACAAATAGGAGTCTTTGAATGTTAAGTTGCTCTACACGTTGATGTCTATTTAAGGATGTCATAAAAAGGAAAGACCCTATGGCTATGCAATGGTTGCTAAGTTCAAATGAAAGTTTAGCCAGAAGCATCGGCCCCGGAAGAATCTGACCCATTGAAAGAAGAATGATCAAAGAGTTGATCATGCTTCTATAACTTCCATACATCGGACATGCAGATATATGAAGGCATGCCGCTACTATAATAAGCCAAGATACAATACATACTGTTGCCGGTTCATGGGTAAACCATTAACATATAATACATCTACTATTTATCAATAAAACCAACTTGTTCTTTCGACGAGAAGGCAGTTTGAAATGTTGTTTCTGATGCATGGATTCATATATGCAATGTGTGGTACTTGTTCATAGAAGACCACAAAACTTAATAAAAGGAAGATGCTCATCCAAATGAGATTTGGCGCAACTATTGCAACAATGTTCATAGGATTCTGCAAACTAGCAACTTTTAATAGGAGAGTCTTTTATCATAGAGAATGTCTTCCTGTTCAAAATGTCATTAGGAACATATTATCAATTTATAAGCTTGTTTAACATATATACTCATTTGGAGAACTTATCATTAAAAATTATGGTAAATTTACTTTAGAAGATGGTGATGGAGGAGGAAGGGAGGCAATGCCAATGGCGACGTCGTTGGGGAGGGGAACGAGCTCTCCATATATGTGGATTGCCATTATACTATTTAATACTCAACATATCCCACTTCCTCTCTCTTTTTCACATTCTAAAATTGTATCACTCAACCTCATTTTCTTCTTTTCTTGGCATAGAATTCCAAACCAACATTCCTTTTTGCAAGTAAAGCAGGTGCCCCTTCTCACGGCTCTATTCTTTACCAACTTGATCCTCTACAAGACGCCGCCCTACTAGCACAATACAAGTGTAGCTACCCCCAACCCACCACCCTCTACCGTCAGTGCCACTTCCTCCCCAGCTCCTGTAGCACCGACAAGAGCGACGGGAACAAATACACAAGCATCCTCATACCCCACACCATCATACACGTTGCCATCATGAACTTGCACCTCAAGTGATCCCTTGCCCTTCACCTCTCTTCCTCATACACCGCCAACTCCACCAACACCAAGAGCTTTGTTGGTTGTGGTGATAGTAGATATGAAGGAGTTGAGGAGGCAGGCGAGCCACGTGCAATGGGTCGTCAAGAGCTATAGGTGGTGCACGTAGAGGTACCCTTCATGCGAGAGGCAATGGGAGGGATAGGGTAGGGGGATAGGAGGGGATGGGATTTGGCGATAGATCTCGACCATTGGATTCAATTTAATTAGGTGAACACTATGGAATGGTTGAGTTAATGGAGGAAATAAGAGAAAGGGCCTACATGTAAATGGAATTAACTATCCAAGGTTATCGCATGTAATTCAAAATTATGGAGGGTTAAGTGTGTGATTACTAAAATATAAGGGTTCGTTGCAGGGTTGGGTTGGGGTACACTGGTGTACCCCTCCTTTCAACCCTCCCAACCCTCCTCACAATTTATTATTCACAGGGTAACCCCAACCCAACCCAGCAGGATTATGGGTGTAAAAATCTCTATTTCTAGTGCAAACAATGGTTGTCTTCAGTAACACCCCTTGTAGGAAATGTTGGAACAACCCTAGCTCAAGATGGTTGGTGACATTTTCCGACTTCGACATATCTTACAGATTCCAACCATCCATCAAGGCTAATATTGACAGATTTCAACATTGAGCTAGCCTCGCTTGAGCAAAGCTCAAATAGCTCGGTGATCAGCATAGATGCAGACCAGGTCATCCGACAACCACAAGATTTCGAAGAAAAGAATGCATAAGGATGTCTTTACGAGCAGCAGACATCGTAGCCAAGTAAAAAGCCATCCAAGCAAGACTTGACGAAGCCACAGGAAAAATTGAACTTTAGGCTTCCATTGATTGATAGTCTATGGTCTTCCAAGTGACATGCAACTTCCAAACTAAGGAATCCTCGACGATGCGATACTAAGGGAAAAGTCCAAAACTGATACAAGCTAGTGAAGACTTTTGTTGGGTTTAACGTTGATTAAATGGCTAAACTTAGATCATAACTGGTCTAACCACCAATAACTAAATCGCAGCATGAATGATCAATGTGACAACATCAAACGCAAAAGTTCGAACTACATAATATCACAACCAATGCAAGACGAGAATGTGAATGAAGCAGATGATGAACCCTTTTACAAAAGACACTGGAAAATATATAGCATCCACAAACAACATTAACAGTGAAAAAACTTACACTGATTGGATTTCCATCAAAAACTAACTATACTTGTTAGAAAGATAACTAATTTCCACAAAACACACGAAAACATCAAAAGTAAACAGCATCGACAGATCGTGAGAGCTCAGTAATCAAACATATGCACTGCAAGAGTTATTTCACTCGGTGAGCACGAGCGAACGAGGAAAACCATATATTTATGCGGAACATCTACATAGATGAAGTAATGTTTTTTTTCACGAGCCTGTCAATCAGACATTTCCTTCAGAACCCGCATGCCAAAACCGTGCTTCATCTTCTCAACTCTGTTCAAGGAAACCAAAACAAAAGTCAAAAATCAAGCAATCAGATATGCTCATACTTCTCTACTGCAGAATCTAATGTCTCCAATAATTTATTATATGATCCTTGTTTGATAAAATTTAGATAACTTATACTGTGTATCAGAGAAAGTAAACTTGAGAACATGATCAACCCCTGAAGGCTGATTTATCGACGAAAAAATGGACAGGAAAACATCTGCAGGATAATCTTAGTCTTTGAGCAGTAATTTGCTGAGGATATGATAGTAAATATAAGGTATGGTTTCCTTTCTCATCATTTTGTATACTCCTTTAAGTTTTATTGTTTAGTTATGAGAGGAAGAGATAGTAATGACGTACGTGGGAGCAAGCTTGCCAAGGCCGTCCAACTCTTCGCCAGAGACCACATCTGAGACTTTGCCTGAGATGTCGATGATATACGACCGCTCCCTGGAAGTCGGCAGCCCTCTGCTAGCAAGCAAATCCAAATCTTTTTGGTGAAGTTCCCTTCCATTGACTATCACACCGGTATCTCCACTGGAACAATCCTTCAGCATGGGATAGTTGAACTCTTCAATGAATGGCTGGAGAATCGGATACAATAAAATGTTGTCATCACAGTGCCGTAAACATAAACTAGTTGTTGTTTGTTAACAGGATGCTTCCATACCGGAATTATACCAAGACACTGCTGCCCCATGACACCCCAGAATCCGGCTCGGTAGTCGTACCTAGCATACATCAAAGCACTCGATCAGATATATATTTATATAGAACATTTACATAGACCATAAAAAGATATGACATTAAGTAGTGAAAATCATAACTTACCAATACTCTCCTGGTTGGATGGGCCCTGCTTGTTTTTCTGCCTTCTTAATGATACGATCAGGCAGAGGATGTCCGTTGATAGAAACTCTAAACTTGCGATTTTCTGAGTGCTTAAAGCTCTTCTTAATGAGACCCGTAAAGAATGACTCCCCACCTTTGCTCATTCTAGGAAGCTCGTCCTCTTTGCTCGCCTCATCAGAATCCTCAGAAAGGCGCGGATTTGGATATTCATCAACCAGCAAGTCCATCTCGGTAGCCACTGCTACATCCTTCACTGAATTCTGCTTGAAATTCCCATTAATGCAAACCACCTTCTCCTGATCAGACCGCTTACTCCTGTTTCCTGCTCCGGTTTTGTTCGAGGTTATAGCAGTTGGTGGGTAACCGAAGTGTTCTCTAAGTGGTAAGCCAGGAACATGCGAACTCGCTTCAGGTTTTTGAAGTTCTCTAGAGTTTGGTGCGTCTGTTTGGTTAACCATGGCATCAGGGCTTCTGTCGCCCTTCGATGCACTGGAAGACGAAGACATTTCTTCCATATTTTCTGCCTCAGCTAAGTTCATACTGGCTTCCTTTGCGATCATTTCATTAAGGGCAATGGCATGAGGGGGATATGACGGCAAAACAACCTTTTCGTCTGCGAATTGTGTGTTAAAAGCAGATCTGTCATAATTTCCATTGTAGGAATCAAGAAATATTTGGTTCCTATGTCCATTGACTCTGTTGTGATGCAGGTTCGGTTCAACTGGAGGCTGTGGTGCGGAGACAACGAGCCCATCTTTGTCAAGTTCAACCAAGATAACTTGACAGCACGCCCCACAGCGCAGCTTGTACTGACCCTTGCCCATTAAGAAATGCTTCTGTGGCACCTGAAGCAACTCGGAACAGTTGCAGCATACCACAAAGGGTGCACCGCCAGCTAATGGACGGCAGTCCCGCCCGTCGTAGTTCTTAAATGGAATCCTTTGGCAGCTCGCGGGATCAAGAGAAATCATGGAGGAATTGACAACTCCATGATTGTGCCTCCCTGGATCAAGAGCTAGCGAGCCATTCACAGGATAGAATCCATGACCATGGGGACCTCTCCTGTTCACAAGGGCACTAGACCGCACTTGAGATGGCAGTTGCCATTGCTGGTTGCAGAAATGAGAGCAAGAGCAAGAAGGTTGGTGATAATATGCACCATGTGGGTATGGCATCACGGGATCCTGATCTAACTGTCCACAGCTGAAATTGGGAGATGCTCTTTGCTGGCAGAAATTATGCGGCTCGTAAGGAACCCCCGGGAGCATCCGTGATCCAAATGGCATCGCACATCCAAGCATCTCGCTTTGGGGATGTAAAGAAGGGTGATAGTTTTGCAAATGCAAGTTGCTGTCATTCATAGATGCGGAACAGGGAGCTGAAGGCCGGTTAAACGACGACATGCCTCCGCTAAACCAGCCGTTCTGTCCATGGAACCCATTAGAGTACAAGTTCTGATTGGCATTTTCAGTAGGTGCCGTGTTGTTTAGATCATCTACAACCTTGCAGGACTGACTGAGCTGCTCTCTAAGTTCATCGAGCTTCCTTAGAAGCTCAGCACGGTCTTGTTCCAGGTTCTCGACTTTAGTTGGGATACCAGAATTCCCATGTGGAATGTGATCATCTTCATTGTGGCCATGGACTCTTCTCGGTGCAAAATTCGAGGAGCCCTCATCAGGGACAGGAGGAAGCCGCGCACTTTGAACGGAAGCCCGGGGAGTTGATTGGTTCTCCAGGACGCCCTCTGGGTTTCTATACTTGAAGACGCCATTCTGGCGTGCTTGTGGCATCCCACCTCCACTTTCTACTTGCAGCTTCTTCCCTCTGCCCCTGTCATGTTCAGCCTTACCCATCTCATCCCCACCGGAGCAGCCATTGCTCACCTGCACCTTAGACGGTCTTGGGTGGCACCGGCTGCCGCCATCCTCAACCCGATCATCCTCATGTGAAACATTAGCATCACCTCTCGAAGGGATCACTCCATCAATCTCCAATCTCTCTCTTAAGACCCTCTCATCCCCGTTCAACTCGCATCTAGATACACCACTGCCATTTAAGGATATCTCCTCAACACACACACAGACCGGCACATCGCCAGAGCTTCCCTCTACCTTTCCGACCAACTTCTCCGAGCTACCAACATCCTCCGCTTCCTGTTTTGCCGGCAATGCTACAATCACACCAACAAAACAAAAGGCAAAACAGGTCAAAACCTCCAACACCACAACTTACCAAAGCAAAGCCAACAAGAAACCATCTTTCACACACTTTCCTACTCCAAATCATGCACAAACAAAAACCCACAAACCATTTCGAAGAACAAGAACCCAACACCCACAAAACAACAGAATGTGACGATCAACGGAGGCTCACCTTGGAGAGTGGTGCTACAGACACCGCATTTGTACACGCTGAAACCGGCGAGCTCGAGGAGGAGCTTCTCGCATTTGGGGCAGCGCACGACCCTCACCTTCGCAGGCGCCTCTGCTTCCGCGGAACACCCACCTTCCGCCATCAAGACCCGATCTTTCTTCACCAGAACGTTGCGCTATCGACAGAAAGGAGAAGAACGTAGCAAATCACGATCACTGCGTGGAGAAAAACAGAGGAATAAGAGGGGAGAAGGTTGGGTCCATATCACATGAGGTAGAGGTGAGGCTTTTGAAGAGGGGAGCGCGAAAGGGAGAGAGTGTGCGAAGGAAAGGGAAGAAAGCAAAAGGGAGCGTTGGGTTTGTAGTGCACAGAAGCGATGCTGCTGATTCTCTTTTTCTTCTTTTTTCCGACCTATATTTTCAGGGACTTAGTTGCAAATTTCCCGAATCCGGATCCACAAGTGTTATCGGATCGGATGGTTAATTAGGGATGGGCATGGGCCGGGCTAGGCCGGGCCGGGCCCTGAAGGGTCCAGGTCTAAGCCCATCTAAATATTCCGGGCCTTTGGCTGGGCTTAGACCCGCAAATTTGGGTGTTGTTCGGCCCAAGCCCAGGCCCGGCCCGTTTCCTTTGGACTGGACTTAGGCCGGGCCGGCCCAAGCCTTGGTTCATTTCCTGATCATGAAAACCACAACACGAGAAATATGGAAATGATGGATCATGCTGCACATTAAAGAGAAGGATTACGCATCTGTAAATCAAGCGCAAAAAAAGAAGTTACAAGCATAAGAATGTCCACATTTAAGTAGCTATTGAACTATGCATAAGAATCTAAGATGTCTACAGAACAGCTAAGTTTGCACATATCTTGAATCTATAACGATGACTAAACAATAGTAATATTCTAATGAGAAATCAATGGCTAAACAGTAGCAATATCGATACTTCAACCATCGTATACAATATACCTTAGTAGGCAAAACATCTTGTCTAAAGCTCATGCCCATGTTCGGGATGGATCTTGGACTTTACCCTTGGGCCAACTTCGGGCCCCCGATCGGGCTGGGCCTTGGGCCGGGTCGGGTTGGGCCGAGCCAAGCCCGAGCCCGGTCCAAAGTATTTTTGGGCCGACATTTTAGGACCAGGCCCGGCCCAATCCTCTTTTGGGCTTGGGTCGGGCCGGACTTTTTGGGCTGGACTTTGGGCCAATGCCCATCCCTAGTTAAGCATGTGAACTTCCATCTTTAAAAAAAGCAAGATTCAACTAATATCAATTATCGATTATAACAAATTAAAAAAATAATTCTACAATGACTAATCAAGATATATTCTAATATTTTTTCACTATGAGCATATCAAATATTAGGAAATCTGATATGTAAATCACTGATAATAAGATTTCTATAAAAATAGAATAATTATAGATATATTAGATGCACATAACTTCATATTAATGAGTAAAACTATATCTTTAAAAATCACTTTTAATTTTTGGATCAATCACATAAAAGATCACGCATTTGGCATAAACAAAAAATAGAGTAATTTACGTGAAGGTCTTCAAACTTTCCACGTGAACAATGTGGTTCCCAAATTTACATATATCGATTCAAATACCAAGGATCACATTTTTACTTTTAGGAAAGTTTAAGACTGGATAGTTGCATTTGTAAGTTTGGAGATCACAATGATATTAGTAGAAGGTCAGGGACCTCCCTAAAAATTATTCTAAAAAGGATTATCACGATTAAGAAGTTTTCCTTGTGGGAAAAAATATGGTAGAACTGTAATTCATTAAATCTTTACATAAATTTAATAAGATTTGATCTAATTTAATTGGAATATTGATTAATTTAGATTTGATCGTCGCAACCAATCTAAAAACACCGATGAAATGAAGAGAATGGGTCCCTTAAGAGAGTTTTACTTGCTTTTTTTAGTGATTTTTCTTTTCCGGTGATAATTATTACACGTCTTCTCCTTCACGTGTTCGCATGGTGACAAAATTATGGTAAAATGAGTCTGCCCTCTTGGGGGAGGCTAGCTTATCTCCCCCATCCTATTTTTCACATATTTTTATTTTTTTTTGAAAAATAAAATCGTGGAAATTCATTATTAAATCCCTTTATTATGGCATTAATATTTCATGCGAAACAGAGACTCCTGCTGCCTCCATCCAGACTGGATTGATTTAAAAAATCTGTCGTAGAAGTCTCTGTTTCTCACGAAACTTGAATGATATAATATAAAGATATAGTGATGAATTTCCACGGGTTTTTTCAAAAAAAAATAAAAAATATATGTAAAAAAATAAAGCAAGAGAGCTAAGTTAGCTATTCGTAGGAGCAGTCCCATTTTTCCCGATAGATTATTCATCATTTTTCGGGGGAAATTGCAGGTCTTGATATTTGAATCTCGAATGTAACGTATTTTCCAACAATTTCTTTTATTTGAAATTCAGTTATATTCTTAATTGAATTGACAAAAGTGACCTTAAGACCCTGTTTTGTAGGAGAATAAGCCCTGGAATAAGGGTCAATTCTCCTCCCGACACGGTTCTCAATAGTACGTAATCCCCATTATTCCATCTTATTTCACTCTTATTCCTATATTTATCCCACCTTACCTACATTTATTTCACATTATTCTCCTTATTCCTATCTTTCAGCCGAACAAAGAATAGATGATTATTCTCCTTGTTCCCCATCATTATTCCTGCTTGTTCCCGAACCGAACGGCCTTAAGATAATTACATATCACGATGTGGAATAGAGTTGGGGAATCGTCGTTTCTATCCCTGTGATCTCTTCGTCTCTCTCTTTTATTTTCCCCCGGAAAGGTAAAGAGAAAGAGACGGAGAAGAAGGGAAGGAAAGCACGTGATGGAGGAAAGATGAAAGCGAAGGGATGAGAAAGAGACGGAGAAGAAGGGAAGGAAAGCTCGTGATGGAGGAGAGATGAAAGTGGGGGGATGGCGATTTGACTGTGTCAGCAGCAGAAGGGGAAGGGGAAGGGGGTGGTGACTTCGGAGGGCTTCCTCTTCCTGTCCAGCGGAGTGTTGCAGCCTTTTCTTTTCCTCCATTGACAGTGTACCTTCGACCACCACCATTTTTTTTACTATTAATCTCTCCCTCATCAGCACACAGAGACAAATACTTTGCCCGAAAATATGAGAAGGAATCAACATATAGAGACAAGATGTGTAAGAATGTGGTGGAAAAGAAAAAGACCAGAAACGTATATTTCCAGTATGTGTACTGTGCAGGGTACTTTGTTTTTGTTTTCTAGCATACATGGGATGGTCTTTTCTGCTCTAACCCTAAGGGTGCGTTCTTGTATCGGGTTAACTCCCCTACCCCATATTTTCTCCCTCCATGTGGGTCCCATTTTTTATCTTTTTAAAAAAATTAAATAAATCAATTCTCCATCATCAATTCCATCCAAAAATAATATACTATACCATCATATCATATAAAAATTAAAAACTACTCCACTTCTACTCACTTTTTCAAACTCCAATACAATCACATCACAATAACTTCTCACTTTTTCAAACTCCAATACAATCACATCACCTCAAACCTACTTCTAACCCACCCCCAGTTTAACCCTCTATCCAAACACCAAAACCCAAAAATGGGTTACCTGCAACCAGTTTAACCCACCTAAACCCACTATCCAAACACCCCCTAACGTATGTACGTTGCTTTCTCAGTTGCTGTTTTTTTTTTTTGAAATTGTGGACCAGACTTGTTCGCTTTATTTGGGTTCCCATTGTTACTTTGTTTGCTCGATGGTAAATCTGATACCGGAAATATACCTCCAAGTACTTATTCACTTCAGATTTGGAATTAATGTGCTACGTCTCACTTTTACTACTCACAGACAGCAACGCATTCAAACACCTGGTATTCAGAAAAAGATTATATTTCTTATTAATTCTCTAAACAATTTCTTATTAATTCTCTAAACAAAGTTTAGATAGATTAAAAATATGGATCGTTCAAGTTATCAAACCAGAATTTATGGGAGGGTTTGGTTTGAGAATAAGTAGAAATAAGGATGAGAACTAACTGTTCGGCGGGAAAGATATGAATAAGGAGAATAATATGAAATAAAGGTAGGTAAGGTGGAATAAAGATAAGAATAACGGTAGAATAAGATGAAATAATGTGATATGGATGAGAATAGCTATACTCTTGAGAACCGCGTCAAGCGGAGAATTAACTCCTTAAGTTCGATTCGGGAATAAGCAGGAATAAGGATATGGAATAAGGAGAATAAGGGTCTATTCTTTGTTCGGCTGGAGGATAAGAATAAGGAGAATAAGGTAAAATAAAGATAGGTATGGTGGGATAAAGATAGGAATAAGAGTGAAATAAGATGAAATAATGGGAAATAATCGTATCACTGAAAACCGTGTCGGGAGGAGAATTGATCCCTTATTACATGGCTTATTCTCCTACCAAACACTAAACAAACATGGCCTAAATGTTTTATTTAAATGGAAGTTGAACTCATAACTTTCTGTGTTAATATTATCTACCACTTACCAACCCAAGGAACTCTTGTTACCGGTAATTTTTTAAACATAGACCATGAACTTAATTAGTTTATGCAGTTTATAGATGTATATATGTTTTTGCATGCGCACGTAAATTGGGCATTGTGTGTGCAAAAATGTTTTATATGCATGATTAAACATATGCAAAATGTATATACTGCGGAATTTCTGTACTTGTGCCCTTCAAGTTTTTCAATAACATTTATATTCTCACAAAAATTCACTGTAATTTTTTTGCAAAATGTATGTCTGTAACTTTTTTGTGATTAAGAACCTCCCTATGGTTTAGTGGTAGAAGTAGTGGCTCTCACTAAAAACGACTAGGATTCGAATCCCCCTCCAACCTCCCCTCCCCCTTCTAGTACTATAAAAAAACTTTTTTTGTCATTACATATGGGCCCTATATTCTCACGAAAATTCACGGTATTGTACACGGGCACAAATGTAACAACGGGAAGGACACTGGTATGAACTTTGCAAGGAGTACAAGCGTAATTGCAAAAAAAAAGTTAGGGCATAAGTGTTGGAGAGACTTGGACCGTTGCGAATCGCGGAAGCACGCATAAACATGATCAATTAAGCAAGCACGAAGATGTACGTAGTTACAAGATTCACCCATAACTGAGCTACGTTCTTGGGCGACATCGATCGATTTTCACTATGTGGAGAAAAAAATCACAAAGGATACTAAGAGTTCTAACCCTAGAAGAGTTTATATACTACTCCCGTACAGATGGATCCATGATACAAACAAGTCTATATATCCAAATACAAATAGCACTATAATAAAAAAATCGCCAAAGGCATTGCCCCCACACCTCTGCAGGGGGAAGCATATCCCTGTCTTGTTGGCGTATAGTATGGTAGGAGAGGATGCATGCGGTTCTTCAGCCTAGATCAGATAGTAGAATTCAAGTCATATCAACATGGAGAGACACAAGTATAGACATCCATATATATTTTGCTTATGTGTGTGTGTGTGTGTGTCTATAAACATGTACTTTTGTATATATGTATGTATACATGTATATTTTTTATACAAATTATCCATATATATACAGGAAAACATAATATAATTTTTTCTAAAAATAAGCAGATATTCTTATATATTTCATGATTACATCTTCTATTAAGACATGTCTGATTAAAGAGATTGATATATACAACTAAGTTAGTCAAGTAAATTAAGAATGCCAAAGCAGACTTCAATTACACAAATATAAAATATCATCACGAGGAGGAACATGTGTCGTATTAAGTTGAATTAATTCAGCAAAGCTATGATTATAAGTATTGACATAGATATTGGCTTTAATTAAATGAACAGTCGTACCAGACATAATGTTAAATAGGTTTGTATTGATTAGATAAAGGATTAGGTTTAGGGTATTGATTAAATAACAAGTAATATTTTTTCTCCTCTCAAAAACTTAAAGAAGGAAGGGGAAGCTACCAAAAAATCAGAAAATATGGGCAGATTTAGCGTCGCATAAGCATATCAACCATCATTAGACAAGCCATGTAAATCAAACCCAAAGGATCTTGAAGTCTTCCAAAATACGGTTCGCAATGACTCTTGCAGGAGTCAGAGGTGTTAGTCCAACGAATGTTATGTTTTTTTTTTCCAAATCTAACACGATGCCGCATCAAAAGCGGTCCTGATCTTTAAAGCAAGATATTCATCCAGTCTGTGGACCATCTTGGCCCAATCAAGAACATCCATGGTTGAAACTCCATTACCAAACAAAGGCAAATTTAAAGCAACACAAGTCTCTTCCCAGATACCGATTGTGTAGGAACATTCCCAAAACAAATGGTCCCTAGATTCGAGATGGTAGTCACAAAGCAAACAACTACAGTCCGAGCAAATTCCAAAATGAAATGGCATTTCTTGAGTGGAAGTTTTGTTTGTAACCACTCTAAAAAAGCAACACTTATGCTTGAGGGCCGCCGAAGAGCATCATACTTCCCTCCACCAGTCAATCAGGGGACCTCTTATCCGAACAAGACCAAAGCTCAAGCTAAATGAGAATCCTGCAGGGGAAATGGTCCACTTGTAGGGGGAACAGAGCTGACCCAAAGCCGAGGTTATGACTACTCTATTTCTCAACAAGGTCTTCCAAAAGAGCAGATGCATGGTGCATGATAGAAGTATCCCAGAATGATCAAGATCAAATATATTTGGAGCTAAGAAAATGAGCCAAATGGATTTTTCAGTCGTGAGAAAGCTCCAAACCCATGCCACTTTAGATTCATTAATCAAGTCCCCAAGCGACCTAATTCCAAGGCCTCCTTCTTCTTTCAGAAGGCAAACATCTTTCCAAGCTAACTCGTATCTTTTTAAGCCCCGAAGAAAGTCAGCACATAGCGATGAAATCTGCGAGACAATTGAAGAGGAGAGTATAGAGCATTTAGTCCAATATAGTAAAATTTCGTTGATGATAGTGTTAATGAGTTGGATCCATCCTGCCATTGAGAGAATCTTTGATTTACAACCACAAAGTTGGGCTCGAACTTTGTCCACAAGCACTTTTTCAACCAAAGAACAACCAAAATTTTGGGAGAGTGGAATGCCAAGGTAGCTTGTAAGTAGGGATTTACCTAGGAGGAGACCCAAAGTAAGGTACCAAATAAATTCTCTTCTTGATTTCTTTGAGTAAAATAACCGGCTCTTTGCATCATTATTCTATAGTCCAAACATTGTCCCAAAGGTATCCATTGTGGAACTGATAGTAGTAAGAGTTTTTATATTGCACTTCGTGAAAAAAGTCATCTGCATAAATCAGGTGAGTAGGAGCCCGATTCTTCCTCTACCTATGGGTGCGATCTTCCCATCCGACACAACTAGCTCAACTAAGCAAGTCAATGATTTCATGAATACTGTGAAGAGAAGGAGACTAAGGGGTTCTCCTTGATGGATCCCCCTAGATCCCTTGAAGAGTCCATGGGGGATGCCATTCACTAAGATAGAGAAGGAGACTATACCAATACAATTATGAATCCATGCAACCAAGCGTCATTAAAATCCAAAGCTGACAGTCTGTCCAAGAGGAATTGATGGTTAACAGTATCAAAAGCCTTAGCAAGGTCCACTTTAACGCATGCTCTTAACTGGCCCCTTCTCCTCTCAAAGCTCATATCCAACTCTTGAGCCAATCGCACTCTCTCCCCAATTCGCTTACCTTTAAGAAATCCCATTTGGTTAGGAGAAATGAGGTGAGGTAGAACCATCGAGAGACTTGTAGAGAGTAGCTTTACAAAGATAGTGTAGTTAACATTGCAGCAAAATATAGGTCTAAATTTCCCAATCCTTGACAAAGAGGTGACCTTTGGGACAATCATCAAAAAAGTGTGATTAACTTGCCTTATCATAGCCCCTCTCGAGTGGAGGAAGGGCATAGCAGCAAGAACTTTATTTATGACTAGTGACCAACGATGCTTAAAAATATTGCTCAGAAAAGAAAAACAAAGAAAAGAAAAAGAAGAAATGTGGATTAAGCTTAATTATCAAACTTATCTTCATAAAATCAAAGTTTGGAGCGTAAGTCGGACCTTGGGAATTTTAGTGCGGGCGGAACCTTAAAGAGAGCCGGATTTGAAATCCAACAGTCCCTGAGAAATCCCAAAACTCTGTTCAAGTCTCCTCAATAGCCATGTCAGAAATATCTCAACTCATACGCAAACCCTTACGACTATGAATCTGACTCGTATAGTGTAAGTGATGGTGGCTCTCCCCAACTGGAATGACAAAGAGACTGACTTCTCCAGTATGACAACCCAATGATTCCCCAATCCAATAACTCCTTCCTCGAGGAGCGGGGTGTTCCCTTCTAAGTTCAAGTGGCAACCAGCTCAAGAGGAGGGGGTGAAGAGAAGAATGGATGGTAGCCAGTGTAGCTACCTATCTGAGGATGCAAGACCAGTGTAGTCAAGTCATCCAGCTGCATGCTCACATGATATGACTTTGGAACTCAAGCTTGCTTATTGACTTTACAAAATATGTACATACTTTTGCAGGCATTTTATTTTTGTTCAAGCCTGTCTTTTTTTTCTTTTTTTCTTTTTTTTTTGAAATACTATATACAACAGCAATTACATAGGGAGTTTTCCTCTTGAGCCAGTAGACTATCCCTCTTTTGAAGCTTTATTGCAACCCACAGTCTCATGTCTTTAGAATTCCTAATCACTAGACGGGTTGGGGTGCACTTCCCTCCCTAGAGGAGGACAAGTGTTTCCACTTGTGTGCGTCTCATACCAGCAAATCCAATCCCCTCACCACTCCAACTGAGTTGAGCCATGTGAAAGGTGCAGGTGTCTAAGTTAGGTCATTATCAACAAGAGTCGTGTATGTGCTCCGAAATACTCTACTTAGGCAGTCAAGAATCCATTGAACCAGGTCTTGTGATCCCAAAAGAATTAAGTCAACTAGACCTGAAGTATCTCAAACCCAGTTCCTATAAGGTTCCTGTTATTAGGTAGATTTTAAGGTCCACTCAAGCTCCAATCTCCGGATTTTGCTTAGACTCGTTCAACTATCAAACTCAATCCGAAAAATGCTCATGCTATGCAAATGATACGCAAAATGCAGAAAATATTTTTGTGATGTAATTTTCAAAGATTTTGAACTTTTTTATGGATTTTTGAAAATATGATGATGATGCATATGCATTTTTTTGTATTTTTCAAAAAGATTTTTCAAATGTTTTTTGGATTTTAGTTTTGCAAATGTTTTTGGTATTTTTGAAAACAAAAAGATTTGGGCTAAAAGCTAGGTTAAAATATTTACACGGGAGTGCTTCTTATATTTACAAGAAGTGGATTTTAAGAATTTACAAGGGTAAGTGGTCAATTTTATAGGTATATATAGTAGATGTATGTATTCCTCAAACTTATTTGACACACGTTTTTCAAACAGTTTTGAAAACTATAGTCCAAAATAGTTTTTACAAATATTTTACAAACATGTACACACATTTGAAAATCATTTTGCAAAGGTTTTCAAACAGTATAAATAGATTTTCCAAAATATTTTTGCAACCATTTTTCAAATCATTTGTAAATAATTTTTTCAAATATTTTATTTCACACAAACAAAATAAATTTTACAAACCAAAATATTTTTACAAAGATTGAAAACATGTAACAAAACGTTTTCAAAATAGTTTTCAAAATATTTTCACAAAGATTTTCAAACTATTTTTTCAAACATTTTGCAAAAAACATTTTCACCTGATTTATTAATCAGTAAGTACAAAAAGAATTTGAGGAATAATCACATCTTTTTATTAAGGTTTTTAATGAATTATTAGCCATATTTATTAGGAAAATACGAAAGTATGAGTTATGGCTAAAGTATATACGTAGTATATACGACCCTTCTATACTTAACTTGAGATATGTCCTCATAGATCGGAGAGAAAAAGAGAAGACATAACTCGTACTGAGTATAGGAAAAGTCTAAAGAATAAATAAATAAATAAAGGAATGAATGAACGAAAGAATGAGAAGTCGACCATCCCCCCTATACTTAGGATCAAATAATCCTAAGTATAGCAGACTGTACACAAAGCAGGGAGGGTCAAGGGTGGGAATGTACAGATCATACTCAGATTATCTCCCCCTATACTTAGGGTAAGATATCCCTAAGTATAGACAAGAAGAGGAGACAATGGAGAGGATCAAAAAGAATGAAAACTCGGGGTGCACACCCCCCTTATACTTAGGACAAACTACGTCCTAAGTATAGAAGACTGTCTACAAGGGGCGACACATTTTTGATAGAAAAAGAAGATAAAAGAGGAAAAGAAGAAAAGAAGAAAAGAGATGAAGATGGAAGAAGAGATCAGAGGATATACACATGACTCCCCCTATACTTAGGGTAAAAGAAGCCCTAAGTATAGGCAACAACAGGAGTGATGAAACGGAACAGTGAACACTCGGCTCGTCCACCCCCCTATACTTAGGATAAAGTACGTCCTAAGTAAGGCAAACACGAGAATGGGTGGACGAGCAATACGGGAGAGGGACAAAGATGAACAGGAGAGGATGTACAACAGAGATGGATATACAGAAGATCAAGAAAGTTGAAAGCGAACCTTCTTGCAGGACCGTTGAGGAATGGATCTGGTATGGTGTAGGTCGACATCGGGGTCCACAGTGGACGGAAGCCGATCAAGGTCAACAGAGTGGAGATCCTCAGGGGCCTTAGGGTGTGAAGGTACAGACGGGTGAGTGGAAGAAGTGTGGTCAGGTCTGGCCTTGAGAGTCTCGCTGATATCAAAGTGGAAAGGGACGAACTCATCATCATCGGAAGTAGTGTACTCGGAGTCGTCATGCGAGGTGTCGTCCAGGTCAAAATCAAAAGGCACGAAATCATCGGTGGAAGTAGTCGAACTCTGTTCGTCCTCTATAATCTCAATCGGATCAACTTTCTCATCAAAAGGCCCGAATTCCCGAATAAAAGCAATCAAATCAAATTCGGCCTTTGGCTCATCTGGATCTAAGTGAACAGGAGCGGACCCATCAGTGGAAGTAGTCAAAACATGTTTGTCCTGTCTGGCCTCTACATCTGCCCTCCTCTCAATGGTATCAATCATGTAAATCCCGCGGATGTTGTCAACACATCGCCAAGTCCCAGAAGAAGGAACTCCGAGGTCCATGCTTTCCGAGTCTTCTTCAACTGGGAGGAATTCTCGGGTCTCAGTGGAATCCAATAAGCAGCAAAATTCTCTGATGGTATCATCAAGGTCATGGTCCTCGAGGTTAGCCAAGATAGGTGTGGTCACATCAGGTGCAGGTCTCTGGTCGGCAGTAGGTGCGGTGATCAACACTTCGCTCTCATCAGCAGGACGGAAGCGAATCTCTCCTGATCCGTAGTCAATAACGACCCTCGCGGAGGCGAGGAATGGTCATCCCAGGATGATTGGAGAATGCTCCCCTGTGGAGGTCTCCATGGGAAACACGACAAAGTCAACATGGTAGCTCGTGCCCTGAATCGAGATGACGGCGTTTTCAAGGATACCCTTCGGCCTCTTGATGGATCCATCAGCAAACTGAACAATCATCCTGGTTTTCTTGAGAGGCCCTAAGTGAAGAGACTGTACCAACGAGAAGGGTAAAATGCTAATCGAAGCACCACAGTCTAGGAGAGTGTGATCACATGTGAAGTCAGAGATGGTGCAGCTAATGAAAGGTGTGGCTGTGTTCATCTTCCGAGGAATGGGACGGTGTGTGATGGCATGGGCAGTGGCCATGGTCAAGATATGACGCTCAGATCTGCTCCTCCGCTTTCTCTTCTTGGAAAGAGGAGCAGATAACTCAGTCATGGCCTGCTGAAGTGGGGCACGGATGATCTCATGAATAGTGGCCACCACTTCGGGTTCAGTCGATATTTTTTTTGAATTTTTGGACCTCCTCCATACAAGGGAGGAAGTCGGAATCAGCATATATACGAGGCATGCCAAGAGCAGTCTGTACAGCGGCATCCTCGGGGTCAAAGGTGGGACAAGGTGTGAAAGGCTGTGTGGACAAAGGATCTGGCAAGTGGGCGCTCTCCTCACAGTCTGACTTGATTAAAGGTCTCCCGAACTCTTTTTGTGTTTTTAAATTTTTCTCATTTTTTTGTATTTTGGGCGATTGCAAGCTCTCATGGTGATCCTCAAATGATTCCAAATCGTCAGATCGTGAAGCATCAATGTGGCTCTTATTCATGCGAGTGAGGTTGTCAATCCTCGAATTCATTTGCTCCATGAACTGGGTCAAGGTCTCTAGTGTGGACATCGTGAGAGGTGACTTGATAAAGCCAAAATCGAGCGCGGTCGTATTGACTCTCAAGGCGAGTCAACAGTCGGTGTGTTGACCACACTAAATCTTGACTAAATCAACAATTTACCCACACTAAAGATCAATAATTAGAAATAAATGTGGAGTTAAAATTTATTTTTAACTCTGCGCAAATGAGGTATAGGGATAAGTATGCAGAGAGTTCGAACACAGGGAGCAAGCAGGGTAATTCAAATAAATGTGCACAAGTAAGTGTGAAGTGTCTACACTAAGCAAGCAAGCAAAGAACTTTTTGTGGGTTTTTAATTTTTAATTTTTTTATTTTTTTATTCAATTTTTAATTTTGTATTTTGATTTTTAGTTTTCTGATTTTTATAATTTTATATTTTATATTTTTTTCTTTTTCAATAATGGAATATAAAAACAATGTGATTAAAGAGAAGATAAAATATTTATAAAAATATGCAAAAATAATCAAAAATTCAGAAATAAAATGTTTTTGATATTTTTAGGATTTTTTACTGCTTTTGTGATTTTTGAGTATTTTTCAAGGTGTTTTTGGTATTTTTAAATAGCAAAACAAGTCAAAACAGTGATAAAGCTACTGACTGGAGATAAAATGAGAGTTAAAAATAGGAAATAGCCACAAAATATTTTCAAACTATTTTTCAAATAAAGTTAATAAAATGTAGAGTAAACATGAATTGAATTTGTAATTTTTGGAGTTTTCTTTGATTTTATATATTTTTTTGAAGTTTTTGAGTATTTTTGAATTTTTAAGGTTTTTCTTTTGAGTTTTTTAATGATTTTTGGACTGACACTAAAATAGGATAAAAGACACATTAGGGAGTTTTTTTGGAATTTTTCGAGGTATTTTATTATTTTTTGACATTTTCTAAGCTAGACAGTGAATAAAAAGCATGTTTTTGATTTTTAATAAATATAAAAATGAAATGAAATCAAAAATTAAAATTAGGGCGTGGAAGTACAAGTTACCACGAGCTTAAGTTCAAATTTTTAGGATTTTTAGAATTAAATTGATGGTCCAAATAAATACTACAAGCTCACAAAAATATCACAGCCTGGCAGGGGTATAAGTGCAATTATCAGAACATCCAGGGGTATACATGCAATTTTCCACAAAAGTTTGAACTAAATATTTAAATTACAGGACCAAACATCAATTACAAAAGCCGCAGGGATGTCGGCGCAATTTACCCATCATGGCGCGTGACTTGCACGTGCCTGGCGAGGGTACTAACGTAATTTCTTTAAGGTCCGAGGGGTTGCATGCAATTTCCACAAAAACTTTATCTTTAATAAAAGCTTTACAGGGCTGAAGTTAAATAAGCTAAGAACCCAGGGTTTGTCTGCAAAAATTCCAAGGTCACGCGCATGGTTTTAAAAAACGTGAGGCGGATCGAGGCGGTTTCCCGTAAACGAGGCGAGGCGTAAGCCTCGAGGCGTTTGAGGCGTAAGCCTCAGTTTTTAGGTTAAAAACTATACAAATCTAGAACTATGTAGAAAAATGCTAGAAATAAGAATGCTTTAAAGTCCCTAGCATGAAAGTTACAATATTTCCATGCAATATCCAACCTATCACGTCCATCATCATGTCCTTTTTCCACTTTTGGAGCCATTTCTGAAATAGGAAAGTGGCATACCAAAGACTTGTAAAGCAAAAAAAATATTTATAAACAAAGCAAATAAATAAAGTAAAGTAAAAATCCTCTAGTAAGGCTTATATAAACATGTATAAAATTTAAAGTTTTGACCACAAGCTGATTTTGCTCTTCAATTCCATTTATGTGCTAATTTTGCTCCCTGTAGTAAGTTAATCCAGTTTTATTCACAGTTTGGTGATGACAATGCATTATATCAACTTAGTTGTCTAGAATACAAACAAAAATTAGCAGATTTTGAGACTTTAAGCTATTGTCTACTCTTATTTCATAGACAGGGAACATATTCTCGAGTTTCAAACCTCCGTCATCGAGATTTAGTATTTTCAGATATGCCTCGAGGCTTTTGAATTAGGTTCTATTTATTCCAGATGAGGCGCACGCCTCACAAGCGCCTCACCGCCTCGAACGCCTCGACAACGCCTCAATGTCTCGAGGCGCAAGTTGCCAAATTAACATACGCCTCATGCGCCTCGAGGCGGTTTTTGCTGAAAAAAGCCTCGAGGCGTACGCCTCAGCGCCTCGAGGCGCGTTTTTTAAAACCTTGGTCACGCGCACTGTGCACGTGACCTGGGAGGGACTTAATCGCAAAAAAAAAGGGAAGTACGGGGGTTGCTTAGCAAATGTTACAAAAAGTTAAAGCATCCAACGAAAGTTTATAGAGTCTTTAATAAATACAAAAAGTCGACTGGGCATGAGGCAAAATTACCCAATCAAGGGCGGATCGCATGGCTGAGATGGTGGCACTAATGCCACGTGTCAACGCGAGAGGCCGCGATACCCCTTCAGATCCGACGCCTGGGATTAGATCTCCGCACGGAGATCTACGGTAGCTGGGGGCTTCAATCGGACGTTAGCTGGACGCCTGGGGGAGCGGGCATCGATCGGACGACGTAGAGGCACGCTGGAAGAACAAGGAAGGAGGACCGTCGTGGCGACCTTCCTCCGGTGAAGGCTCCTCGCTCCAGCGGTCGGCGTGCTTCAAAATGGGCCCAGGAGATCGTTGCAGGGTCCCTCTGATGTCTGGAGGCAGCGGAATGGCGCGACGAACGGCGGAGCTCCTCCATGGCGAGGAGGAAGCTGCGAAGCTCCAGGTGCTCCGGCGAAGACCCAAAAACGCTCCAGACGCGTTGGAATGTCCAGGTACCTGCACAGAAAATGTGTGAAATGATCAGGGGAAAAATGCCCCGATCACGTGGCGCAAAGGAATGGAGGTGTGCGGCGGCGTAAGGCGCGGAGAATGGCGGTGGCCGGAGTTGCTCCGGCCAACTATCGATTGGGCGATTCGATAGGCGAGAGAGATTGATGAAGATGGCGGATTGAAGGTCTGACTATAAGGAATGGAGTGGAAGCGAAAAATAAGGAGATTAAACGGCCTCGAGCCCAGGAAGGCCGAGGGAAAATGTACCTCGACGGCTTGGACCACCGGAGGTTGGAGGAACACCCTAAGCCACTGATCGGCCGCCTGAAGGAGTCAATCCTGGAGCTGTCACCACCAGGAGACGATGGAGCTACCCAGGGGCACGAGAGGGCCAATGTTTGGGGTTCAAAAATCGAATGAAGTCAAGGGGGCCGGTTTTGAAGGGTTGACAAGGGTAGTCCAAAGATCGATGCGCAACGCCTCGGCCAGTGATTCAAAGCCCAAGAATTACCTTGGGCGTGAATCACAATTGTCAGAGGAGCAAAAACTCTGAAGGTGCTATCATGAAAGGAAGCAAGGGCTGACCTAGGGAAATGGGTTAAAGGAGACAAAAACCATTTCTGACATGCTACAGGGAGGAGGTCAGACAGTTGACCGGAGGTCAAAAAGTTGACCGGAGGTCAACTGTCAGACCAACCTGGTTGGTCCACGTGGACCAACCAGGGAAAACCCCTTATAAAATCAATTAAAAATAACAAACGATATTATTTTAATTAGGTTATAAAATAAAAAGTTTTTATAATTTTATAAACTATTTTATAGTGATTTTTAATTATTTTTATGAGATGTATTTTTACAAGTTCACTTTTTAGCCCTATGTAGGTATATTACCTATGTATTTTAATATTTTCTTTTTATTCTGTATTTTATTTTTATCATTTTTATTTATTATTTTCTAAAATCATAAAATACTTTTATGTACGCAAATATATTTTTATTTTATTTTTATTTTTTTCTGAATTGTTTGGTATATTTAATAAAATATAAGGGTATAATGTATAGGTATGGATATAGGTAGCATACTTATGTATTCTATATACAAGTATTTTTATTTTGTATTTTCTTTGCATTTTTATTCTAATTTTAATACACATAATTATTATAAGTAATATCTACAACAATATAAAAATATAAGAATATAAAAATAATGAATAAATAATAAATTGAATATTTTAATCTGTACGCTTATACAATGTGGGTCCAAAACTCAACTTTCAAACCGTAACTCCGCCAAATGCGAAACCACCACCATTAAATAGATTATTTTATTATATATACAATTAAAGGTGAGTTTGCTGCATTTGGAGTTGTCAGTTGTGAGATACGGGTCTGGGAAGTTGGGATTCTGGATTTTTATTCAGACCATAACTTTTTATCTGTATATTATTTTTCTGTGAAATCAATTTTGTATTTTTCTTTATTTTATTATCTACAACTTTCATGTACAAAGTTTCTTTATTTGATGTATAAAAAGCGGAATCAAAAATAGATCCCAAAATAGATAAAGAATGAATAGAATATTATAGGTATTTGGCCCTTATCTCCCCCTACTTTATTCCTTGTCGACCTATTCATCAAGATGCCTAGGTCTCGGGGTTTTGGGTAATAAAATATTTACAATATTTTATTCTTTTTCTTTTCTTTAATTTATTCTATAATTTTGGCTTTAATACAGTATTTTAGACACTATTTAGATGCACATGCATGAATGCTAAGATGATGATTTTAATGCTATTTACAGGCATTTGCTAGGGTATTTGATGTCAAAATGATAGAATAAAGATGATGAAATGTGGATTCATCATGACTCCAACAGGTCAGACTCGGGTGGATGTGAAGGTGGAAAATACGAAGGTGGTGGTGGATGTGAGTAGAAATCCGAGGTCTGATGCTGTGGCTGAGGCGAGTATGTACAAAAATCAGAAAAAATAGAAGGAGGATCCTCCTGATAGAAGGGAGGTGGACCGACTGGAGTGAACGAGGGATCCGCAAAGTCTGGATAAAAGATGCTCCAGGGGTCCATCTCGAAACAAAAGAAAATGATCAGGAGAGCACGATGGTCAAGTCAAGAGAAGCGAGAAAAAGGCGCAAATGCGCAGGTGTGATCTAGGACACACACAAAACAATCACGAGCAAAAACGAAAATAATACAAACCCTCAATTCACCTACTCAACTCGGTAGAGACCGAAAAGTCGATCTTTTTATCTTGTCTGTTTTAGAGTTAGGTGAGAAGTCCAGAAGTTGCACAAACACTTAGGGGGCTGAAATGGGATTTGGGCACTATCCTTAGTGTGTGTGCGAGCAAGTAAAAGCGAAGACAATGAGGGGATTACTCGCCCCAAGAGAATGTTTTTCCTTTTAGGTCTTTTTTAGGGTCAAGTAATATTAACAGTCCCAATTTTATTGATTATCACTTCTTTTTGGATTTTTAATGAGAATGCACGATCCTATCAGGGAGTCAATTCCTTTATGCTCATAGGTGATCAAAATCAGAGGTAGAGGAGCGGAAAAGCAATGCAAGTGGCAAAACGATGATGAATGCTAAAGCGTAAATGCTCACCTTGCCTCCAACACTCTACATGCAAGGATGCTCAGCAGAATTGAAACCTATCTACATGTAAATGCAAAAGCCGATGAAATCACCCTAAGTTTTAGAAATTGCTATTATCGTGAAGAACCACAAGTTGACCACCAATCCTCAACCCTAGAGTCCGGTCTAGGCTCACCCCTCCTCCTCTCGACAAATCGAGTTCAGGAGAAGCGCTTGGCGGGGAGAGCTCGCGGCGTGGTGGATCAAAGACAGTGAATCAACTATTTAATGATTTGACTAAGTCCAAACGATACTGTCGGCACATGTAGAAATATTAGCTGTTTGGCCTTAATCTATCGCAAGCAATCCTAAAATACGGGCTCAATCACACAAAAGAAATAAAATCGAAAAATCGGAAAACAAAGTAAAAAAATGCGAAGAAAAAGCCGACAAAACCGCGGCGAGCCCCCAGGTGTACAAGCACCTGGAAATTAGGCTCGAATGTCCAAATGTCTGAGGGTACCTGTATTATTACAAATATAGGTCGCTCTCTCACTTAAATTAAAAAAATAAATGCAATAAAATAAAAGCTTAGAAATCGTCTTCAAAATTCCCTCCAAGTCCGCCTTGGTGCGAAATCAAAGCCGCCTCACGTGGTTGCACGGGCGCTCCTAGAAAGGAGTGCCTCTCTCGATCCGCGTACCTCGCACAAAGTCAAACAAGAGGGTGGCCAGACAATTCAAATGATATATCAAAATGAAAGAGCAAAAAATAAGCAAAAATAAAAACCGTGAAACAGACAAACAATCACAATCACGCACAAACCCGAACTACGCGTTGTTGCTCCCCGGCAATGGCGCCATTTGTTTAACCCAAAAATCGGTGATCTTAATTTCCACACAAAGCGGGAACTCAGTCGCTGAATCGACCACGTGAAATCCGGACTAAAACAACAATTAACCCGTAACAGATAAATCAAGCAATGAAAGTAAATGTGCGGAGTTAAAATTTATTATAACTCTACAACAAAGATGTGTATAGGTGCAAGTATGTGTAGAGGTCGAACACATGGAGCAAGCAGGATAGAACGGGGCAAAATGCACAAGTGTGTGAATGTGAATGTTTGTCTATCTATGATTTTTTATGGGTTTTTAATTTTACATATTTTTTATTTAATTTTTGATTTTATATTTTTGTATTTTGATTTTTAATTTTCTGATTTTATATTTTCTTTTTATATTTTATATTTTTTAATATTTTTTCCAATAATAGAATATACACAATCTAAGAAATGAGAGGATAAAGGATTTATAAAAATGAGTAAAAATGCAAAAAATTAGAAAATAAATTGTTTTTGGTCTTTTTATATATTTTTACTGCTTTTATGATTTTTGGGGGTTTTTCTAAATATTTTTGGTATTTCTAAAGTCAAAAACACTACAAAACAGTGAATAAAATACAAGGCTGAAACTAAAATGGAGAAATAAAATAGAAAACAGTAACAAAAATTCTCCAAATTAATTTTACAATAGAGATAATAAAATAAAGAAAATTTAGACACAAAGTTTGTATTTTGGGGACTTTTTATGGATTTTTATAATTTTTATAAGGTTTTTGGAGTTTTGTGATTTTTTGGAGTTTTCTTTTATAATTTCTAGTGAATTTTGGAATGAAGTTAAAACACACTAAAAGAAACAAAATTGATTTTTTTGGAATTTTTTTGATGTGATTTTATATTTTTTTATGGATTTTATAATGCAAACAATGCATAAAATGCAAGTTTTTGATTTTTTTATAAATAATAAAATGCAATAAATACGAAAAATAAAAATATGATGTTAAACTACTATGCAACAGAGACTTATGATGATTTTTGGGGATTTTTTCGAGTTTAATAGATGCATGCAAAAAATGCTAGAAACATAAGGAAACTACATACATGCATGGGCATTTTTGTAATATACGGAAAGTTCGAGGGCCTCTGCGCAAAATTTCCATAAAATTACAACTTAAGAAAATAATTGCTGGACTAATGTTAAAAGCAAAAGGCCGTAGGGGCTATCCCGCAAAATCGCCAAGCACCACGTGTGTTGGCACGTGCCTGGTGAGGGCAAGTCTGTAGTATTACAAAAATGGGGGGAACAGTTCGCAAATTTCACCAAGATTTAAAACAACCCCTGAAATTTTAAATACCGATAAACAAAAATGCAAAATGCGGGGGCAATACTGCAAAATCCCCATAAAAGGGCGCTGGCGGACGGCAGATCAGGCGCCACTTAAGACACGTGTCAAGCTGAGGGGAGACGATACCCCTTCATTCTAACGGCCCAGATTAGATTATCATGAGTGCTTCGTCGGCTCTGGGGCATCCTTGATCTGATGGCTGATGTGCTCCTGGACAAACGGGCGACGATCGAACGATGACCGATGTCGGAGGAAGAACAGTCGAAGATCTCGCGTGGGGCGAGTTTGAATCGGGCTCCCTGGGCTCCTCCGACATCCGACTACTGTCCAGAATGACCAGAAAACTCCTGGAGATATCCACGTTGGGGCGGCGGATGCAAAATGGCCCAAGAAAGGCCGGAGGTCCGCTGCGATGTGAAGAGACTAGGGAGGCTCCAGGTACCGTGCTCTTCAAAAATCGACCTCCCAGAAGAGGTCATGCACCTCCGGGAACCTGCAAGAAAGCCCAAACTCAATAGTATATAGGTTCCTGGGGGCACACATATTGGGTGGACACGTATTGGCGTGGATGGAAGGTTCGCCGGAGCGTGGTCCGACGAACTTCGAAGGTCGACTTGACAGTGAAATCACGAACCAGATTTGACAAGAAAAGATGGGAGATCGTAATAAGGACTGAAACTAAGCGACAAAATAAAACTAAACAGGAAGGAAACGACCTCGAGTGGCGTTGAACCACGAGATGGGACCTCGTGGCGGCGTAGGCCGCTGGAGATGGGTGGAAGCACCTCCGCTGTCACCTGGGCGCGCTTGGAGCAGCTGGAGTGGCTGCTGTCACCAGCCTCGATCCGGAGCCGTCCTCAAGGGCCAAAGCTAGGGCTAGAAGGGTTCAAGGGGGAATGAAGGTTGACGGGGACTTTTGAACAATGTGGTCGACTGGGCGCAAAGAACGAGGGTGGCCGCTCGATTCAGCGATCCAAAGTCCAAGGAAATCCTTGGGCGTGTATAAGGGATGCACCAGGATTAAAAGTCGTGAAGGTTGCATCTCAAAAGGGTGAAAGGCACGCCCTCGAAAAAAAGTTGAAAACGGGTCAAAAGCCACAGTCTGACACAACTCAGACCTCGGTCAAAGAGTTGACCGAGGTCAACCAAGGACGAATTCTGGTTGGTCCACGTGGACCAACCAGAAAATTCCTTGGAAAAAAGTCTCATTAATTCATTTAATAAACGAATTTATTAATTTTAGGTTATTAAATAAAAAATATTTAATATTTTATGTAGTATTTTATTCTGATTTTTATTTATTTTTATGAGGTATATTTTTACAAGTTTACTTTTATACCCTTTATAGGTATAATATTTACATATTTTATTCTTTTATTTTTATTTTGTGATTTTAATTTTTTTATTTTTATTTAGTATTTTATAAAATCATAAAATACTTTTATACACACAAATATATTTTTGTTTTATTTTTCTGATATGTTTTATACACTTAATAAAATATAAGTATATGTTATACAGGTATGTATATAGGTGTTATGCCTATGTATGGTATGTACATGTATTTTATTTTGTGTTTTAATTAGGTGTTTATTCTGATTTTAATATACAAAAATATTATAAGTAATATTTACAAAATTATAAAAATATAAAAATGCAAAAATAATGAATAAATAATAAATTGAATATTTTAATCTATACAAGTATACAATGTGGGTCCAAAACTCAACTTTCAAACCGTAGCTCCGCCAAATACGAAACCACTGCCATTAAATAGCTTATTTTATTCTATATACACTTAAAGGCGAGTTTGCTGCATTTGGAGTTTTTATCTGTGAGATACGGGTCTGGGAAGTTGGGAGTCTGGATTTTTATTAAGACCATAACTTTTTATCTATACATTATTTTTAAGTGAAGTCAATTTTGTATTTTTCTATATAAAATTATCTACAACTTTCATGTACAAAGTTTCTTTATTTAATGTATAAAAAGTGAAACCAAAAATAGGTCTCAAAATGAATAAAGAATGAATAAAAATGAATAGGTATTTGACCCTTATCTCCCCCTACTTTATTCCTAGTCGACCGAGTCATCGAGATGCCTAGGTCTCGGGGTTTCGGGTCATAAAATATTTACAATATTTTATTCTTTTTCTTTTCTTTTCTTTATTCTATAATTTTGGCTTTAAAAACTGTATTTTATATACTTTTTACACACATATGCATGAATGCTAAAATGCATGAATTAAGCCTATTTACATGCATTTACTAGGGTTTTTAAGGCCAAAATGATAGAATAAAGATGATGAAATGTATAGTCATCAGAGCCTTAGAGGAGCGGATCGAGCATAGAGCATCCAGAATCTCATCTTCATCAAAAGATATTTCAAACCACAACCTAGAATCAATTGAAAGCACTTTCTTTGGCGTTGGAGGTGCAACCATATAAGGAGAAGCAGGAGTCGTAAGGAGAGATTCGTAGTAGGAGAGTGCATGGGAAGCAATTTCCAAGGGGCCATCCACCAACTTCCCCTGCCTATCAGTAAGTCATGGAATTATATTCTTTGCCTCTCTGATTTTTGTGGAGAGATGGAAAATTTTCGTAGAGTGGTCTCCCAATTCAACCAAGAGACATGACTTCTTTGCTTCCAGAGAGATTCGTGATCTATCTCGAGGCCAACAAGATAAGATTTAAGATCTTGTTTCAGTTGTGCTAGAACAGGGTCCCTTGGTGATATTCCAAGAGCCTCCGAGATGCAGCCCAAAGTAGTCAATCCCACTTTGAGGTCCTCCTCTACATTCCTATGAACAACAACCCATGCTTTGAGGAAGAGCTTGACAACATTTAACTTTTTAGCAAGGACATACATGGGGTTACCTCTACATGTGGTATCCCATGTCGCCTCAACCAAAGGAAGGTACCCATTATGTCTTATCAAGAAGTCTAAGAATCTAAAAAGTCAGCCACGATGCACCTTTTTCACGAGTTCAATTCAGAGTAGTGAGTGATCACTAGAAACCAAAGAGGAATAGAGGAGTTTCGAAAGTGATCCACAACAGGTTGCAAAGTGCTCTGTCAAAGTCTAGCAGCAATCCTATTTGGTCCAATAGTAGAGTTGTTCCACGAGAGAGTGTTTCTCCAAGGTTCAAGCTCAATCAAACATGTCTCGCCAATGCAACGATTGAAATCAACAACAGAGGTATGCATCGGTGCTAGACCCTCAAATTTCTCATCAGCAAACCTAACCACAATGAAATCACCAATGACCAACCACAGACAGCTTGTCAAGGTACATATATGGACAACTTTAGACCAAATATTACTTCTTTTTGAGAGAAAATTGGAGCCATAAATGATGGAGATGTAAATCTAGAGGCCTCCATTATTGGTCCAAGTTATTGTATGGATTAGGGTGTGATGGACAAATGGTTGCTAGGAATTTCAAAACATTATCTGATCTGATTTTTGTCTCAACAAGGCCCACTAACTCACAGTTTTCCTTGACGAATTTCTCGAAGAAGGTGTTTCAACATGCCCGACTTGTTCATCCCCTAAACATTGCAAGTAGCAGTAGACATTAAGAGGTAGAGGAGGTGCTCTGGTTGCTAGAGGCATTCGCCTTATGGGAGGCATTGCTGGATTTTTTTCTTTTTGCCATGGAGGACTTGTATCCAATTTGTGCTCTCCAAGGAAATAATAGGTAAAGCTTTAGGGTGAGTAACGAAGGCTTCATTTTTTCGATGGAATCTTCTCTAGCAAAGCAATCAATGGGAGTTGCATGAGGAGAGATTATGAATACCCACCAACAACATCAATTGAGGCGTTGAGGTCAAATTGCGGTCCTTGAGGGAGCTTGTATGGTTTGCGGGAATTGTCAATAAATCGGTGAAGAGTACTTTGAGTGCCAACTTGGAATGCATTGTAAGGTGGGCCTGTTGGTTTTCTTGGGGTCTTTAAAGGTATAATTTCTTCTAAGTTCAAAAGATTAGTCGATCCTTCATCAATGCCAGAAGTCTGCAAGACACCCGCGGGGGAGGAGTGCACCCCGAGGGGCAGGCATGAGGAATCTCCGATGGTGATGGTGAGGCAACATGAATGTCCATGGGGGTAGGGCTCCCCGGCAGAGGGACTCGAGGAAGACGACACCGAGACAGGGTGCATCGTGACAAGGGGATCCGAGATAGTGATTGCACCAATTGGGTGTGTACTGTAGGAGGATGGATGTCTAGAGCAGCAACGACATGTCCCGAGGAGGAGGGGAGATCTTCCACAACTTCTGCAAAGTGACCCTTCAAGGGGATGGGATTCCTATTTGGACATGATTCCAGAGACTGGCTGAAGACAACAAAGGAGACACATTGTTTGGGCTTCCATTCAAGCACGACTCAGAACAGAGACTGTTCACCATAAGGGAACACAAGTGGGATAACCAGAGGGGCCTCCTTGAAAGCATTAATGGATACACAACATGCATTTGGCGAACTCCCGCTGAGTCCCATTGACTGTGGTAGCATCCATGAAGAGAGAGATGCCCCGAACACTCGCAAACTTGTTGAGAACAATATCCGAGCAGTAACATGGGCTAAGGCCAAAGAACCTGACCCAGACAAGAATATCATAGAGGAGATCCCTTTCCAAGAACATGCATGCCTCCCAAAGACGAAGAATGACTAACCGACATTGGAAGAGCCATGGGTCAGCAGTGAGAATCCTCTCACATTCTACCATCGAAGATAACTTGAGGTAGAAAAATTCATTTTCGCGAGGAAGGAGCTTGAAGGGTCCATATGGTCTCCAGAACTTCTCCACAAATAAAAGGAGGTGTTTCCCATAAAGTTTTTTTTACTGAGAACATAGAATACTAGATTGTTCTCCCGTCTCTTATCTAGAGCTTCCGCATCACCTTAAGAGAGTAGGGCAACTAGTTTGCAATCCATCACTGAGGGGGCATCGAAAGCCACACAGAATTGGGACAGGGCATGGGTCCTGCAGATCTGCACCTAGGAGCGACCAGGAGTGGGGCACCGAGGAAGAAGGCTCCTAGACGGTGGGTGCATAGAGCAAGGCGGTGGAGGAAGTGAAGTGGATAAGGCCTCACTAGAGAGGGTCGAAACAAGAGGATTGGAAGAAGGCCCAGGAGCAACTAGGAAGGAAGGGGGCGAGTAAGGATGGATCGAGGGCCGCCAACAATCTTGAGGGGAGGCCAACATCCAAAGTGGGGCGATGAACATGAAGGGAGGGTGCGACTTTGTGACAAGTTAGGGTTAGGGTTGGGGGAGGGGGAGGAGGTGGGGTTGGGAGCGGAGGCATGGGAGGAGAGGGTGTGGGTCCAAAAATAACAAGTTGCGCAGCTGAAATCGTGTTATATTTTCGATGGTTATTTGTTGAATTTTATGGGGATGAAAGCAAAACACTAGCATAGCCTAAATAGAAACCTATGTAGTTGTATTTTACCGATCAGGAGAATTCGAGCACTTTCCAAGGAAGGAAAATTTGGCAAATTGTCTCTATATATTTAGAATTTCAATCTCTGCCTCCTTAATAGATAATATCCTTGAAGCGGGACAGAGCCATAACATTTTTCAAGAGGGGGAACAAGCTAAATAACATATTCCTATCAATTACTATGTTATCATGATAATTATATAACAATAATGTTGTGACAGCAATGTAACAAAATTATCCTATCAAAATAAATAATTCAAATACTCGCCATGCATGCGATGTCAAATATTAACAACAAATATCTTGCATTGTAAAACTTCTTTTTTATTCTTGCAATTTGCAACAAATATCATATTTATTGTGAAAGATTCATATAATAATGGTTACTAATTGATATTTTCATTAAAAAATTTTGAAGTCGTTGATAATTTAGCAATGATTAGAAGAAACATCAATAGATAAGTATTGTTATATATGATTCATTGCTAACAATATCACAATGAATATGGCATTCATTGCAAATTTATAGAATGAAGTAACAAATAATATTAGTTTTTACATATTTAACTGTGCAATATATGCCAACCAAATAAATTACTCATTATCATATCCTATATGTTTTTGCAAATTTATATAGAATATTTTCAAACTTAATTATTCAAATCGCAGCTTTATGGATTTGATTCAATTTTACTTAATTTGATATCATATGGGCTAGATGGTAATTGAGTTTTTTTATGAATTATATTTTTCATCCTATATATTTTCTAGAAATTACTCATTTTCTAATATTTTTGACTTCGTTTTTTATAGTCCAATCTTTGATTTGATTCCTGGCAAATATAATCAAATATAACCGGATTCGGTATAGTACAATATTAACTGATGATCATAAAATATATGGATAGAACTCATTACGGAATCTAGAAAAACAAGTTATTTTTGTTGGGCATGTGTCCTTTTTTGGATTCGTTGGGATTTTTAGCGATTGAAATTTCTAGTTATCTTGGTAGGAATATGATATATGTAGTCCTCGATCGTTCAACAAATTATTTTTTCCCATAGGGAATTGTAACATCTTTCTATGGAATCGCGGTACTATTCATCATTAGCTCCTATTTGTGGTGCACAATTTCATGGAATATAGGTAGTGGTTATGATTGATTCAATAGATAAGAGGGAACAATTTGTATTTTTTGTTCGGGATTCCTTG
Organism: Ottelia alismoides; assembly: GCA_037367405.1. Lineage (NCBI taxonomy): Eukaryota > Viridiplantae > Streptophyta > Magnoliopsida > Alismatales > Hydrocharitaceae > Ottelia > Ottelia alismoides. The sequence continues at coordinate 119,240 of JAZKJV010006230.1, forward strand.
GAAAAAATTGCCGCAATTTCCTTCGCCTTTTTATAAGAGGTGTACAATTAACCAGAATGGAGGTTAAAGAGGGTCTTTATTCTCTTTGTGTTCTTTATATGGAATCAGAGGTCACGGAGCTATTCCCTTGACTCGTACCAATGAAAATTTGACTTCACAAGAAATTGAACAAAAAGTTGCAGAATTGACCTATTTGACTATTTCTTGCATGTACTAAATTATACTTTTTTAAAATCCAAAATAAATTAAAATGGTTAAACATGTAAATTTATACTTTTTATTATCAACAACTATAAATAGTAATGGGATGTATATGAAGAAGAACACACCGATCAAAGAATCCATGTATTTGACCACTTTGAATATAACAAATGAAACTAACGGTAAAATTGACAAGTCTGGATGATAAATTATTTTTTTCAAGAAAACCGATTAAAATTTAAGATTGAAAATTATATATATCTTGAGTAAGTGTGATGGGTTTGAACATGCATTTGGTAATGGGTTTGAACATGCATTTGATCTCTTTCGCATAGTTTGATCCTAATCAACTGCATATATAATAAGATTGTTAAGATCAAGCATTTTTAAGATTGATCCATGAAAAAGATTATTCGATATAAATTGATGATGCTATCGATATAGTAAGAATTTATGTTAAAAGATATATTTAAATTGGGAAGATTATGACCCCCACATAAAATTATTACGTGGCAACTCCTTGTCCCTTATTTCCTTATTTCACGGGAAAATGGATGAACGAAATCAGATTTGAATGATCCGGTATTAAGAGCTAAATTGAGAAAAGGAATGTGATATACTTATTACGTGGAACCTGCCTGGTCCAATGACCCAATCCTATTTAAATTTATAATCTTTCTAGTATTGAATTCTATCTTATGAGCCAAATTAGTTTCGATAACACATGACATGAATAAATTCCTCCTATCCATCTATTCAAAGAAAAAAATACAAAGTTGGTGTATATCACATCTATGGCAACTGCAACCATGGATAAAATCCAATCAAATGAAAGTTAACCACATATGTAAAGAGAAATATTAATGCTGAAAATCGTCAATGCGAGATTATGTGGTTAATCACAGCTTAAAATCAAGCACTATAATCAAATATTCTCTTTTAAGGGGCTTACAAAAAGACAACACTTTGTAAGAAGCAATAAATCACCCACTAATGGATAAAAGTAGAGAGTATATATTACCAAACATTATGCTTCTAAATAGTAGGAAAATTTATCGAAGAGTGCCATTTTAAAGACCGCTTCCCTTTAAACTTTATTGGAGTATCTATATACCTTCTTTCTTCTCCATCTCTCTATCTCTCTTATTTTCTTGTGATGTGGGATTTTGTGAGAGCTTGTGATGCATCCCTTCCTCCCTATTTATAGTTCGTGAGGAGACTTGTGTTCCATGAAAAAAATCTCTCATATGATAATTACGAGAATCTCATCAATCACTCAATCAAAGAGAGACTCGAGGAACCATGATAGCATCTCTCTTATAACACTGAATGCTTTTAACATTTTCTCCGTTTCAACCAAATGTTAATTCTGAAGATCGAGTTGAAATTTCCAAGAAGAAATTTAATTGAAATCGACTCCTCCACATGCATGGGACAAAGAGAACTTTAAAATGTGTCACTAATATGATTCGTGGTGCATGCTTATAAATGTCCCCTTTGGAAGCACGTCTTAATGGGATATTTACACTCATGATCCTGAGTAATTTTGTGATTACTTCATAAATCCTTGATAATGACAAACTATACACGGGACCCTGAATAGATGCATTGTCTTCCATGTATGGCCCTCCATTAGCTGGCTCCAAAAACTCAACCATTCACTTGAGTTAATTTGACTAGATCAAATCTATCGATCGATATTTATTAATTTTATTCACTTAACTCAATGCTAAACCTCCCCTCCCTCTTTCTCCAGGCCCTCCCACTGCCTTCCACCTCCTCCCCGACGCTCTCCCTATCGCCCTCCTTCTCAAGGCCCTCATGTTGCCCTCCCCTCTCGTCTACGCCCTTAACCTCCTCCTCCTCCAGAACATCTTGCCGCCTCCGCCTTCTCCTCGATGCCCTCCCCCTCGTCTACGCCCTCACCCTCCCTCATTGTCCTTGGCTCCCTCCTCCTTGTTGCCCTCCTCTTCCAGGCCTTCTCGTCACCCTTTGCCTCCTATCGAACACCCTCACCCACCTCCTTCAAACCCTCTCCATCCGTCGCCACCCTTGACTCCCTCGTCCTCCTTTCTACCCTCACCCTCCCCACCCTCATATTCCAGGTCCTCTCGCCGCCCTTCATCTCCTCCCTGATGTTGTCGCCCTCTACATCCCAACTCCATGATAGCCTGAAGCATCGATGGAAATGATCTGAAGCAACGCCTATCGTGATAGCCTGAAGCACCGATAGGGCATGATCTAAAGCAAAGCATGCCGCCCACCGTTGTGGAAGCTACCACCTCCTGCTTCATCACCCCCTCCACCGCCTGCCGTCATCTTCGTCGACAAGCTTTGTCGTACGTGTGATGTGAAGAGGAAGCTGAGGCGACGCTCTAATTGTCGAAGTTGAGGTAGGAAGATGGGGGCATCATTTGAAATGTGATTTTGTCAAGAGGCAAAATTGCCAAACATGGACGGATCCTATCAAAAACTGACGGAGAAACGGATGGAAGTTAACACAGGGTTATGTTTTGTAAGAGTTAAGGACTATTCGGAGTTTTGGATGTAATTCATGATTATCAAATATTTCTAAAGTAATTATGAAATTACTCAAGATTATAAATGTAAATATCTAGTCTTAATTAGGTCCATATATATAAAAAAAAGAAAGAAAGCATTTCCTTCATGGAGAGGTGCGACAGTTGAGTGAAATTCCGAGGAATGAAGAATCCCGAGGTGGTTGGAATATGGGATGCTTTCCTTCCTCCCAACATTATTTTGGCCGGACTTGATATCCATCAGACATATACAGATCACCTCATCCTCTCTGTAAAGATTCAACTTGAGGCTCTTTGGTCTCTCACCACCTCATTGCATTCCATCCCATCCATTCACCAATCCCCTTTTCCTCTCTTTTTTCCTGGATGTGATTCCTCTTTTTCTCTCTCTACTCGAAGAGGGTCATTTTTTTCTTTCAAGTATAAGTTCAATACCCAGTAAACCCACAAACCCTAATCATGCATCCTTTTTGCTTGCAGCAAACAGTAGTGATCAGAGTGATCAGCAAGCAAGCATGCGTGCATGTGAAACACGAACAGTTCGCATCTGTTTGGACTGAGACAGGACAGCTCGATCATCATACCATGCAGTTTGGATTCCAGTGGAGTGTCCCCATAGCCTTCAATACATCGAAGGTTAGTTGTTGGGTGCACAGTTAATAAATTTCTTACCCATCAGGAAGTGGTGCAATAACTTCCAACTCACAGCCTTTCCTCTCCTCCAACCCGATGGAAAGCTCTCCCTCTCTCTCTTTCTCTCTCTCTATGTTCCAGTACTGTTGGTGATGGGAACCTCCAGTTGATGTGCATGGGCTTTGATGGAGCTGTGTGAGCTGTTCATGCAGAAGTGCATGCAGGGACACCTGACATCTTTCTCTCTTTCCTTGGGGGTGAAAACGCAATAAAAAAACCCCTTGAATTGAATTTTGTTGATTATTGTCTGATGGAAGAACTCGAATTAATTTTTTTTCAAGGGAGCAGACACACTGTGTGCTTTTCCTGGCAATTTCCTTCTTTTCCCAGAGGTCTTTTTGCTTCTTTTGATGTACTTAAGATCTCCCCTTTGATCTCTCCTCTTTCTCATCTGCTTTTGATTGCTTTTTATTGGATTAAAGGGGAGGGAGTGAGTGCGTGCACAGATTTTGAGGGCGTTCTCATGCATGTGTGTATGTTTTTTTTTTGACTGAAGATGAACAGCAGCTTCATTCTTTTATGATGAGGATTCCTTCGCATGATTGAAATCTCATGTGGAATTCCAATTTGGGGAGTTAAAGAGATGTGCGAGCTTTGCAGCTTTTGCTTCTGTTCTTTGATCATCTTCTCCATTTTGGAGTAGATCTTGTGCAGTCAATGTGATCTTTTGGTTTCTGCTGTGCTGATCTGCAATCATTTGGTGGTATCATATGTTCATCCTTCCAAATCATAGACCTGTGAATGAGTGTTGGACTGTAAGATATGCAGTGCTTTGGGAATATTGGACGAAGAAATTGAACCCTGATTATTTTTTTAAAAAGTATTGCATGCGAATGTTGATTAACCAAACAGTAGGGTGAGAATATCCATAAATTTATGATCTAGTAAATCCATAGAGATCAACAAATTTCTTAGTATAGAATTTGAAGCGAAGAAATAAAATCATGCATAAAGACTAATGAAGTTTATGTGGATCCTGGATGCACCTGAAAAGATTCCATACTCAAACTTTTATTATATTCTACATGATTACATCACATGTTACAGACCACGAAATTTCATCTTTGTATAAATAATGCATAAAGAATATTATGATTTTTTTACTATACGATCCTCTTTACATGTTTAATGTCAATGTTTGGAAGATACATAAAAAAGGGCGACAGGATCCTCTGCAGTACTGCAGATTCTGCAGTAAAATTGTGGATCGTTGGAACCGTTTGATCTTGACCGAGCGGTTCACTTGAATGCTCACTTTTTGTGGGCTCGTACTGTGTGAATTCGTGTAAATCGCTCGATCAAGATCGAGTGGCTCGAGCGATTATTGCAGAGACTTCGAATTGAGCAACACCGTTGCCAGCCATAAAAATTAGCAACTTCTCGCGGACACCGCCACATGCATGCATTATTTTTAGCTTCTTAATTTTCCAAAAGACGCTTTCAATTATACTTTTAAGGGAAAATTACAATTCGAGTCCCCATCTATAGGTCCAATCTCAAAATTATCTTTAAATTGTAACGATTCGGGTCCCAGGGTTGCTACCGTAATGAACTTTTTGGGACTGATGACGAATATGCCCTTATTTAAAAGTTGGAACCTAACTCCCATTCCCTTCCCGACAAGGGCATATTCATCATGAACCCCAAAATTTCCGTTTCCTAAATGGCCCTAGGACCCGAATCGTTACAATTCAAAGATCAGGACCCATTCTGGGATCGGACCCATAGATGAGGATCCAAATTGCAATTTACCCTACTTTTAATATACATCAAGTCTTGTACGAGACAAATAATGGCATTGACCTTTTAGTTACCCATTAAATACTTTTATTAGCTCTTAGATCTGTTATGTATGGATCACCTAACAACCTAAATCCATAGGAGGAAAAGTCGCGGCCTTAGTGAAGTGATGGGTTTCTTTAGAGAGAATAATAATATGAGAACCTTTATAAAGAACTTTTAACTTGCATAGGAATTTTCTTAAACATTAAGTACTTGAGGGAATCAAATGCTTATCAATCTAAACGCCCCTACGATATTTAAAAAAGCAAGGGAATATTATAGACGTTCCTTGCTAGTACAAAGAACAAAGGAACATGAGAACCATCTTCTAAGCTTAATAACTACAATTATAGTTCTTAACTACCAAAGCAAATAGAAGCACTACTTTGGTAATAAACAAACCAACAACTTAAGCTTCAAAAAAGTCATTGTTTTCCATCATGTAAGCACATCGGCGACGACTATAGGAGTGATTACCTTGGTAAACGATCATGTCATGTCTGTGAGAGAATCATAGGACATGGGTTTCACTAACTTAATTATGCAAGCGTAAAAAAAGTAAGGAGATACCACTGCAAACATAAGTCAGCTCAGGTGTTCAAATAGGAAATCCGCATCCTTCGCGACTTTCAAGGGTGGATGAGAGCTACTCTGGAAAATCCTCGTAAATCGTTTCCTCGAGGTCAACTACTAGACTGATGCCCACTTGGATTTCATTTATCAATAAGAGGTTCAAGAAGGAGTTCGGTAATGTGAAGAAAATTGACATAGCGATTTTTACTAGTATGTGTAACACCCCAACCCCAAACATTTGCGAATATAAGTGGGGGAGGTTGTAATACCCCAACCCCAAATATAGTGCCATACCTAAAACTCATGAAGTGTGGGTGTGGTTTATAAGTGGTGGGGATTACTACTTGACAACTTGGGCTTAAGCATTTTGGGTGGTTGCCAACAGGTCCATTTGGGCCTAACCCAACAAGTTGTCAGGGCCAGTTTTCCTCGATAATGGACCGGGGACCTAAGCCCGGGACGTTACAGTACGAGTGTTTAAGAAAGTGAGCACTTGCTTATAAAAGTACAATCCATAAATATATGCTTTGAGGTTTCGACCTTAGATAGGCACAAGGGGCATGCATTTACCAAGGTTTATTTTGAATAGATGTAACTAGTCGAGTGTGATGAGTTTTTTAGTATGCTAAAAACCATAGAAAGAACGACATCCGAGGTGTAAAGATTTTGTTCAGAATTTAGGTCGAAGTTTTACAGATGCCCCTCCATGGGAGAGGGTAACGTACAAGTGCTTGTTAAGAAAATTTCCTCCCGATGTTGCTAGGAAGATGGTGCGATCCCCATAAGGAGGGATTGAATCCTGATCTTTGAGTGATAGGCACACTACACTGCCACCAGACTATGAAGTGCGTAAAACTACACGTATATAGAAGAAATATTTTTTCCATTTTGTATGATTGATCATCAAGATTTTGTATAGAAAACATGAAGGCAACTGCATGAACAAAGAATTTTTTATATTGCATGCACTTCATATGTTAATATTATTTTGCAATTTAATTTCATAAATAACATGTTAATCTATTCTAACAATTTTTTAAAAAATTGGTACAAGTGAGCACACAAAACGAGTAATAATATACAATAAGAAACCTCCAATATATGAGGCTTATGGTTGTCATTAAGACTACCTTGGGTGAAATCATTTATCCTCTTTTGTCACTTCTTTTCCTTTAATCCTCGCAAAGGAAACCTTCAAGAATATATAATAGCAAATTCAACCATTTAAGAGCACTCGGAAGAGGTTTACTTTGAGTTACTGGATCATAAGAATACACCTCTTGGACACCCATATCGAAAAGCTTCTTCCTTTGAACTCTAATGACAGAATGAAGCACTTCCTCTCTCTAGAATGGTTGAAATGTGTTAACTCTAGAATGATTGAACTAATTAATTGAAGATAAATTTTACAGGCGAAAAGAGCAAAAGAAGAAGGTTGGATTAATGTCTTTTGTATGTGTTGGTAGAAGGAGACCTACTATGATTTTAGCCCATGGTGAAGACACGTCAGGTGCATTACACCATGGTGATGCTACGACAAATGTAGCCGGTATACCAATTGTTACGTTCACACCATAACAATTGGCGATCTATAAGTGCAAAATTTGGTTTCCAACACTTATAAAAAGAGTCGTTACTTAGTTCTTATCTCTACAGCAAGTGGGAGGCTCTGACATGTGTCTTCGGGCTTACTCCAACTCTATTTTTCTCTTCAAAAGAGCTAAAATCAGCATGGCGCAACAGAGAACTCATATCATTCAAGAGAGACACAACAGAAGACAGTTAGGGCAGAAACCTTGTGTGCCCTAACTCCATTCCGATCATCCGTCTACGGGTCTAGTGGTGATCTCCGGAAGTTTCCTTCCTTCTCCTCTTGTTATCCCTTTTTGGCTTGTGTGCCATTGTGGGGAGAAACAACTTATCACCAACTATAGTAGAGTGATTTGGATCTCTAAGGCCCCGTGGTTTTTCCCCTTTCATTAATGAATTTCCTCCTCCCGTGGTGCGTGGCTCGTGCGAGAGCATGGGAGAAGCAAGAAGACACAACGATGATGCTCTATTTGGAAGAACACAACGGATTGGGTTCCCACTTCAAGTGCTTTCCTTCCTTCTCCTCTTGTTATCATTATTTGGTGGCGTTCCTTGACCAAAACACAAACAAGAGGGCTTGACTTGTGTGCCATTGTGAGAAAAATGAACTTATCACCAACTATAGTGGAATAGTGGAGTGGTCTGTGTCTAGAAGGCCCCATAAGTTTTTCCCTCTTTCATTTTAGGGGGTTTCCATGTTAAAATCTCTGTGTGTTACTCTAAAAAAATCTCTGTGTGATGTGGTTGCTTGTGCTTTGTAGTTTGCTCATTTGCTTGTGAAAGCTATTCGTGGTTGTTGCCCATCTTGATTACAAATCTGAGTTTCCGTCCCACACGCTTCCGTAATCAGGGGTGTCTTGTTTCCAACAAGTGGAGTAAGTGCATGCCTTTGTTCTCAACTAGGACAGCTAATCGAACCGAACTGTAATGAACGGGCCTATGTTTGAGTTTGGTTCGATAAGGAAGTTCGAAAGTTCGAGTTCGGTTCGATAGATGTTCGATAGGATATGTTCGAGTTCGAGTTCGTTTAGAAAACGAACATTCGAGTTCGGTTCGATAACAGTTCGATAACAATTTGTTAACAATTTAACTTAACTAAAACTTGTTTATATGGACAAGTTTGAAACTGGAGTTCGATAACAAAGTTAGATGAGTAATAAAAATAAGAAATTATTCAAATTAAAGTGGTACAAAGCTCAATAAATAACATAATTTCTTTAATCTCAAAATTTACTAAGTATATAAATACTAAGTTACACATACAAATGCACATCCATATACATATATAGAACTCGAACTTTTATCGAACGAACATATGTTATGTTCATGTTCGGTCCGTTAAGCTATCGAACTAAAATTTGAAGTTCATGTTCAGTTCGTTTAGAAACGAACGAACATTTTTCGAACTATTATCGAACGAACTCTAATCGAAGACGAACACGTTCAGTTCGATTAGCAGCCCTATTCCCAAAAGGTGAAATCCATGCGCGCTTGTGACGTCAAAAATATGTGCCTTCTCTTGTTTAGACAACATTCGAAGGTTGGACGAATCTTCTCCCTCTTCCAGTAATGGCTCAAATTAAGAATATATTAAAGATAAATGTCCCTTGTTCGGATTCAAACCCTATACCTTCTTCTTTCCAACACCTCTCAATAACCAACTCCTCTGTTCTTATTCCTTGCCATCATAACCTCCTTCCATCCCTGTAAGCTTTACGATTCAAGTGATCAGACCCCTTTCGCTTCAACTGGAATCAAGCAATTAAGTGATTATCTCGTAATGATCAAGTCCTAACCATGTTACTGTAACATTTCAGGTGTTATTACGACGTCCGAGAATCTCGCTAATCATGATCAACACGCTCGAACATCCTGCTAACCAACTCATAAATCTCCAATCTCCCTTCCTCTCGTCTCCCTCTTGTTCTTTCTCTCTTACGCACTCTCCCTCTTCTTCGTCCTCCTTGTGATTTGACAATGCCTGAAGGATTGGTCGCCAGAGATCTACTCTTTCGTATAAAACTTTGTCGCACTCTGTCCTCTTCCCAGCATTGGGAACATCTTGTCATCAGCAACTCCCACGATGAAGCAACATCCGATCATCGGCTTCGCAAAGTATCCTTTCGACTTGACGCTTCCTTGCTGCATCCCAATATAGTATTCATACCCATATGCCGATATACGTAATGCATGAGTCCAAACGAGCAGACGTGGATATCTGAACTGGACAGCGCTCGTTTGCTCGCCAGCATATAATAATATCTCCAAGCTCAAGCATCACATGATGCATGCAGATACCAGAAAGATCTCGAAACTAATTAACATCAGAAGACAAATGTGTTTGACTTGTCAAGAAGAAGGGGGAAGAAGACAGAGATATCCTGCCTTCCATCAGACAGGCTCATCAGTTGCAGAACCTCAGTTGGTTGGCTGCACTCGGACGTTGGGAAAGGCCCAAGCTGCCTGTACAGAGACATTGTACAGTATACGGCATTCGTACTGTGGAGAGAAATGAAATAAATTTGTCCCACTTTATCGATAATCGCTGTGAATATAAGATAAGATAAAGGTATGGCCGAAGCAGAGGCCATTGTTCCCATTTGGACCCTTGAGATGCTGTTTTAGGCATGTTTGATGGAGGCAGATCGTCTGATGTAGCATGTAGTGCAACAGATTCTGCTGGAACCGCTCGAACCGCTCGATCTTGATCGAGAGGTTCGCACAATCAAGATCGAGCGGCTTGAATGGTCACAGCAGACACGTCACCACAGCAGATGATCCTCTCTATGTTTGGTGTTCCTGCATTTCTGAGTTAGAGTTGGTTGCATGAATCTACTTTCTTTTGTTATTATATTTTTCAACCACTTCTAAATAATAAAGAAGTCAACATCAAAAACATATTATTATAACAAAATAATCAATGGAACACATAAAATATGACATCATTTACCAATCCAATCCACTCAACCACCCAAATAACTACTATTTGATGAAGGATCACCCATCTGACTAACCATAACCATTCCATAGGAGGTTACTCCAGCCCAATCTAATTATATTACCAAATTTGAATGCAGGCATCGACACTTGAGATGTCGTTTGTAATATATATCTTTCGATATATTTATAAATAGGAAAAATGAGGTTGCTACTTGGACGTAGCTAACGGGTTGCTCCTATACCTTCATTTTTTGATATTTTTTTTGGAAAGTACTCCAAGTATTTTCATCACTACCCATATATTATGTCATTCCAATTTCAACAGAAACAGAGACTCCTATGTCCTCCATCCATATGATCAAATTTTAACGGTCTCAAAATACTCTAATCGACTTGTTCTGGATGGAGGGCATATGAATCTCTGTTTCTAACAAAATTAAAATGACATAATATAGGAATATAATGATGAAAATACATGACGATATTTTCAAAAAAAATAAAAAAAATGTCAAAAAATATACAGTCAGTTAGGATTGAGCGTATGAATAAAGTGTAGAAAAATTTCGCCAAACCCGGGCCAAATTTTGGAAGACTAGTTATGTCGGGTCGACTTAAACTACTTACTCATCTAATAATGCTTGGTAATCTCCTCAATTATTCATTCAGTGTCAATACAATTAACACAACTACAACAAAATAGACATATGACAACGAATAATTAAATGTGTTAGTGTCAATACAATTAACACAACTACAACAAAATAGACATATGACAACGAATAATTTAATGTGTTGCCATACATCTGCAGTTAAATATATAACAATGAGTAATATTCATTACTTGCTTATTTAAATCAAGTAACGAATCATATAACAACGGTTATCCGTTGATATTTTTTCTTCTAATCGTTAGTAAATTTAGCAACAATTCATACAAATTTTTAACGAATAAGCCAGCGGCTAAATCGTTGCTATATAAACCTTTGGCAATTAATGAATATATCATTTGTTACTAATTACAAGAACATAAACTAATTTTACATCGGATAATATTCGATGCTATACATTTAACATCGGAAGATATGGCAACAGATATTCAAATTATTCATTGTTGTAAGTCGAATTTCTTGTAGTGGCATACTCTTATAGTTCGTTGGAAAGTTATGTTAAGAGAGTCGGATTTCGAACTGGATCGGACTTGCCCAACCAAATACTCATCTTTAACTGCAACCGATGGAAGAAAAAAAACAAATAAAGATTTTATATGCAAATAATTCTTACAACTGTGGGCTAAAAGTTTTTTTTCTCAAGATTTTTCAGAATAAGCCTTCCTTTGAATGATGTTTTATGATAAGAGAACGTATAATTTATCCCACTAAACTAACAAGTATAATTTTTTTATTTAAAAATATTTTGTACTTAATTTAATCATGAAGAGTAGCAATCAGCAGCCGTTGATGTGCACGGAGAAGGGGTTCATGGGGTGAGCCCATTGAGCCATTCTCGGCCCAAGCCCATTCGACCTCCCTTCGAAAGGCCCACGAAAAATTACATCAAATTTGGTATGTTCAGGTCATTCTTCTCAAATCTGCCTTTTTATATTAATTCCAATCTTCTTCGTTGTCAAATGGTTTCGTTGAAGAGATTGTCCTTAAAAGATTTCGTTTACATTTGTCTTAATCGCTTCTATTTTTAGCAAAATTCAGAAGAAAAAAGTTATCAATAAATAATCGTTATTATATTATTCGCAACAAGGAATCAATAAATAATCATTATTATATTATTCGCAACAAGGAATACAGTAACGAATTCCGCATATTAATATTAATATTATTCATTGAAGTTTGGAGCGGTGGAAGGACGAATTGACCTACTTAAGTGCAAGAGGAATTTCAAGTTCCCGAAAAAAGCGGGTAAAGAAACCGTGAAAGTCGGTTATTCAAAAAGCCGAAGTTCTTAAAGAAGCTTCTTGATGCGAAGTTTCATCGGATAAGATGGAAAGAAAAGAATTTCTAGGGATTTGAAAGGAGGATGAATCGTCGCCTCAAAATGAGAAAGGAGAGGGATCCGATCGGATTTGATTGATCAGAAAGGGCTTTTGGTCAAAAACTAGTGTATGATCTATTAACGGAAAGCCAAACAGTTCATTTTCTTCATCGATCGGACGTCTAGCTCCTTCCTATAACTCTGTTTACTATACTATAGCCCGGCTCGTGCCTTGGGTCTCGCTCCGTCCCCATTCCTTCTTACTTCTTCAATCTCGTTGCCTCTTCTGAGGACTGACTTCGCTCTATCCGTGCTGACACCTTTTTTATTTAGATTAGTCTCGGACCACTTTCACCTTTTGATTTAGTCTCGGACCTTCTAAGTAGTTACACACACATGACAGCCTTATTCCACCTCACATACTCTTATTCCATGTTATTCTCCTTACTCCTTTTTTCCAGTCGAATAAGAATAGTGCTTATTACAACTTATTCATACTTATTCCCGAACCGAATGCCTCCTTAGGAGTTTAAAAACGTAGAAGTTGAAAGCATCAAGTAAGGTAACACCAACTATGACAACTTCTATAATGAGTAATTAATTTTCCTATTTTTAAATAAATGCTTTGTTCAAAACTAGCAAGATTTAGGTACAAGAAAGTGATAAGTCTTTAATACATTTTTTAACATATTATAATCAAGGAAAATCGAACCTCAATTCACATGCATTAAGCCATTTGATGATTTGAGGTTCTTAATTAGGGATGCAAACGGACGGATACAGATACAGATATAGATATTACAGTATCCTTATCTGTTTTTTAATACAAATACGGATGCGGATACGGATATTGACGGATATTAAAACTATCTTACCATATCCTTAAAAAACGGATACGGATATAAAACGGATATTGATCGCATACAAGTAATGTTAGGAATACTCTAAAGGACCGACTTAAATATATACGAATTGGATAGAAAATACATGATATAAATTTACTAAATGTATTTGTATCATAAAAATTATACAAATATGGTAAAATAAGGTATATAATTATGTTATTAAGTGTTAAAAATAAATCTGTAACTATATTTATATATGAAAACAGATATACGGATACAGATACAGATATTTGCGGATGTCAAAACGATATCCATATCCGTATCCATTTTAAAAGGGATACGAATACGAATGTCAAAATCTGTATAAAACATATACGGTGACGGATCGGATACGGATATATCCATAACCGTTTGCATCCCTATTCTTAATGCATGCACAGCTTTCCAAGACACATGTTTAACGAATAAGATATATAAGGAAAAATATCAGCCTTACCCCTAAAACATTAACCCTTGGTCGTTTCCAACCAAACCCTAGAATCCTCACATATTACCTAAACATTAACCTCCTGGTGAGAGGATCAAAAACCTAACTGACTAACTTAAACCTAACTTCAGGGTAACACACTCTAGGTTAGCCTACCAATTATGATGTACATAGGTTAGCCTCCTAGTAATTATGGTTTTGTATTTATTTTTTAGGTTTATGATGTACATAGAAATTATGGTGTATTTCCCCGTCTAGTTTATAATCCTCTGGCCACGACAGATTGTAGGTATGCATGTTTTAAATTCGTTTTATATATAAAAAACATCTCTGTATATATTTCCATGCATATGCATATTTATAGTGATTTATTTTAAATATTATAATCTTATTTTATTACTATCATATGTTGATGTGCCCCTCCTATTCTGTAATCCTGGGTCCGCCATTGACTTTGATATTCGCTAATATCGCATGCATATTCGTATATTGCTTTTCGTACATTAGTATAATAATAGATTTATTTATAAGTGTGCGTAACAATATTTTATGATTGCATTCATCATTGTTGATATATTGTTATGAAATCACTATATCTGGTATATCGACTTTACGTATAAATCATCCTAAACATGTATATTTTATTTAATATATTAAATATTTCGATTATCATTGGTATGTGATTCATATTTGTTTTATGTTCGTATTCATTTTTAAGGATACGGTAACACAATTTTCACGTCCGTCAATATTCATATCCGCAATTGTATTCGTATTTTAAATTGAATAAGGATATGATTATACATATATTCGTACATCGACCACCATCGCCCTTGTTGGGGATTACACCTTAACGAACCCTTGAGGAGACACTGCTCACGATTAAGAGGTAAGATTACGTTTTAAGCTCTAAAATCGTGATTATGTTGGGTATTATCCATAGTGCGTGGGACTAATTATGTGCATATGTTACGATTTGGTCCGAGGAATTTGGATAACGAGAACTATTTATTCCATCTGCATGTATGTAGATCCTGGAAATATGGGATTAATTATTTAGGAAAATAAAAGAATAGGTACTCTCTTCTCATTGTTTTTAAAATTAATAAAACAAGTACTATATAATGATTTGGTTGGTCTAATCAACGTTATCAAATAGTACTAGATCTTGGCAATTAATTATTTCTGAATCTCAGATATTATTTTATAAATCTCATGTTATTTTTTACAAATCTCAACTCTATTTTATAATTTATTAATTTTTAACATTCTACTTTTTTACTGCAGATCTCCACTCAAATATTACAATGTGGTAACATGATTTTACATAGGAACACGAAAAATTTACAACGGAACTCAAAAGAGTTACAAAAATGCATTCAATGTTACATACTCAAAAGAAACTACAAATATTTGTGACATATTATAAAGGACAATACAAATTTATGAATGAAAATAATAATTTATTAAAAAAACTACTGAATGGAAATGTAAAAAAATCTATGATTTGATTTTTTACAAAATTGAATCTATATTATACATAATTTGATTCATGTTTTACAATATCTGCATTAAATTGTATTTGTTGAGAATATTTTTGGAAATCGATAAACAAACAAATAAATAAATTCAAATAAAAACGTGCTTAAACTAGTAGTTGGCATTATTAAATGAAATTAAAATTTAAATAGAATCGAAGTGACCAAAATACGCTTTTTGACAACACACCAATGGATCGACATCCAGTGGATCTCAGTAATAGCTCGCTGCAAAAGTTGTGAGTCTCAATCTCATTTGAAAGGTATTATATATATATGTATATATCAATTTGTAATAAATTCTAAGCTTTTAATTTTATAACAAAATAGATTTTTAATATATTTCAAACGTACAGTTAAGGAAACATAATCATGAGTCCAATGGGATCGCGATCTTTAGGCAATAAAGAGTTAACATTTAGGTGAAGATGTTCATTAAATAGACGACAACGACGGTCAACATTCAATAAGAAGTTATTATTTTATTTAAATATATTTTAGATTATATAGATATAACTTTTTACTCTAAATAATTCAGGGTGAGATGATGAGGTTGTAACACTCGAACTTTCAAACATAGTTCCACATCTAAAACTCGTGAAGTGTGGGTGTGGATTATAAGCGGTGAGGAATACTACTTAGTAACTTGGGCTTAAGCATTTTGGTGGTTGATAACGAATCCATTTGAGCTCGAGTCCAACAAGTTGTCTGAGTAGTTTTCCTCAATAACGGGTCGAAGACCTAAGCCCGAGACAATGCACAACCACCAACTATCTTAGCAATACCAATACAGTCAATTATTACTCCTAATCAAGACTTCTTCCATGCTACTAGATGATAGCATTTGAGACAAGTGCATTATGGTGGTCATTGAGCTAGCATTCATACTTGGTGTATAAGAGGTAGAGACTCATCCTCCCAAATGATCCAAAGGAAGATGGAGTTGGAATCCACCATGCATAAATGAACGAAGAATGGTGAGGCAAAATGCGGGGTTACAAAAAATAAAAGAAGAATTGCAGATAATACGACAACGTAAGGTAGAATCTTATAGTTCCATGCAAACTCAAATGGGTGGTGAGAACGTTCGAGGTCATGCTGACGACAACAAGGAGGACAAGGATGTAGACGACAAAGATGATTGTATAGTGTTTCTTGAAATATCTTGATCGAATTGAAATTCCTTGATCAAAATATTTGCTTATGATTAACTTTAATGTCATTAATTAATTAATTAAATTAGAGTATTATTATTATTATACTTGAATGTTTTATATGGAACTTTTATCTAGGAATCCAACATGTATTGATGGAAGTGTGATTCAATGTGTTATCACTTCATTTTTTTCATTCATTATAGATCAGATGGGACAGTTACAACTATCTTTGGTTGTCTATTGAAACATCCCATAAGAATGATAGCACCATAGAGGATGGTTGTCATTGTCTCCTACAATCTCTTGTAATGCCCAATAAGAATGACAACAAACTGGAGGGGATGGTTCTGACTGTCCCATACAGTCTACTGAAACATCTCATAGAGGCCATATCAAAAGAGATGTGATGGTTGCGATAGTCCCAAAAACATCTTATGGAATGTCCCAATAAAAATAGAAGAGTAGAATACTGGATAGTTGTGACCGTCTTTCATAGTCTACGCAGTCGTCTCCTTTTGAACTGTTGATTGGTAAGATCATGTGTTTGGGTCTGTTTAGGACAAACACATAAGAGAGACATAGAAGGG
The DNA here is from genome assembly GCA_037367405.1 of Ottelia alismoides. NCBI lineage: Eukaryota > Viridiplantae > Streptophyta > Magnoliopsida > Alismatales > Hydrocharitaceae > Ottelia > Ottelia alismoides. Next base: position 136,159 of record JAZKJV010006230.1, read on the forward strand.
ACAATCATAATCATTGTGCATGTTAAATAGTCAGGACGATGGCGACCATCCGTTTCGAGGGATTAGAAGGTCGAGGCATTGTCTCATGCATAGTAGGAGGGATGGTCATGGCTATCTCTATTGGTTAGCTAAAGTGGATGGCCTACATACAGTCCATTGATCATCCCTTTCAAAGAAATGGGACACTGTTAGAAGAGAAGGTGATGTAATCGACATCTCTGAAAGGGACGGTCATGGACTCTAGAGAGTGACAATTGCAAGCGATAGTCGAGTGTTGCGCCTCTATTTATAATGTGAGGCATGAAGGAGGAGAACAACTTGAAGCTCTCCTTGGAACTTGCTCAAAGATCTATCCCCACTTCTCAATTTGGGTCCTTGGAAGAATCCCATTGTAAATTTCTCTTTTATATTTTTTCCCATTTTTTAGGGTACTTTCCATAAGTTATTTTTTATCGAGAATATTTATGTGACTTATCCAATATTTTATCAATTTAGTCAAAATTAATATTTCCTCTCACTTCTTGTTTCAGTCGAGTTTTTTGATGTTAGTTTTTAATATTTAAACTCTAGTTGATGATTAAAGTAATCACAATTAAATTCATGATTATTTTAATTGAGCGTTTGAATCATTTAAATCACTTTAATTACATAAAACTTCGGGATGACTCTTACACTTTAACCTTTGAGTTTTCACAATTAACTTTTTTTGAAATTGCACTTCTATTATTACACTTGTGCCACTATATCACACTAACTAATATTGTGAATATGAAAGAATATAAGACACATGTATAATTGCAATAAAATTAAAGTTAAAGGTATAAATATTATTGGAAAAACTCAGAAGTGTGCAAGCTCTGAAGCTCCTAAAAATCTCTTTGCTTACTACCTCATTATCCTATCCTACTATATTAAATAAAAAACTAGTGGATTTTTTGAATGGTAAATAAGATTCTATTGATGAGGTAAATTGATTACATTAGAAGGTTCCCCCCTCACAAAACTCCAAAAATAGGGAGGGGAAGTTAAAAAAGGAAAACCAAAAATACTTGCAAATTCAGCTTCCCAAAAGCAAGCAATCATCACAAAAAAGAAGCCGTGAGTTTGATCAATTCAAAAGGATCTTCAAATCTTCTAAAATGCGGTTCGTAGTGACTCTAGCAGGCACGTAGGAGGTATTAGTCCAGCAGAGGTTACGCTCTTTCCAGATCCACCAAGAAGCCACATCAAAAACGATCCTGATCTTTAAAGCACGGCTAGCATCCAATCCGTGGATCGCCTTGCCAATCATGGGTATCATTTTTTGCAGCCCCACAATCAAAAGAGGATAAATTTAAGGCAGCTCGCGTTTCTTCCAAAACCTCCTCCGAGTAGGGACATTGTCAGAACAAATGGTCCCTAGATTCGAGAGAGTGCCCACAAAACAAGCAACTGCAGTCTGAGCATAATCCAAAATTTAACAGCCTTTCTCTGGTGGGAATTTTGTTTCTAAACCCTCTAAAAATAGCACTTATTCTTGACAAGATCAAAGCACGGACAAAAATGAGCACCAAACCAGTGGTTTTGTAGATATTACATGAAGCCCTTCGAGAAAACAAATTATTTATTTAATATAAAATACGTGGAGTCGTATTCAAAGAAGCAGATTCTGCTCTAAGATTCGAAGAAGACGAACGAATAACGGCACATCACTACAGGCCAGCGCCCTGAGCAGCACGTGAGACGCGAAGAGCACACGTGACGAGCAGCCGCCGAAAAGGTGACACCAAATTAACCACAGGGGACGGCGGCGAGGTCTAGAATTGTTATTGGCGATATCGATGTGGACGGACCTGTTACACTAAGTGGGCTCCACCTTTCCATTTGGGTCGCATGCCGACCTCTACAGCTATGAATCTGGACTCGTTTAGGGCTTGTCTGGTAATTGGGTTGGATTGGGTTGGGTATCTTCCTGTAAATAGTAGCTGTTTAAAAGATTGCGAGTGTTGGATGATAATTGTGATATGATATGACATAGATTATGTGTTATATTAATTTTTTAGCGATTATAATATGTTTTTTATGTTAATAATTTTATCTGAGCATGGTAAAATATTATTATACCAAAGAAATTGTAGGATCAATACAAGTAATTCTAATCCAAGAATACATGGTTGAAGCTAGGAGTATGCCATGATACCTTGAGATACCCTAGCAACCAAACAAACCCTTAAGGCCCGTTCGGTTCGGGAATAAGCAGGAATAAGGATGGAGAATAAAGAGAATAAGAGTCTATTCTTTGTTCGGCTGGAGGATAGGAATAAGGAGAATAAGGTGAAATAAATGTAGGTAAGGTAGGGTAAAGATAGGAATAAGAGTGAAATAAAATGAAATAATAAGGAATAATCGTACCACTGGAAACCGTGTCGGAAGGAGAATTGACCCCTTGTTCCAAAGCTTGTTCTCCAACCAAACAGGACCTTAATTTCTATGTTACTCCGGATAAACCGGTTACCCTCCACCTCTATTCCAGATTTTGCATGTGATCCAATTGGCACTCAGAGACCACATTAGCGCAACAAATTATTCATGTCGGCATATAATTATCACATAATAATATGATATATATATATGTATATAATTTGATATCACCATCAATTAATCATCATCTGGTGTTGAGTGATGGGATAGCACGTGAGGGACTCGTGTTGACTTCGCGTTTGAAGGCTGCGCTGCGTGGTCGCCCTTTTATCCATAGAACCCCTCGTGGATTTTGTATTTGTGTCCTTACACAACAATGCGACTGCATTTACAGACTTCTACTTTTAACATTTACACTATGACCCCTCTTATCTAGTCCACGCACCAGGTTAAGCTGTAAATATAAATATAAATATAAATATATATATATATAAGTTAACGAAGAGAAAATGAAAAATGTGCTCATGGTCATACACTACTATGCGTCATATGAATAAAAAATATATAATTTTTAAATTAATATATAAATCAAATCAATTGATCTTGATCTACAATATAAAATGAACATTGTATTAAAATTTCCATTCATCGAGTAATGTTGGATTTATTTCGCTAGAACAATTGATTATTTTACTAGTGCCTGATTGTGTTCACACTAGGAATTGGATTATTTAAAACATAGTGATAGTGAGCACACAATGTTGTGTGTGTACGTGAGCATTTACTCCTTTCAATGAACATGAAACTCCTTTATGATTGCATTCACCATGGTTGGTATAATTATCATGAAATGAATATATTTTATATACCTAATTTATGTATAAACCATCCTAAACATGTGCATTTTAGTTAATCTATTAAATATTTCTGTTATTATCCATATCTTATTCATATTTATTTTACATTCGTATTCAAATCTAATGATATGGTAATATATTTTTTATTTTGTCAATATTTATATATGCATTCGTATTCATATTTTAAAATGGATAATGATATGAGTATACTTATAGTTGTATCTATATCCGACATTTTTCATCCCTAATTACTTACACATATTTTATAAAAGATTATAAGGGTATTAAACATAGTTTTTTACACTCTAGTCCCTTAAGATCCCGCAATTGCAGTTATACTATTTTTTTGCAATAACACTTGTGCCCATTTATTCTTGCAAAAAATCATAAAACCACTCTTATGCTATCCTGCTAATGCCCCTATTGTACCTTAACGGAAAGCAGATAATTTTGTGAATTCTGTAAGAATATATGGGCACAAGTAATATTTTTTAATAAAAGGCACAAGTATTATTGCATAAAAGGGTGGTACGGAATCTTACAAGGGTGCAAGAGTAAAAAAACTTATTAAATATGAACAAAAGTAGAAGCACAAGTGTAGTCATAGAATTTTGCATGAATTCAAGCATAAGTTATTAGGGCTGTCAAAAAATTCTCAAGTTTAGTCTTCGCTCAGATTCGACTCGCTAAAAGTTCAATTAAGATTCTGTTCGAAAATAAATGAAGCGAATATGAATATAAGTAGGTTCGATTAAATAAACGAACCGAACCTTAAAATCGTAGGTTCAATCAGACTCGATTCGTTAAAAAGTTTGATGTGTGTGTCACTTAGGAGCCGATTTTAGTTTGGAACTTATATGTAAAGATTGTATATAAAAAAAATTTTCATGATTATATTTGTGATAAACATGTCCTTTCATTGGATAGTTTGTGTTCATGTCAAATGTGATTGCCTTATATAATTTTTTTTGTTGCACAGACATGATTTTCCTTGCGACGAAAGTAATACAATTCGATCGAGTTTTCTTATTCATGAGTCCTATTTTTTTATTCCGATTTATCGATAAGGCCCTAGGAAGTATAACATTGCGAATAACATTTTATTATTAGTCTTATTCACTACCCTAACAAAGTTTTGTGGGTTATTATAATTTCAAGTTTTAACCACCTTCAGTCATATTTATGATCCACGAAGCATCACTGTAATGTGATTAAACTTTCTTTTTATAACATTGAGCCTCACATTTTTTTTCACTTTTCACCACATAAATCTAAATATTGTACTTGATATAGTTTGATAGAGACATTCTACGATAATAACTAGGTGCACACTACTTTCAAATTCAACTTATAGTTGTAGCTATAGTTGCAAGTTGCTACATGTCATATAAATTAATATGGACTTGGTAAGTTGCCTTTTATTAGGATATATCATTAAATATCCAATGGCTAATAACAACAAGATGCAAATAACCTTCAATAATTCGCCATATGAATACTTTATTTAATCAATTTGTAGTCATCATCTATTAAAGGCATATCTGAAAAGTGCAACTTGCAACTCAATATAACAATATGCTACTCATCCTAATTATATCTATTGTTCAAAACTATACGAATAAGAAATAGGGATATTTACACTCATAACCTTGGTTCCCCAAAAACCCTCTGTAATCACGAGTTACACCCAGAACCTTGAGTAGATGCTCCATTTTACACACATAACCTTCTATTAGTTTTGTTCATTAACTTAACCATATGAGTGGGTTAATCTAACCGATCTGCGATCTAACGGCTAGGATCAATCAAAAATAAAAAAAAGACTTGTAGGCATTGCAGGACTTCCAGGACGGCGGGGGAAGGGAGGGATGGGCGGGGCATGCAGGGTAGAGGTGGGGTTGCAGGGAGGGACAAGGGACGGGTGGGGCTTGCGGGGTGGAGGTGGGGTTGCAGGGAGGGACGGGGGATGGGCAGGGCTTGCGAGGTGGAGGTGGTGTTGCAGGGAGATAGGGAGGGGACATTGCAGGCAGAGAGGGGGTGGAGTTGCATAATGGTATGTTGAAGTTTTTCATCAAATGCACATATTGTTTCAAATCAAATGATCTATTGTTGACCATCAATCTGCTCGAAATCATCATTTGCCACACTCTCTAGTCCTTTCTTCTCATCCAAGATGATCACGATTAGCAATTGTAGTTGAGTTGTCTTTTCAATTAGTGACCTAGTTTGTCTATCGCCTTCATATTCGCCCTTGAGAAGTCGGAAACGGATCCTCTACTGCATGGTATGCTGCAGCGGACGCTGCAGTAGAGGCGTGGGCTGCTCGATCTTGATCGAGCGGTTCCCACGAATTCGCGCGGTAGGACCCACAAAAAAGTGTGAATTCATGAGAACCGCTCGATCAAGATCGAGCTGCCCACACCTCTACTGCAGCGTCTGCTGCAGCAAAGGATCCTCTATGTGAGAAGTCAACCTACACCAAACTCTTTCTTCACAATCCTCCTCTCATTTGTTCATATATCAATCCACTTAACTGTACAAAAAGTGAAATCCAAAGTCGCATTTGGTAGCGATGTTATCTTTCTCAACTATATATGTGAACACACGCATTGCCAACCCCGCTATTATTAGCTATCCTTAAGCATGTCGACATACACCTCATCAACCCCATCATTATCTATAATCTTGATTATGCACGTTGTCAACACATTGTCAACCCTTTGATGGGTTGCATACATTGTTTGTATCGCCTTCATCTCCTCCGTTATTGACTAACTTTTTTTAGCAATCTTTGCATTTATAGCCCCTACAACATTGATGCTTCCATCATATTCATCTCTTCACATCTCCGTATTCATATTCCCTTCTTCATTCTGTGTCCCCTTTTAATACCTTCTCTCTCGTCACCTAATTCATAGCAACATCATCCACAACAACATCATTTTGTGTCCCCTTTTAATACCTTCTCTCTCCGTATTCATATTCCCTTCTTCATTTTTTTGAATTGAGAAAATCATATATAATATACATATATGTCTACATGTTAATAAAATGACCATTCAAATTTTAGTAAAGTGGAATGCTAACAAAGTCAACATGGCAATGAAATAGTAATTTAGTACATTGGTAATAATGCACAATGAAAATCGTAATTTAAACCATTATATGACACATGGTTATGATCTGTCAAGTTGGATAAACCGACGAGTTGATCGAATCATATCAAACTATGTTAGAAGGATAATTGTTGTGTTTATTCCTGAAAGCCCTAGGGTCTCTTATATAGAGAAAATCCATGGTAAATTACATAAGACGGAACATAGAATAAAAGAAAAGACAAACGGTATACAGACTACATAATTCTTTCAACACTCCCCCTCAAGATGGAGCATAGATATCGATCATGCTCAGCTTGGAAGTACACTTCTGAAATGGTCCTCTGAGTAACGGTTTGGTGAAGATGTCGACAGTCTGCTCCTCAGAACTAACATGTGAAGTAGAAATCAGTCCCTTCTGGATCATATCTCTGGTGTAGTGACAATCTACTTCAATATGCTTGGTTCTCTCGTGTAAGGCAGGATTATTGGCAATAAATAATACGGCTTGATTGTCACATTGTAGTTGCATGGGTAGAGGTCCATCTACATGGAAGTCTTCTAATACAGCTCGGACCCACATCATCTCTGTGCTTGCTTGTGCCATTGCCCTATATTCAGATTCTGCACTGGACTTAGCCACAACTATTTGTTTCTTGCTTTTCCAAGAAACAAGAGAACTACCCACAAACACCGTAAACCCTGAGGTAGACTTTCGATCCTTAGGGCACCCTGCATAGTCAGCATCCGCACATGCAGAAACAGATAAATTGATTTCCTTTCTGAACAACAATCCTGTGCCTGGAGACGATTTAAGGTATTTGAGTATCATATATATAGCATCCATATGCACATGTCTCGGTTGCTCCATAAACTGGCTTACACGGCTCACTGCAAAGGCAATATCAGGTCAGGTTATAGTTATGTAAAGAAGCTTCCCCACCATTTCTCTATACCTTCTCTTGTCAACTTCTTATGTGTCACTATCACTCATGCTAGGGTCCATTGGAGTAGTAGACGGTCTGTATTCGACCATGCCCGTCTCAACAAGCATAACTGTAATATATTTCCTCTGGGTCATTACTAGACCATGTCCTTTATAACAAATTGACCACCTAGCACTGCTTTGATCATTTCTATCAACTTAGCATCATCTCCTGTAACCAAAATGTCATCAACATATACCATGACGACAACTGTACCTTGAGTAGTCCTTTGGATGATCAATAAGTGGTATGCATTGGATCTCTTGAATCCATGTTCTTCAATCAGATGGGAAAGCTTCTGAAAATATGCCCTTGGACTTTGTTTAAGACCATAAATGGCCTTATGAAGTCTGCACACCATATGATTCTCCCCCTCAGCAGTAAACCCCGGAGGCTGCTGCATGTAGACTTCTTTCTGAAGATCTCCATACAAGAATGCATTTTTAACGTCTAACTGGAACAAGGGCCAATCACGTACCACAGCTATAGACAGAAGAATACGAAGAGTGGAGTGACGAGCGACCGGAGAGAAAGTATCCATATAGTCCACTCCATAAGTCTGAGTGAAACCTCGTGCCACTAGCCATGCCTTTTATCGATCAAGGCTACCATCTGCATGATACTTAACAGTGAATACCCATTTGCAGCTCACAATAGAAGCTCCGGAAGGAGCGGGGACCAAGCTCCATGTACCCCTCGACTGTAGTGCAGCCATCTCCTCCTCCATTGCAGACCGCCGGCAATCATATATCAATGCATCCTGATAGGTCTTTGGAATCTCTACTGAAGATAAAGCCACCGCAAATCTCTGAAAGTCCCCTGTGAGGCGATGAAAGGAGACCTGTGAGGCAAGAGGATACTTAGCGCAGCTGTGTTTCTACTTTCTCGTCGCAATAGGAACATCCAGATCATCAACCACTGAACTCGCTGGGGCAGAATCACCTTCTAATGATGCATCATGCATAGGCACACTATTCGACCCATCATTAGTAGTAACATCAGAACATACCTGAGGCATGCTGGATGATTGGCGTGAAGCATGAGCAGGACTAGGTAGTGGCGAGACAAGGGGTTGTGGTGGAGGTGGTGGTGGTGGTGGAGGAAGGGATACACTGTTAGGAACTGGAGTGGACGATAGAGGACTTTTCGTAGGTGGAGGAGGAATATAGACCTCATCAGTAGATGTGTTAGATACCAATCTGTCACCTGCAGGTGAAAAATACATAACAGACACGAAGAAAGCGACATCAACACTGACAAAGTATTTCCTGTTAACATGATCATAGCAACGATATCCCTTATGTGTTCGAGAGTACCCCCACGAAGACACATTTGACAACTCTAGGTGAGAGCTTGTCAAGACCTGGTGATAGCTGATGAACAAATGCAACAACTTCAAAAACACGAGGGGTGAGTGAGAATAATTCCTTATATGGAAAAACAACAGAAAGAGGAATTTTCTCACCAAGAACCGTGGACGGCATACGATTAACTAAGTAGCAGGTTGTAAGAACGGCATCTCCCCAAAAAGAAATGGGAGCACAACTCTGAATAAGTAGAGTACGAGTAATGTCAAGAAGATTACGATGCTTTCTCTCAGCAACTCCAATTTGTTGGGAGGTGTAGGCACATGTAGTTTGGTGTATAATGTCTTTTGCCTAAAGATATTGTGAAAGAGACCGAGTAAAAAATTTCGATGTGTTATCAGTACGAACATATTTCACATTGGATGAAAAGACATTGTTTACTTCATTGATAAGATTTTTAATAACATCACCAGCTTTAGATTTATTCTTTAGCAGGAAAACCCACGACAGACGAGAGAAATCATCAACTACGACAAGATAAAACATGTGCCCCTGGTGATCAGGGACACGACTGGGATTCAAAATATCAATATGTAGTAACTCAAAAGGGGAGCTACTGCTCCGACTCTGACGACTCGGGAAGCTAGCTCGATGATGCTTCCCTAACTGACAAGCTTCACATCGGAAGGACGAACTTGGAGATACCTAAGGCAAAAGGTGACACATCTTCTGTAGAGGGAGGTGACCAAACCGCAGATGCCATGTATATGAAGAGACAGATCCAACATTATTAGAAGAGACTCCAGCATATGAACTACTGTTTAGACGATAAAGACCATCCTGCTCAGAGCCACAGCCAATCACCCTGCCCGTTAGAATGTCTTGAAATATAAGAGAAGATGGGTCAAAGATAGCGCGACAATGCAAATATTTTGTAAGCTGACTAATAGAGAGTAAGTTCATCGAAAATGCAGGGGCATGTAAGACATTCTTGAGGCGCATGGAAGAGGATAGCAAAATCTCCCCTGTCCAACAATGGGGGAATGAGTCCCATTGGCAATCATCACCGACCTCCCTAGAGGAATCTCTCTGTACGAGATAAAGTTGTCTCTGTCTCGACATAGATGGTGCGAGGCACCGGAGTCCATGATCCAACCTGAGATGTCTGAGCTATAACATGTGGTAAGAGCATAGGCACTACCTGAGGGATTAGTTGTGGCAGATGTACTAGTAGAAGCAGACGCAACTATATCGGAAGGGCCTACAGAAGAACCTATAGAAGCAGGAGGCATAATATCCCATAACCGAGCAACGAGTTCTTCAAATCTCTAATCAGAAGTAGAGGATGATCGAGACGCAAAATGTTATGCCACTCGCGCTGATGCTGGAAAGCCATGCTTCAAATAGCATGTATCTTCCGAGTGTCCTGGACGGTGACAAAAACTGCAAAGTGGACGAGACCGACCACCACGACCTCCTGTTCCACGACCACGACCACGAAATGAAGAGGAGGAACCACCTCTCCCTCTGGAAGCAGCCATCGTTGAGGGAGGTTGTGTAGATGTGCTGGATGGAACAGAGATACAGCTAAGCCTCCAGTAGACTTCCTCCGTAGGAGGAATGGTAGCATCTGCAAGTATCTGAGATCTGGTCGCATCATATTTAGGATCAAGAGCCGCAAGAAGGACTCCTACCATGGTAGCATTGCAAAATGTCTTCTGCTGCTCTGGTGTGGCCGTCAGAGGGATAGTGCTGTAGAGTTTCTCAAACATCCCCCTAAGGGATGTATACAAGGAATGAAGTGGCTGTCCATTCTGCTTTATGGTGAATATGTCGTGCTGCAGTTGCAGCATCTTTGTTTCGTTCTGGACCTGTGAATATGTCGTTGCAAGAATATCCCACATTGCTTTAGCGGTGGGCTGATGGAGAACATCATTCGCAATCTCTGTCGACAACGTGCCTGATAACCAGACTTTGGCATACGAGTCATCAGCCTCCCACAAGGCATAAATCCATGTCTTCTCTGTTGGCTCATCCTCGGTAAGAATGTGCTTCTTACCGTTTGATTTCATGAGACTCATGAACTGCATTGCCCAGAGCTCGTAGTTCGAGCTGTCCATCTTTACTATTGACGCAGGACCTTTGAATGCGCCTATGGAGGGCATATCCACCTTGGATTCTGACATATTGCCGCACGAGAAGAATTAGGGTTTGTAGATAGATTGATAGATGTCTACACAAACTGCATAGGATTCGAGTACGTATGTAGATGTTACACACCCAAATCCATATCTTTGGCGACGAAGGTGGAGCTGGTTAGGGCAAGACCGGCCTTGGATGGGTGCCAGTTAGGGCACAGACGACAGGATACGGCAGCAAGGGCCTGAAGGCCTAACAGCAGGGGTCGGAGAACCTGACGGCGGAGGTCTGGGGGCCTGTAGGCGGCAGCGGAACCGAAGACATGGTCCTGGGGGCCTGGAGGCGAGGGCCTGGGGACCTGGGGGCCTGGAGGCGGGGTCCTGGGGACCTGGGGCCCTGGAGGTGGGGTTCTGGGGACGGTGTGGCCTGGATGTGGGGGCCCGGGAGCCTGGTGACCCGGAGGCGGGGGTCCGGGGTTGGGGGCAGAACCGGCGAGGGCACATCAAGAGTAGAGGGCGGAACGACAGAACAGCTGGGGTCGAGAGCGAAAGCGGGAGTCGGGGGCGACAACGGGAGTCGGGGGAGGGATTCAGGGGCGGGAGTTGAAGAGCCTGGCCATGGAACGGGAGCCGGGGGCGGAAGTTGGAGAGCTTGGCGGCGGAACGAGAGAGGAGAGGGGAATAGGGAAGGGGCGGCGGGAGAAAGGAGAGGGGGGGGGGGTTGAGAGGGGAGCCCTTAGGGTTAGGGCTCTGATCCCATGTTAGAAGGATAATTGTTGTGTTTATTCCTGAGAGCCCTAGGGTCTCTTATATAGAGAAAACCCATGGGTAAATTACATAAGACAGAACATAGAATAAAAGAAAAGACAAAAGGTACACAAACTACATAATTCTTTCTACAAACTATATGGCATGTTATTTGTTCGAAGTCCAACCATGTGCATGTTGGACGGGTTAAGAAGGTGGGTGTCCATTCAGCCATGTACACACCAAGATGATATTAAAACTTCTTGTATTTGTTTATAAATTTTATAAATTAAGATTGGAACTAATGTTCAAACAATTAATCTCTATCTTATCAGATGATATTCAAAATGTAATATAATTTTAAAATATCAAAACAACATTGATTACTTATTTTGTTATGTAAAATTTTCAATGTCCTATTATCAATAGCTATTCAAAACAACCAAATTCGGTCCAACTTATTATTATATTAAAAAAGTATGTACTTGGAACCAAGCGAACCAACCAGTTTATAGTCGTTTCCCGATCAACCGGTCAATCCGATCTGATATTCGAAACCATGCTTTAAAGAGAATTAAATGAGCTGATACACACGAGAAATGGAGATAAAAATATGTAAATTGAGATGCAATGCATTAGACGCGAACATCACATAAGAACAATAGCGAAAAAGGCGATGCGTACGCTGACGTCGTATTTACATGGAACCAAGTGAACCAACCAGTTTGGAGTCGTTTCCCGATTAATCCGATTCGATATTTGAAACCATGCTTTAAAGGGAATTAAATAAGCAGATACACACAAGAAATGGAGGTAAAAATATGTAAATGAAGATGCAATGCATTAGACACGAACGATACCTAAGAACAGTAACGGAAAAGGTGATGCGTACGTTGACGTCGTATTTACATGGAACTAAGCGAATCAATCAGTTTGGAGTCGTTTCCTGATCAACCGATCAGTCCGATCCGATTTTCAAAACCATATTTTAAAGGGAATTAAATGAGCAGATACACACAAGAAATGGAGGTAAAAATATGTAAATGGACATGCAATGCATTAGACACGAACATCACATAAGAACAATAGCGGAAAAGGTGATGCGTACGACGACGTCGTATTTACATGGAACCGAGAGAACCAACCAGGTTGGAGTCGTTTCCCGATCAACCGACCGGTCCGATCCGATATTCGAAACCATACTTTAAAGGGGATTAAATGAGCAGATACACACAAGAAGTGGAGACAAAAATATATAAATGGAGATGCAATGCATTAGACACGAACGTCACATAAGAATAGTAGTGGAAAAGGCGATGCGTAAGCCGACTTCGTATTTACATGGAAAGAAGCGAACCAATCAATTTGAAGTTATTTCCCGATCAATCAGCCAATCTAATCCGATATTCAAAACCATACTTTAAAGGAAATTAATTGAGCAGATCCAATCTAATCCGATATTCAAAACCATACTTTAAAGGAAATTAATTGAGCAGATACACACAAGAAATAAAGTTAAATTTTTATAAATAGAGATGCAATTGAACGGCACAAAAAACAATAGAGAAAAAGGTGATCGGCACGCCGACGGCCAGACGTAGTATTACTAACCAACGGCCAATGCTGACAAATTAAATGGACTATAGACAAGGAGAGATGATGGAATCCGAGCGATGTGGTACTATCTCTGTGCCGACCTTAGTTCGGAATCTCCATCGATGGAAAGCTTTGGATTACGGAGATGGAAAGACCGTGTGCATCGAGATGGGCACTTTTGATCTGCAGGGGGTCCACACACGTGGCAAGATATGTGGTTTCGCCCGATTAGGGTATGCCTGCAATTTTCATCAAAAAGCTCGTCGTCACAGACCGATCTTCTTGAAATGGGTTAATATCGACTCGATCAATATTTTTGAGGGCTCGTATGCAAATTACATCAAACGGCTGTATCAGAAAAAGATCGTGAGCGAGCCCTCTCCTCTATAAATAGTCCCCACCAATTCCAGTCGGTTCATCTCATCTCATCCATCACCCACCAATTCCCACTCCTCTCCCTCTCTCGATCTCCATACCGACCTGCACGTACGAATCCCAAACTCTTCCCTCTATCTCCATTGCACCACCACAGCTTACGCTTCTCAATCTCATTACAGGAAATGCCGGGAGTGTTCGACGCCGCGAGGGCCATCGACGAGTTCGATGCCATGACGAGGAACGCCATCCATGTGCAGAAGGAGACGTTGAGTAAGATACTGAAAGCAAATTCACAGACTGAGTACCTCCGAAGGTACGGCGTCTGCGCAGACGCCACCGACGAGGAGAGCTTCAAGATGCGTGTGCCCATGGTGACTCACAGCGACATCGAGCCGTATATCCGGAGGATCGTGGACGGTGACCCGTCTCCTCTGATCACTGCGGATCCCATCACTGCCGTGTCTTTGAGGTAATGACACCATCCAATCAAGTCTCGTTATTTGGACTAAGAGTTAATTAAAAAGGTTTAATTAACTTGATTGTTCATCGTTAATCATATGCAGCTCCGGCACGACTCAGGGAAAGCCCAAGTACATACCGTACAACGAGGAGCTGGCACAGATTAGCATGCAGATCTTCCGTACGTCATTCGCGTTTAGAGAGAGGTGAGCAGAGCACTAGTATTACAAGTCGTCGTTAGACATCATCTCACGTTTAATTTGAGATTGCGGAGATGGATAGACGTAGCTTTCGAGGTTTCGGCAGCAAGAGTACAAAAAAGTGTGGCCGATTAGTATTTGGTGTGCGCGTCAAAGCAGTGTGTATTTTCCTTAACGTGCATTAAATTTCCTCCGTTGTTTTTTTATCCAACTAACATGTTCTTACGTGGATTTAATTATAATAAACAACCATGTAAGGTTAATCTCTAATTAGCTAAACCCGTCCCCCTTAATTACAGGGAGTTCCCCATAGGCAAAGGCAAGGCCCTGCAGTTCATCTACAGTAGCAGGGTCTCCACCACCCCCGGTGGTCTCACTGCGACCACGGCCACGACCAACCTCTACCGCAGCGAGCTCTTCCGCGCCACCATGGCCCAGATCCGCTCAGACTGCACGAGCCCCCCCGAGGTCCTCTTCGGCTCCGACTTCCAGCAGACACTCTACTGCCACCTCCTCTGCGGCCTCCTCAACTCCGACACCGTCGAGCTCGTCTCCTCCTCCTTCGCACACAGCATCGTACTGGCATTCCGCGCGTTCGAGCTTCTGTGGCCCGAATTGTGCTCCGACATACGCAGCGGCGAGCTGTCGCAGCGTATTACGTTGCCGGCGATGCGTGAAGTTGTCTCCGGGATGCTGAGACCGAACCCTGTTCTCGCCGACCGCATCCAGGGAACGATCAAAGGGTTGACCAATTGGTACGGGTTGATACCGGAGCTCTGGCCGAATTGCAAGTATGTGTACGGGATCATGACGGGGTCGATGGAGCCATATCTCAAGAGGCTGCGGCATTACGCCGGTGGTTTGCCCATAGTTAGCGCGGATTACGGAGCATCGGAGGGTTGGGTCGGGGTCGTGACCGAGCCGAGGGTCGAGCCGGAGATGACCACATTCGCGGTGGTTCCCAACATTGCCTACTTCGAGTTCATTCCGGTGGAGGGGATCGAGAGCGGAGGAGTTGACTTAGAGCCAATTGGGCTCGGGGAGGTCAAGATCGGGCACGACTATGAGATTGTCTTCACTACTTTCACAGGTATTTCTTTGCAATTTTTCTTCCTTTTTTCCCAACTGGAAGAGGTAGTTGCTGATGTACCCTTTTTAGATAATAAATGAATACGTATAGAAGCATATTAATTAATACACTGATCAATATACACGTATATACGAGTGCAGGTCTGTATAGATACAGACTAGGGGATGTGGTGCGGATCATGGGATTCTACAACTCAACCCCCAAGGTCAAGTTCCTCTACAGGAGGAGCCTCATGCTCAACATCAACGTCGACAAGAACACCGAGAAGGACCTCCAGGTCTCCGTCGAAGAGGCCGCCAAGCTACTCGCGGCTGAGAAGATCGAGGTCGTCGACTTCACCAGCTTTGCCGAGTGTTCAAAAGAGCCTGGCCACTACGTCGTGTTCTGGGAACTCTCCGGCAATGTAGATGAAAACGTCCTGTCGGCGTGTGCCGACTGCCTCGACCGGTCATTCGTCGACATCGGATACGTTGGATCGAGGAAGGCAAGGGCAATCGGGGCGTTGGAGCTCAGGGTGGTGAGGAAGGGGACGTTCCATAGGGTGATGGAGCACTACGTCGGGATGGGAGCGGCCGTCAGCCAGTTCAAGACGCCGCGGTGCGTGTCGCCGTCCAACCACAGGGTCATGTCGATCCTCGACGAGGGCCTTGTGTCTAGCTACTTCAGTACTGCCTACGATTGAAGATCACTGCTCGAATTATGCTTAATGTATGTCTGATCTGTTTCTGTTTAAATGTGTGGTGTGGATGTTGAGAGCTTGTTTGTTATCTTTTATTGGGCACCCTTTTTTTCTTTAATTCTAATAAATTTCCCCTCCGAAAGTCCATTCGTATGTGGATATCTATACTAGAAATGATCGTCTAACGTACATGCAGAACCGTCCGATCACCGGCTTCCTATCTTGAGATGCGAACCCACTGTCTCCGATCCTCTATGAGGGTGGTTCGGTTCTCATCTGACGGACTGCCTTGATTACAACACCATGGTCCATTACAGCAGACGATCCGTTCTCTATCTATACGGTCGAACTAAATCTCCGACCCGACGACTCTTGACTAACATCGATTCGGGCTGCTGGATCGTACTTGGACGGTCCAGATCGCGTGACCCCGCAATGGCGTCTACAAGCGTCGTTACATGCATATATAATTGGACGAAGTGAGCATATCTTCCGATCGCGGTCCATTTCGGATCCGGTAAAAGAAAAAAATGGCTGAACATATACTATTAGAATAAATAAATATATATATATATATATTGACAGTTGGATGAAGATAATTAGGATCTGATCTCTCGGCTTTTGTGGCGAATCAGATGCCCCCCTTCAGTTGCTTTGTGTGGCTGGAGATATGCCAACACAAGAATCACTTATCTATAACGAGTGGACTTGTGGAAAACGACCTTATGCTTCGGTTATATTTAGTGATTGATATATGGGCTTCATGTTAACGACTTCAAATGGTGCTGGAAGAGATGATAAAGATGTTTGTTTAGGCTTCTCCAACCTCTTTGTCCAAGGTTTACACGGAGGACAATGTTATCTTCTCCTTCTATAAGATTGATGCTAAGAAGATTTGTTTTTTAATTTATTTAATTGAGGCCAAATGCGGGAGCACTGCTCAGATCCTTTTTAAATAATTCATTTTCCTTTTTCAAAACATATGTGCTATTTAGCAAAATAAATTTATCATCTACTAGTTTCTTTTTAATCTCTTTAAGAGCATCTAGTTCCTTTTCAAACTTCATAACTTCTCTAAAAAGATCTTGATAGGTACTATACAGTTCAATAAATAAGAAAGATTACTTACCTCATAGTCTGAGTAGAATGAATTGGAATCAATTGGTCCAACTAATCCCATGCATACTCTTTTCGTTATCTTCTGCAATTCCACTTGAATCTTCCCATGTGTCTTATAGTGGACTTCTTTGCGAACTTTCTAAAGTTCTTCTTCAGTTCCCAATAATCTGTCTTCACATGCCCCACATTGTTGTATTGGAAGCATTTCATTTCTTGTTCTCACTTTCTCTTCTTCTTGAGAAACAACTTGTATTGTTAGGTCATGAATGCAATATCGTCATTGCAATCAGATACTTTTGGGCCTTTTTTGGCTATGAAGGCTATATTTTTATGTATATTTTCTTCTTCTTTATTCATATTATTGAGATTTTTTCATATACGAGGAGATTACCTATGAGGTCTTCCAATGAGGTCATGTAGAAATAAGTGGACTTTCGATAGCAATGACCTTGTTTGAGTTCCCATTCAATTGATAGAGATATACAAATCTTGCTAGGAAGTTCTCCATGTAGAAATACTTTTCCTTTATTACTTAATCGATTCACTGTGGCAACGAATCTGACGTTCATGTCCTTTATACATCTTGAAAGTTTCATACTCAAATATAAGCATCTTAAACCGTGATTTCGTAACCTTGTACTTACCTTCATGGGTGGTATCCAAACATTTCCATGTCTCGTACGATATTTTTAGGTGAGAGACTCTTTCAAGTTATGCTTCTGATAAGGAACAATACACGACGTTCATTGCTTTCGAGTCACGCATCATCTGTGCTAACTCTTTAGTTGTGTAGCATTTTCCTTTTCCTCTATGATTTTGAACCCCTGCCACGTCATATTCCATATAGAAAAATCTGTTAACTATAGAAAGACCATCAACTTGGTCTTTCAGGTGGAGTAGTTCTTCCCATTGAAGAGAGGTGAATGAACCGCATAACTTCCCTCGAAATGTGATGCTGATATGCATGCCTAGTGTATGCTAGAGAGTTATTTCTTGTGTGCGAATGAGGCTCTGATACCAATTGTTGGGACCTTCGTACATCAATGAGGTGAGGGAGTGGATCGAGCTATATGATCTAGATCGCTGCAATCATAAACAATATTTAATGTGAAATTCCTTCCTGGTAAAAATCATGACCAGAATATCCTCCCTCGTGCTTTCAACTTGACCAATGCGATTTTTCCACTAACCTGAATTGATTACGCAGGTAAAACAATTATATTGCAATTATGCTGACAACTTATAGATGTATTACATTTAAATAAAAACTTAATAACCTCAATATCAAAGATAAATATGAAATAAAGGATACACGAAAAAACTAGAACAATCTTACAGAACAAGGAGTGTGCTCGTAAGATTTGATTGTCGAACATTGAGTTGTTGGATTGAGGTGCATAACATAAGGCATCTCTTAAAGTTTCTCTCATAGAGTAGAGAGTAAAGAACAGAGAGAAGAAGAGATAATTCTCGTTGTTGTGTTATATGATGAGGTATGGATCCTATTTTATATGTTTGGGATCCCCATAGCCGTTAGCTTTGAAAAATTAGACGTAGAGGACAAATCGAGAATGAAATCCCCTTGAAAATTGCCCTGGAATAAAAATTTAATCGAAGAGAATATTCAAGTTAAGCGATCAAAATCAAGTTCACTGACCAGACAGATAGTGATGATCAATTAGAATCATAAGTTTATCGACCATAAATAGCCTTTAGAAATCAAAGCATGATTGATCAAAAAATAAGGACCGATGAATACATGTATGACCGACAAATCAACACAGGTTGATCGATCACTTAAGGAAACTAACCATAATAATTGATCGATCGGTCAAGGCTACCGATCGATCAATGCAGAAAGTTTGTTTGATTAGTTCGGGGATTTGATAAAAGTGCATAATACATGATGCTTGAGGTCTTTTACAATCTAAGACAAATAGAATAAGCATGACTCGATAAAAAGAATAGGTCTTTGACTTCTTCTTGAGCTCGAGTACCTTTGAGCTTCTTCACTTGAGCTTCTCAGGCTTGAGCTTCTTTTTGGTCTCTTGAAGCTGGAGCATACTCTTTGTACAAATGCTTTCTTACTGTGAACCCAACTCAAGCTAACTACACAAGTTTTGTTATCATCAGAAAATGCATGCTTGTGCATGAACTAAGAGAATGTTGAGTACACCTTGTGATGTTCGAGTCATCGATGATTATTTAGAATCTACTTTGTGATGCATAATACTCTTGAAAATAATAACTGCAACAGATGAGATAAGTTGATACAAGATTATATTTTAATTCTAATGGGTTTCACAAAGGAACAGTCAAGTTATTTTGAATATATTAGATAATGATAAAAGGGGGCATTGCTGCGATACTTTTACATCTTGATAAATGTTGTGGTTATTATTATGTATATAATTATGAAGCAGTTATTGCTTCATGATGCATAAATGCCAACATCCTTAAGAACTTTGAATAACGCATAAACTTAATGCATGTTATTATGTCTCTGAGACACTTTGAAGATCGTGCACGAGATGTCTTGTTTTGTAGCTGTGAGTATATTGCGTACTTTTGATAGATTTAAATGCAGAAGATAAATATGAAATAAAGGATATGAGGAAAAACTAGAACAATCTTACAGAAAAAGGAGTGTGCTCGTAAGATTTGATTGTTGAACACTGAGTTGTTGGATTGAGGTGCATAACACAAGGCATCTCTTAAAGTTTTCTCATAGAGTAGAGAGTGAAGAACGGAGAGAAGAAGAGATAATTCTCGTTGTTGTGTTATATGATGAGGTTTGGATCCTATTTTATATGTTTGGGGTCTCCATAACCGTTGGCTTTGAAAAATTAGACGTAGAGGACAAATCAAGAATGAAACCCCCTTGAAAAATATCCTGAAATAAAAATTTAATCGAAGAGAATATTCAAGTTGAGCGGTCAAAATCAAGTTCACTGATCAGACAGACAGTGATGATAATTTAGAATCA
Organism: Ottelia alismoides; assembly: GCA_037367405.1. Taxonomy (NCBI): domain Eukaryota; kingdom Viridiplantae; phylum Streptophyta; class Magnoliopsida; order Alismatales; family Hydrocharitaceae; genus Ottelia; species Ottelia alismoides. Next base: position 156,196 of record JAZKJV010006230.1, read on the forward strand.
TAAGTTTATCGACCATAAATAGCCTTTAGAAATCAAAACATGATTGATCAAAAAATAAAGATCGATGAATATATGTACGACCGACAAATCCACACCGGTTGATCGATCACTTAAGGAAGCTAACCATAGTAGTTTGATCAATCAATCAAGACTACCAGTCGATCAATGTAGAAAGTTGGATTGATTAGTTCAGGGATTTGATAAAAAGTGCATAATATATGATGCTTGAGGTCTTTTACAATCTAAGACAAATAGAATAAGCATGACTCGATAAAAGAATAGGTCTTTGACTTCTTCTTGAGATCGAGTACCTTTTGTCACTTGAGCTCCTCAGGCTTGAGCTTCTTTTTGGTCTCTTGAAGCTTGAGCTTACTCTTTGTACAATGGCTTTCTTGTTGTTAACCTAGCTCAAGCTAACTTCACAAGTTTTGTTATCATCAGAAAATGCATGCTTGTGCATGAACTAAGAGAATGTTGAGTACACCTTGTGATGTCCGGTTCATCGATGATTATTTAGAATCTACTTTGTGATACATAATACTCTTGAAAACAATAACCGCAACAGATGAGATAAGTTGATACAAGATTATATTTAAATGCTAATGGGTTTCACAAAGGAACAGTTCGACAAATTTATGATTCAAATATAATCAAGTTATTACGAGTATATTAGATAATGATAAAATGGGTATTGCTGCAATACTTTTACATCTTGATATATGTTGTGGTTATTATTATGTATATAATTATGAAGTAGTTATTGCTTCATGATGTATAAATGCCAACATCCTCAAGACTTTGAATAATGCACAAACTTGATGCATGTTATTATGTATATGAGACAATTTGAAGATCATGCACGAGATGTCTTATTTTGTAGCTGTGTGGATATTGCGTACTTTGATAAATTTAAATGCAATTAGTGATGCACCTATGATTCGTCATCTCAATGTCTTAACTTTAGCTTCAATTCATAAACAAAATATCAAATAAATATCCTTAAATTCAATAAATTGGCAAAATAATAATTGCTACAAAAATATATTAACAATGTTCATTTATCTTGTAAATAAGCTCATGAATTCTTTAAAATAAAAATCACAAAAATAAATAGTTAAATATATATATAAAAAAAGTAAAAAAATGAGGTCCGAGCAGGCAACCCCATTTTCCCAATAAATTTTTAGCACGACTATCTTAAATTTTTAGTAGATTTTAATGATATATACATATACGGTGAATTATAGGTATTTGTACATTTCTATCCTTCTGATTTTTTCAATAAACACTTTTGTCCTTAACTTTTTTGCCATCACACTTGTGCTCCTGTTTTCTTACAAATTCCACAGTAACACCCTTTGTTACTTAAATTAGAGGGGAAATGTCATAACAACAGAAGGGCACAATTGTAAATTTTATAAGTCATAGGTGTATATGTGTACTTGCATAAAAAAGTAAGGGCATACATGTTATTAGAAAAACTTGATAGGGCACACGTGCAAAATATCTAAATTGATCCAAATTTCTAAAACATGCACACACATGCTACATATGTATGTGTACGAGATTTTTACATAGATGTCCCTCTGAACACTCGATATTATAACAACACTTTATTTTCTCTCCATATTGCATAGTCGCCCTGCAAAATTTAAAAATATTCTGTATGAAAAAGTCCCCTGAAAGAATGAATATCGCGGGAGAGCATCTCAGCTGTAACTCGAGTTACAGTCGAGGTGCTGTAATATCTTTCTTTTTTGTTTGTGAACTCGATCCCAAAATCCAATCTTATAGATTGAATCTTAGATCAATGCTCTACTTGCCTTCCAAATTTCGCTTCAATCCAAGCTTATTTGTTGTTATATCTTAATGATCAAACATTCGGTCAAAAAATAAACAACTTAAGTTCCATTTAAAAAAGGCTCGATCTTTAAACTATTAAGATAAAATGGCAAATAAGTTCGGATTGGAGCAAAATTTGATAGATATATATGTCATTAATTTAAGATTCAATCTGTCTGTAAGGTTGGATTTTGAAATCAAATTCAGAAAAAAAATCTTACAACACATCTTCCCCCAATATCGCTATTAGAACCATCCATATTGGTGACCATAAGTACCTGTTCAGCCATAATGCAACAGAAGGATATCGCATGTATAATATTCAAATAAATTTGACGATCAAAAACAGGGAAAGTCCCACAAACAGTTGTCTCGCAAATCAATTTGTTTCCTGTTCGGAGTATGTCAACTTCCATAAGGATTAGGAATGCCAATCATGTAAGTTGCTATAAATACACAAGAAAACGTGTCCAGATACAACTCCACTTGGTTGTTGATCGATCATGGCCTTCTGTAGATTGGACGAGAAGATGCTCATCAACGTAAGTTTCTTCGATCTTCACTGACTGCAACTCTTTCGTATGTGATGATCGTCGTCGTTGTTTTTCTTCTTAAACTGATGGAGATCACGGTGAACTCTGATGGTGCAGTTGCTCTTCGCGTCGTTGGAGGAGACGGACCTCAAGGAGTGGAGGAAGCAGAGCGTGGAAGAGAGCATTGCCAGCCAACTAGTGGACACCATAAATTCCATGGCCAACGAGCTCCTCTGCGCCCCCCGGATCGCCACCAAGCGCCTCCCCGTCTTCGAAACCATATGCGCAACCCTTGCTTTCGAGGATCAACCCTAATGCATGCATGCATGCATGTATCCTGCTGTTTCCATCATCATCATGTCATCATCTCTATATATGTATGGTTTCTTAGATCGATTTGACTATCCTATATACAATTATTATTATCCCTATGGATGATTACTTCAGTACACCGTTCCTATATATCTGGTGTTGTATCTCTGATCGTCGTGATTGAATCCATGTATGGAGAATTCCGAGGATAAAATCGTCCGCGATTGCGATCGTCCGTTGATTGTTCTCTGAAAGTGGATTAGCTGTTAATCAAGTTTTAATTCGGTTTTGAAAGTTGTTAGGTTTGTTGATCAATTAAACCCGGATGAAATCAAAGTATTGCTGCAGAAAATTATCATAGTAACGGAGGAGAGTTGTGGCAGTGAAAAGGATTTGATTATTGATTAATGAGGACTGACGAAAACAAAGGTTGGACAGTTTAGTGATGGATTATGAAAGCTCTTCTGAATTCGAATAGGCTCATGAATTCTTTAAAATAAGCTCATTTATCTTGTAAATAAGCTCATGAATTCTTTAAAATAAAAATATATTAACAATGTTCATTTATCTTGTAAATAAGCTCATGAATTCTTTAAAATAAAAATCACAAAAATAAATAGTTAAATATTGAGAACCCTCGAATTTCAGTCATCAAAATTCTCGGTACAACCTCCCATGCTCCTTGGCATACAAAGAAAGAAGAACATCCTTCAACCTCTAGCTGCAAATCTCTTGAACCCATCGACATCCCCATCTACAACACCTCTTTCACCTACAACGAGCAGCGGACCTCGAAGCCAACCACGAGCTCAGTGTCGTCCCTCCAACTGTAATATCCTCTTAGGCCCACAGAACATAGAAGAATAAGGAAGACCCCTAGACATCCCATTTTAGAATGGGAGCCCCTCTTCCGCACATAACAGAAGGAGCAATATCTAGGGTGCCCTTTCTTCTGTTCCACCATCGCGAGTAGCGCTTCCAACCGCGGGAGCACCATCTCCCCCATCGGAGCCTTCTATCTCAAGCACCTCTGCGTCATTCGTCTTTATACAGTACCAGCAGATCCTCTAGCCGATTTCCGTCCACGTGAACCACTGCGCACACGCCTTGCCTACGTATGCGTGCAACAACAGAGAATCCCCCCATTTAGGATTATTTCTTGAAAGTAAAAACAACAGTGTGTTTAGCATTTAATTATATACCTTTTGGAACTGATATTGTATTTTTTTTGAAATGTCATTGATTTATTAAAAATCTTAAAGTGAAACTCAGATTAATTTTGCTCATTTGGCTTATTAGAACTTAGAATTCATGTAAACTCATAAATAGGTTCTAAAATTTTAGAATAATTAGAGATTGTGTGTCGGGTTGTGCTTTAACTTATCTCAAATTTCATTGAAAATGGAGGTTCTGCGTGTGAAATAAATTGTAGGGTATAATATGTAAGTGATTTTTAATGGGATATATAGATATTCTTTTGGAAAAAATCCAAATCTCCCGGATTCTTTATTGAAATTCATTGAAATATTTTTGGCTTGCCGAGATTGTATCATGTTGATCTATTAGAAATTATTCATCAAACATCACTCTATTCAAGTAAAAAAAATTCTGACAAATTCCAATATTCTCTGAAAATTCAAAAAAAATCATTGTTTTTGAGTTTGTATCAAAATTTCATTAATTTTGCACTTTGTTTTCTCGATAAATTGAACAAAAACTCCTAAAAAGTGTCCAATTTCCAACGTTGCACCTTAAGCCAAAAAAATTCATAAAAAAAACTTATCTTGCGCCTCTCCTTGCATAAGATTTACATAAAAAATATAACTTCGGTAATTTGGTCCTGATTTATATTAAAGTTAAATGATTGAAGTTTGCTTATTTTCTTTAAGAGCGCGGTTGACTTGCATTCTTGCAACAACATTCTATTTATCATAGAAAATACCAAAAATATTCACCTTGAAAACCCAACATTGAGTGTTCTGAATTGAGCTTAAGTTGATCATTTGCTTCCTTAAGTCAATCATGGGGTTTGACCATGTTAAATAAATACTAAACCACACTTAAATTGATTGATTGATATTATTTGTGTGGTTCATTTTGATTGATCGATTTTTCGCGACTACAACAATATTGCATAATTAACTATGGATGATTTAGGGATCATCAGTTAGCCGCATGTAGTACGGGAAGTAGAGGCATGAGCTTGCATGTATTAGGATATCAATGCATGGAGGACCCTTCTTTGACTTACGTAAGTACCACTTAGAACTTAGGTTCTATAAGTCAGGACTAATTTTCCATTATATTTTTATAGAAACAACATGATGCGTATCGTAATGTGCATTGAGAATTAGGTTGGGATTTCTCACCTAAGTACATGGCTTGCTACAAAGATAATTATCCAAGTGAGTTATGAACCCGAGAGGTTTTAGGTAGATTGAGTAGTGGCCCAACTTGAACTTGTAAACAAGAAAGGAAAATATGAGTTGATTGCACTATGGTGATCTAATGGTACACATATTTGTCACTTGTAACTTGCCTTTGTGTAACCGAGGTTGTTTACTCAATTACTGTATGTAACCTCGAAATGACAAATAACTGTTGATATTTTAGATCAAATACATATATTATGATTGAAATATTTTAGTTATACAATCTTGGAAACATATGTTTGATTACATATCTCTTTATTATCATTGTGCTAGAATGGAATGTTATAAATACTTTGTATGTGGTATTTACATGTAGTGCATGTAACTCCATATTTATTGGTTTAATTTGGTCCATACGTTTTCTTTGAAGATGTAAGTACATCTTGTTTATTCCTTAGTATCATAATAACATTATTATTATTATAATTGCAGCTTTGTGCATTGCTTGCTTGCTCATACGTTTCTCTTGATATCATTGTTATTATATTAATTTGATAATCTTCTCATTCCACCCGTTAGATATTTCAAGAGAAACGTCTTTACAATAGTAATTACTTTGTATTATTTGCACCATTCAATAGCATCGATTAGTGATTTATTACCCATCCGTTAAGTTTGAATTTTTCGTTTATAACGGTCCTAGACATCTTGTCCTATATAAGGTTGGTCATTGTTGAGAACAATATACAACATTTTTCTATCTCTCTTTCCCTTCTCTCCCTTTGAGTGAGTCTATTCCGAAGGAAAGATCTTTGTTTCTCAACCGATCTTGACGTTGGCGAGTGCACGCCCGTCAAGATCTCGCCGTTGTATCCTGGAGGATAGTCGTACCGGTACCGGTTGCACCGTCGGAATTTCCGTGGGAGTTACGAATCTATTCTTAAGGACAGTGCATATTGCACGCCTCGACTAGTTGGTTCATCTCGTCGTATTAAATTCGGTATTATTTTTCTATCCCTCCTTATATTTATATACATTTATATTTATATCTTTTAAATTTCACCTACAATCTTAAGAATAGATTTAGAGGGTTTTTTGTTTTTTTATCCAAATACCATATCTTAGATATAGTCGTAATTGAGCAACTTTCTGATTCCACATAATGTTGGTGAAAGAGAAATGTTGATGGATTTTTTTTGGTTCTTTATAAGAGTTGAGTGGTGCAGCTATTCTAAAAATATATAGTTTTAAATATCCGAAAATGTGGGGGTGTTTAACCAATGTCTCACTTATTGAGCATAAGAAAAAAAAATAGCATGTATTAAAAAAATGTGTCCGCGTTTGATCTTCGAATATGTTATAATACTCTTGTTGATATATTATCATTTGTTTTAAAATACCTTTTATTGCAAATATCAAGACTAATATAATTCATTTAATGTATGGTCTTTATTTATATTGCGTCGATTTTATTTCCATGCAATTGAAGTATGTATTGGAAATTGGCCAAAATTAGAAATGGAGTATTAGTTTTTAATGGTATTTCTCTCACAATAATAAAGTACAATGAACACAAGAATATGAATTTTTTTCCAGTGGCCGTTATTTGGTCATTCGTTTTCTTTTGGAGAATGTTGGTATTTTTTTTGTCATCCAACACCATTATCATATTAATATTAATATGACAATTGAATTGATTTCTTTGAGTCTTACTACACTTATTCTTTCATCCGTTGGAGATATCAAGTTAGCTGTTCAACTTCATTATGATACAAAAAAAAGTAAAGGATCTTCTTCATTTGAATGCAAGGAGATAAGTAATCTAGTATCTATAAACCCACTGATTAATAAAAGTGATGGCATATTCCAATCAAGTATGCACATTTGTTGTGGTCGTAGAGGCTTGATGAATTGCTTTAGACAAGATGTTGCGTATATTTTGGAAAGTTATGTAGGTACACTCCAAATCCAGAAGAGAGCAGTGAGATGCTCTGTTTTGAATGCATTAATATCTCAAAGAAGAGGCATGTTATTGTTTAATATTATATGAAGATCCTACCATTCTCGAAGGATATTGTGATGCAAATAAGTTGAAAAATACTAGTTGATTTGTTCTTACTGCTATAAGAGAAGAAAACATGTATTGGAAAAAAAATATTTTCAATGATCATTATATATACATATTGGTCATTGTAATATTACGTGTGGATCTCTTGTGATTAAAAAAAGGAGCCTCATAATTTTTAACTGCTAATTTGATATCAAAGATATGAGAGAAATAATTACTATCGCAAGAATAAACTTGTGATAAAGTTTAATTATATTTTTTCCCTCGCATGAATATTATATTGGAAGAAATCTCTAAAGATTTTATTCTTTTAATTGCAAACGGGTAACCATTCCTTTTACTGCAAAACCATTGTTCAAAAGGAGTAAAAGTGATAGTATACTTCAAATTAGATAGGCATTAGACACAATGTTCCATATATTGTTGCAAAAGTTATGTAGGTATACTCAAAATTCTGATGGAGAACATTGTGATGCCCTGAAAAAGGTGCTTAATTACCTTAAAAGAATAATGAGATATTGCTTAAAGTTTTGTGGAGAACCTTCAGTAATTGAAGGGCATTGTGATGCGGATTGGATCTCAGATTCAGATGAATTGGAATCTACTAGTGGATATATTTTTACCCTTGCAGGAGGAGTTGTTGCTTGAAAATCAACCAAGCAAGCTTGTATTGCTCGTTCTACTATGGAATCCGAGTTCATTGCCTTAGAGAAGGCATGTGCTGAGGCTGAATGGTTGAGAAACCTTTTAGCAGATCTTCCCATTTGGATGAAGCCAACGCCATCTGTATTCATCCATTGTGATAGCCAAGCTGCTATAGCAAGAGCTAAAAATAAAATATATAATGGGAAAAGCAGACATATCCGTCTGAGGCACAATATTGTGAGGCAACTCATTAGTGATGGCATTAATCCATGGATTATGTGAAGTCAGAGTTAAATTTAGTTGATCCTCTGACTAAACCACTAAGCAAAAAGTTAGTGGAGAGTACATCGAGGGGAATGGGATTATGCCCGAATCAAGAGTCGAAGTGATGGAAACCCAACCTTAATGAATGGAGATCCCAGGAAGAAGGTTCATATGGGAAAAACAATTCACTAGACGACTTGCAGATACTATCAAATCTTCCCCATTCCTATGGTGTACAACGTGATAGTATGAAAGTGATGGGGCTGAACAAAAAAAAAATTCTTAATGGACATCATAGCCTAAATTGGGTGGTGTATAAAAGCAGTACACACTTGATGATGATCCACCTATATGGGTGTGGAGGTGAGGCCGCTTCCTATGAGATTTTTGGGCAAAATCTCTAAAGCACTCATGAAAAATCCAGGTAGACGCATGGCCGAAACGTGTCACCCCGCATGAGCAACAAAGATCAGAAAATGTAGTGTGGGATATGGGTCAATGGTTTCAAAAATAAAGGATTGGTTCATAGGAATTATTATTCCACCAACCTTTAAAAACTATATTCATACTCTCTACGTCTTGGTTCATAGTCGTTAAGACACCAAGTCTTATGCACTGCATTTTGAGTTCCTTCAAGTGTCATTTTAAGTTTTTATCCCTCTTTTATGGTTATATTTATTTCTTTTTTGAAATTGTGGGGGATGAAAAGAGATAGTTCAAAAAAAATTGTATTTGAAATAGTGGGGGATTGTTGATATTTTATTTCAAATACATATATTATGATTGAAATATTTTAGTTATACAATCTTGGAAACATATGTTTGATTACATATCTCCTTATTATCACTGTGCTAGAATGGAATGTTATAAATACTTTGTATGTGGTATTTACATGTAGTGCACGTAACTCCATATTTATTGGTTTAATTTGGTCCATATTCTTTGAAGATGCAATTACATCTTATTTATTCCTTAGTATCATAATAACATTATTATTATTATAATTGCAGCTTTGTGCGTTGCTTGCTTGCTCATACGTTTCTCTTGATATCATTGTTATTATATTAATTTGATAATCTTCTCATTCCACCCGTTAGATATTTCAAGAGAAACGTCTTTACAATAGTAATTACTTTGTATTATTTGCACCATTCAATAGCATCGATTAGTGATTTATTACCCATCCATTAAGTTTGAATTTTTCGTTCAATATCTCTCTTTCCCTTCTCTCCCTTTGAGTGAGTCTATTCCGAAGGAAAGATCTTTGTTGCTCAACCGATCTTGACGTTGGCGAGTGCACACCCGTCAAGATCTCGCCGTTGTATCCTGGAGGATAGTCGTACCGGTACCGGTTGCACCGTCGGAATTTCCGTGGGAGGTACGAATCTATTCTTAAGGACAGTGCATCTTGCAAGCCTCGGCTAGTTGGTTCATATCGTCGTATTAAATCCGGTATTATTTTTCTAACCCTCCTTATATTTATATACATTTATATTTATATCTTTTAAATTTCACCTACAATAACAACCTTATAACCACATTTATGTAAACTTAATATAATACCATTTAATCACATGTAATAAGTGGGAGAAGGATGCGATTAGGTCTGCAACAGCTCGAATGACGTGATCATACTATCCTTCTCATGCTAAATAACCAAAACATGCTTACTACCTTGAGAATAAAGAAAGATTTTTCCTTCCTAATGCATACTTGTTGGTTGCGATTGTTTTCCATGTAGTTCAATTCTTGGAGTCGTATTACTTTGTTATTATTCTTTTGTTATATATTCTTATTGTTAGTTGATTATTTTCTTATTAGATAATATCGTGCTTCTTTACAAACTGCTTGTTTACTTTCTACCATGTCATGCTTGTTTATGCCTAGGATAGTTACAATTGAAAATGGATTAATAGCATGCTAACCTAACTTATAACCGGTACTCGAATAATTTTGTAAATATGACATCCATTAAGTTGCTCTCTCATGACATAACTTGCCTTGTTATAGCCTTTATAATTTGCTTTATTTGGCTAGCTTTATCTCACTAAAAGTTTGCGACATGGCTTAAAGAGTGATGCAATATATGAGAAAGAAAATGCACATCGTGGTAAGGGCTACTGAATTTAATTGCTACTATCACATAAGTTTTTACAGTAAATAATTTATGTCTCATACTTTATATAGACATCTATCATATTGTGATTGATTGTAATTAGACACGTGATATTGATTATACATAATGTTGGATGCTTGATCTTAGTTTTGTGAAATTAACAGCTCCCCTCAAGGAACTTCTAGATCAAATACAAATTGTCCTGGGTTGGGGCAACTACAATGAGAAATTTTGGTGTGTGATCCAAAGCATATATGAAAATGGTCAAGTTATCTTTGGTAATGTTTGGTTGATTGACTCAATCCATAGGAAATTATGAGTTAGGAGACTTGGATCAAGTTTTTAACCTAATGGGTTTCCAAGTTAGTATATATGTAAATGGTTGTTTATCTTTGTTCATTTGATATTCAGTGCCTGTCAATTAAGACATTAATCTATCTGTCCATTGTTTGGAATAAGTAATATTCTTCTCCTTTCTAGTAATACCATGATCCTACATGTAGACCTGGTCAAAGTGTGGGCCACGGGGGCCATGGGCTTGGCCTGTTCGGCCGATGTTCTCAAACCCCATGTCCAAGGCTCGGGCAGGGCAACATGGACCGTACTCCAAGGCCCAAGATTGGCCTAGGTCTAGACCGGCCCTTGGTCAGCCCATGGGCCGAATATAAATATTTTTTCTTAATTTTTAAATCTAATTCATATAAATTATTAACTTTTTTTTAGCATCGTCTAATCTTTCTAAATCTATGTAACCATAATAGGTGTTACTTGCCATGTAAACTATAAAATACGATGTAATATTGATAATGTAAAACAAAAAACTTCATATAAAATGCATCCAAATGTAATTTTAAATCCATATCTTTATTTGAGTCCATTCATGAAATTTCTTGGCCCATGTCCGACTCATGAGAGGGCTCTACGGACGGGTTTCCGACCCATTGGCCAGGTCTACCTACATGTAGTCACAAAAGTAAATTTATTTCGAGAGAAAGAAAAAGATACAACACAAAAAACAATATAGAATAAGATTCTTTTTCCAATAATAACGCTATTAGCACGTGATGTGACTCCAAATGACCATGTTAAATATGTATTTTAAAGTGCTTAAGTTGTTGGTGAAGTTCGGAAATCATGCGAAAAGAAATTTAAACTAAAACTAGACTTGAGTGGATTTTTAAATTAGAGGAGAATGAACACATATCATTTTCATATGGAGTTCATGATGTTTGATTGAATATAATGCTACATAATATACTATGATTTTGTGGAATTTTCTAGAAAATTTAAGTTTTTTTCTAAGACCTTTCGAGTAGATAATAAAATGTATATATATTTTAAACAACATTAATAAATGTTTAAATATAATAAAACAAATCAATAAAACTTTATAATACATGAAATGACCTATTTTATAACAAATATGACAAAAATTATATATATTATTTGGGCCTATAAATCAAATGTAAAGGAAGAAATTAATTTCTAAATTAAAATGGATACATAGTCTTAAATATAATTATGAAACTAATATAAATTTGGTGAAAATTTAGGAAATTATTTTTTAATAACAGTAGTATTATTATGGAATAAATAGAATTTATGAGGGACTTAATTGAAATAAAATCAATTTATAGAGCCAAACTTCAACAAAATAAAGAGAAACGTAGCTAATTAACATGTAAAAAATGTCAAATTTATACATTTAAACGAATTTAAGAAAAAAAATGGCACTATTACAAAAGTTGTCATGTGGGAAGTAAAAGTTATAAACTAAATTAAAAATTAAATAAAAGATTGTTATAAAATAGAAAAAGATCCATTGGGCATCAATGGGCAGTGAAGAGGCTCCTTGAGTTTCCGATGGTGCTCCCAAAGGTGCGTTCTTCAAGGGTTTGTTTGGTTATTGGAATGGAGTGGGTTGGTGCAAACTCATGTAAATAGTAACAGTTTGGATGGTTATGAGGGTTGGAAGAGAGTTGGAATAAAGAATGTGATGTGATGTTACATAGATTTATGATAGAATTCCAACTTAAGAGTACATGAAAATAAACCGAGTTACCGTAACTCGGTAACCAAACAGACCTCAAGCTTTAGGCATGAAAGTGGGCTTCACTATGCCCTTGATGGAGCTTCCCAAGCTTAGCATCCCATCACACGCTGTCACCCTCAAGTAGGGATGCAAACAGACGGATACGGATACGGATATGTATTACCATATCCTTATCTATTTTTGAATACGAATACGGATGCGGATACAGATATTGACGGATATTAAAACTATCTTACCATATCCTTAAAAAACGGATACGGATGTAAAACGGATATCGACCGCATACAAGGAATGTTAGAAATACTCTATAGAATCAACTTAAATATATGCGAATTGGATGTGAAACTCATGATATAAATTTACTAAATGTGTTTGTATCATAAAATAATATATATATGATAAAAGAAGGTATAGAATTATGTTATATAGGGATAAAAATAAACATATGACTATATTTATATACGAAAACGAATATACGGATACGGATACAGATGTTTACGGATATCAAAATGATATCCATATCTGTATCCATTTTAAAACAGATACGGATGTCAAAATCCGTATAAAGCGAATATGATAACAGATCAGATACTGATATATCCATAAATTTACATCCCTACCCTCAAGTGTCCATAAAAAAGACTATCCGAAACACGACAAAAGAAGATCCAATCCACAACGTAACCTGCGGTCCCACCTCCCAGGCCACACACCAATCCCCCAACTCCAGGGACATTCCCGCAAAAACCACTCCCCCGCGCCCGGATTCGCGGCGTCGGAATTGGGCGCTTAGGTCTGATCTCAACCCCCCAACTATCCCATACCTCACCTCCTCTCCACTCCACACCACCACTCCCATATATAAACCCGCCCGCAACCAATCGCCGCCACAACTCCCCCCCCCCCTCACTCCCATAGTCCCAGAGCTCCTCATGGCGGCGGCGTAGCCCCTAACCTCCGAGAAAACCCTAGAACGAGATCGGAACCGAGATCGAGCTCCTACATCGCCGTGCTCGATCCGCGGCGGCCGATGGCGTCGGAGGACATGATGGGGAAGAGCACGGGAGAGTCTGCGGTCGACACCATCGTCAACCTCGCCGAGGAGGCCAAGCTCGCTAGCGAGGGGGTCAAGGCGCCTGGCCACGCGATTCTCAGCGTCTGCAAGTCGCTTGTCGCCGGCGGAGTCGCCGGGGGAGTGTGAGTTCGGCTTTTTGACTTCTCTGCTCTTCATCTGATCTGATCTTGGGGGAGTGGGAATTGGGGCGCGGGCAGGCTGGTGGTTGGAGAAAGGCTGGTATTGGGTGCGGGGACGTGGGTGGTTGGGCGTGGACGGGGCCGGTTATCTCGAAGAAATTTGGATTTTGTTGGGCGCGTTTCTTTGGCTTGGCTGTTTTAATGCAACGGTTTTGGTTGGGGGGTCGGTCTATTTGAAAAGTTCGGTTTTGATGGCTGTTTTGGTGTGAACTGATCGGCCGTTTTTTTTCACTGGAATTTGGCTGGGCGCCGGCGATGCCGGTTCGGTATAGTAGGTTTTCTCATGTCTTGAAAATTTGGAATTTGATGCGTGCATCGGACGACTATCCTTCTTCAATGGGATTTGATTTGGCGTTCGGCGTATTTGTGGATTTCTAGTTGGGGGAATTACTTGGTTTGTTTTTTAGCATCGGATTTTGTTCTTGAACGGGGTAGATTTTTTTGGGTGGAAGTTACAAATTGAGTTTACTGGATTTTTTATCCAGTTCCGAGGAAACTTGCTTGTGTCGGGGTACTTGAGAACGAGCTTGACTTGTGTATATGGGATTTAGGATAATCTAAGAGCTGCAATGACCATGACTTATTGCGAATTGTGCCATATGATGGTTTCGATCTCTTTCTCTAAGTCCGTGATTTTGAAATCTACATGAGTTCGTTTGAAAGAATGCCGGTTGCATTGCGGGTAGAAATAGTTGTTTTTGAATCTTTTTTGTGTTTTTAATTGTTTGCTCCTTTTCGAGCTATCTTTCGAACAAACTGTATCAATTGCGAGCAGTGAATATGTTGTTATTGGTGGAGTTTGAGATAGCAATTGCGAATTTGCCTTTACACGGTCACTGTGGATGTTGAGATGAACTGATGACAATAATACCATGATAGGGAGGTGGGAGATCATGGTTCTACCCATGCCCTCTATCAGTTTTGGAGAGCTCCGAAATGGAACATTTGGACTCCTAACAGTTTATTACGGTCAGTGCTTGTGATTAAACTATCACGGGTTTCTATTAAGAATAAAGGGCCCACACTTTGCAGCAAAGCTCCATTTTTCCAAATGGAGCCCAAAAGCCGAAAAAAAGAGGGCCATCAATTATTGTCTATTGAAAGATTTGTAGGCTTTCTCCTGCGAAGGATAATTCCTCTGACGTGCAGATTGAGGCTTGCATGTTTAAGGCGAAACATACATCGCTTCAGTGACACATGTCCTAGTCTGCCAGGAGCATTTCACAGGCTCCTTCCTCGTCCCCTACAACCCACCCTGTTTTTATGGTTCGGTATGGTCCTCCGTTTATCTCTAGTTGCTATTACGGGAGCTTTCGATCAGTTGTCCAGAAGATTGCTTCTTTCATAGTCCAGTTGGGAGTCAGACAGCTTGTGAATACCTCTAGAATCTCGATACTGCTAGATTGAGGGTGAATAATACTAATCTCAAATAATATTCAGATAAAAATATCTCAAAAAGATGAAACTTGACTAGGTGAAAATCATGACCTATGACTCCCGATTCAGAAATCACTATGATGAATAATAGTTATCTACCATGGATAATTCAGCCATCTTTACACGCGCTTTGAATCTCACGCCAAAGACTTTTTTGGATCACACAACAAAGTTTTGTATCGTAGTAAATGCTTTGACCACATACCACCGTTTTTTCATAATTTTGGATCATACACTAAAGTTACTGCAACTTGGATCACACACTAAATACCTTTTATACCAATTAAAGAAGTAAAGAAATCATTACAAGCAATCATTTATCAAGATCGCAAAATCTATTTGTTATGGAATATGTATTTGTATTTTTTCACAATAGAATTAGAAATGTAATTGGGGAAGTGAATAAAGAGATCTAGCTAGTGGTGAAAGTTACCTGAATTGTGCGAACTATAGACAGATAGAAGGGAAGGAAATAGAGGAGGCTTTGAATGTTATGGAACCTAAGAAAGGTGTAGGTCCTGATGACATTCCTATAGAAGTGTGGAGAGTTCTAGGTGAACGTGGTTTGGCTTGGATCACTAATTTATATAATGTTATTTGGCGAAGCAATACAATGCATGAAGAACAAAGGAGAAGAATCGTGATGCTTATTTATAAGAATAAAGAAGAAATTCGAAATTGTTTGAATTACAAAGGTATCCAACCGATGAGTCTTACTATGAAAAATTTGAGAATGCGTTATCGAAAGAAACTCGAGGCAAGTTTCCAAACTAGCATAAACCAATTAGGATTCATGTCAGGTCGCTCAACCATTGAAGCTATCTACTTGCTAAAGAGAACAATGGAGATTTATAAAGCTAAAAGGAAGAACCTCCATATGATTTTTATTCATTTAGAGAAGGCTTATGATTCACTCCCATAGGAGATATTGTGGAGAGGTTTGGAGAAGAGATAAATATCTATCCTATACATTAACCTTGTAAAGGATATGTATTACGTGGCCTTATCTTGTGTAAGGATCCAATCTGGGAAGATTGGCTATTTTGACATCAACATCGGTCTGCATTAAGGCTTTACTTTGATTATGGATGAGTTAACTAGTCAAATTCAGGATGACCCACCTTGGTGTATGTTGTTTGCAGATGATATTGTGTTGATTGATGAAATCAAATGAAGTAAACGAGAAGCTTGAGTTTTGGAGACATAAAGACTAAAGGACTTCGTATAAGTAGGGCTAAGGCTGAATATTTGGAATACTCTTTTGATGGAAGCATTGTTAAATAAATCGAAGTGCAGATTATAGATCGTAACATCAGAAGAAAGATTTTTATAGATACTTGGGATCTATTTTTTAACATGATGGGAAAATCAATAGAGATGTTATTCATAAAATAAATACATGTTCGGCTAAAGTGAAAAGGAGCCTATACTATTCTATGTGATAAGAAAACTCCTTTGAAAATTACAGGAAAGTATTATAAAGTAGCCATGAGACCTGATATGCTTTATGGATATGAAATAATGAATGTTGGCATGTGGACTATAGACATGTTTAGAGAACGACATTAACAGAATTGAAAATGCCAAGGTGGACGTGTGATCAAACACGAAAAGATCGGATTCGAAATAATGTAATCAAAAGGAAACCTGGTGTAGCTCAGATAGATGATAAGATGAGAGAAATCTGCTTAAGATGATTTGACCATTTGCAACATAGGTCGGTTGATGCACCTTTTAGAAGATGCGAGATTTGGGAAAGAGAGAGGGTGAGGGAGGCTCAAGAAGTATTGGAACTAGGGTTGAGCATGGGCTGGTCTCATGTGGGGTTCACCTTGGCACGACCTAAACCCATTTTGCTATATGGGCTAATGGCACGGTCCTAGGCCCATTTTATTTTTTAAAATCTAGGCCTAAACTCAAGCCCGACCCAAACATTATAGGCTGGGTTCGGGCCGGGCCGTCCCATTTTAAGATAGAACATTGATGCAAATATCGGTGTCATACATTCTTTTTCCTAAAAAAATATCATAAGTGCAAACTATCAGCACAATTTCACATCGGAGAATTGGGTCTCTCCCATCTGGCACAGAGAATGGTCCTCTACGCTGGAGTCCCTATGGAATCACATGAAAACCCTTGCCAACATGGCAACGAGAATGATCCTCTACTATGGAGTCCCTATGGCTCACATGAAAACCCTGGCCAACAAAACAAGAAAAGATGGGGACCACTACAAATGATGGCAAACATCTGCACATCTGAATGAAGACCGCATACATATGCGAGTCTGAAATCGAGGACTCGGAATCAATCGTCAAGTCTGGACATCTGCTGTAGAGTCTGGAATTTGACTGGTCTGGAATCTAGAGATCTGACATCTGGAACATCTGAATAGACATGTGACTCTACATAGACTCCCCCTTTCTCCCATACCAGTCGGAATACATGTCATCGACTATGTTGGGAGAAGACGAGATAGATGGGGAGAAAACAAAATCAAATAAGCCGTCGCATTTTTTTCTCGGCTTTTCTCAATAATATTTTTTTAAAACTATGCGTACGGCTTTTCAAATGTACGCGCCTTTTTTTCCCCGAAACATTTTTAAGCCTTATCATTTCCCTTTCTTTTTTTGTATGGCTTTTGCAACAATTTTTAAAGCCATTTCACATCATCATTTTTCCCGACTTTTCCACTCTTTTTCTTTTTAAAAATCGGATTTTTTTTCAAATCAGATATATATTAAACCAGGCCTCACTCCCCCCTTTTACTGCTCCCTTTTTTTAACCAGGACACGATCCACGTGCTTATTAAGGAAAAATGATTTTTTTAATAAACCCACACCCCTATTTAGGGTTCCCCATACGGGAACCCTCTTTACGAAGGACCGCTACCCCAATGGGGCCTTCATTCTTGCGCCGCCGTGAGGTGATGGCGCCGCCTAAGGGGACCCTTCTTCCCGAACAGGCGCATGCGGAGGGTGTCGCCTGGGCTTGCGATGGTTATGCCATGGAGAAGCGAGACTCGCGCAGAGCACGAGATGCTGCTGCAGCAGTTGCAGAAGGTTTCTCCTGGAGGGATGCTAGAAGGCGCGATGCGGGAGGAGCGCCTGGAACTGAGGGGAAGGGCCCGTGTCATCGCGATGGAGCCTGGACTTTGCATGGGTTGCCAACAGGAGGATGCGCTCATGGAGGAGGGCACCTGCAGGAGGAGGTGTCGTCGAGAGAAGGTATGCAGGGAAGGGCTGTGCCGAGGGCTGGTGCACCGCCTATGCGCTGGTTGATGAGGAGGGCTCTGTCACGCGAAACTGCTGCCTGAGGTGCACAGGGGATGCGCGAGGGAACTAGAACTGGAGGTCGCGCGCGTATGTGATGACGAACACCGTCCTGGAGATGCGCCTAGATCTGGTATCGCTACTGTTGTAGAGCGCTGCCAGGCACGTGATACAGAAGCCTGCGAAAAATGCCGCCAGAGATGCGGCTAGGGCTGGAGGGCTGATGTCGCCGCCTGCGGCTTTGCAGGAGAAAGGCGGGTTTTCGATGAAATCCTCAGTGGATCTCCGCTAGGAGATAGATTTGGAATGACGCAAAAGGGATCTACAACTGGAGTTTTGATGTGGAACAGAGATGTCCAGAAATTAGGTTTTCATAAGAAAACCAAAACTTATTAAAACTTGGGCAGATCTCATGAACAAATAATTCTTCAACATAAAATAGAAACTCGAATGCACAAAACTTAAAGAACTTGAAATCCTCGAAATCGACCCGCTCTGATACTATGTTAGAAAATAGGAACGGAAGCGAAATTGATAAACAGAGCATAAGAAAAGAAAGATAAACTTGGAACACAAGAATTTTTACATGGAACCCTACTCCTTAAGGAGCGGGATGAAACCACGAGAGAAGACCTCAAAGGGGCAGATATTGCATTCATTTTTCTCAATGGATACAGGAGGTCTGGGGCTCCTTATATAGCTTCCACAGAGCCTCCAAGTCCCACCACTGGTAGATGTGGAACTAAACATATGGATGGGTTAAATGGATCCTGGAGGTATGTATTTACCCATCTACAACTTAACATGTGCAAAACCAAATACTCCAACAAATACTAAATGAACGGAAACAAGTATTATTATACCCGTATATGGTAGTCATGTAGAGATTTCTAGGGAAGAAAGTGGATGCAAGTGACCTTTATGGGGATATTTCCAAGCAAGCTCGTAATAGTTATATGACTAGGCAGATCAACTACACAGTTTCGTGATCAACTACACGGTTTCGTGTCTTGGCTAGTTGCTTACAATGCTTAATTGGACGACCATTGCAATATACATGTATTATTTTATCAAGTTTTCATTTTTTGGCAAACTAAAAGTACGATTCACAACGTTTGATTGGAATTCACTTGTTATATTGATTTGTTAAGTGACAATCAAATTTATATAAATATATAAGAAGTATGTAGGAATATATTTATTAAGAATATTCTTTTTTTATTAGTCACGTTAACACCATTTATCTTTATTTATTGAACTTGAATATTTACTTTTGCAACCTTGTTTCCAAGATGTAGGGGGTATTGTTTTTCTTTTGAAAAAGAAAAGGATTATGCATCGGGGAGACATCCCGCACAAGGGGAGGATGTATTATCTGACTTACAAGGTTATTAAATTTTATTTGATGAAGTAATAAAAGCCAAATGTTGGGAATTAAAGCATTATTACTCTTATACAAAGTAAAACCGAAAATTCCAAGGTAGAAACTATGTTTAATATGTAAGAACCTAGAGCCTATATTCTAAACCAAGCAATATTTTTTTTTGATGATTTCTCCTGGCCATTTCATTTTTATATCAATATCCATATGCACCAATAGGGATGTAAATAGATCGAACATGACCGAACTCCTATTTTTCAGGTTCGATTCGTTTAAATAGTCGAGCTTAAACATGTGTTTAGGTTCGATTAGTTTATTTTTGAACCGATTTCGAATCGAACTTTAACTTAATATTAACGAAACGAACCTAAGCGAATATCTAGCTTCAAAAAATTTTGATGTGGGTGTGAAATCAGATGAAACAATGAGGGATACATATAGGGAAAAGAGAATATACGATTGATCTGCGGGAAATTGGAAGTTCAATACCTCCATCAACCATTGATTTGTCTTAGGAGGAGTGAGTGTTTGTGCCATGGAAACATGTGCATGTTGTTTTCTCGAGGCAACTGAATTGCTGAGAGACAACTGAAGTTGTTACAATTGAGTTGCAAGCTTCCTACCCTCTTATGTTCGTGTGTGCAATTAGAATAGTGTGCATTTAAGTTTTCCCTCTTTATCCTAATCTTTTTCATCTTTAAAAATAATAAATTGATAAAGATTCTTATGACAAAGCCTTCTCCCACTTTAAGTAGGATCGGCTACATGTATTCTTGCTCAAATCTATGGTGAAAGTTTCGACTATTTTTATTCTGGTTGTCGGCTACCTAAAGCAATCCACACAGAGGGATTTGAACCCTGGTCTTTCTGGTGGTAGGCACACTGCACTACTACCGGACCATTGGAGTGGGTACAAATATAGTTGTGATATAGATTCTTATCTTTGAGAAAAATATAGTTGTGATATATTTTTAAATCATAATCTGTTCGTATAAGGGATAAGAAAATAAGATGGGATAAGGGATAAAGAATGTTCATCGCTTGTTCTTTTTCGACTTGTTTGAAGGGTAAATGGTAAGTACTAAATAAAGACATAATGGATGTTGTAACCATGATGTGACCATTTTTCCTGAGACAAATTATCTTAGGATAAAGTTCCCTTAACTTAGGATAACACGAGCAATGTATGATTTGTATATGTATATCAAACTTTAATGAAACGAACTTGAGTGAACCTACCATTTTCAAGTTTAGTTCGTTTTTATAAACGGGCCTAAACTTATGTCTAGGTTCGATTCATTTACTTTAGAATTGAATCCGATTTGGAATTTTAGCGAATCGAATCTGAGTGAATACAGAACTCGAGATTTTTTTGACCGTCCTATACACCAGGGAACAGCCTTGAGTCCTTTTTACTCGTGGTTACGGATGATAAATGCATTCTATATCGAAAGAGGTGTCATGGCGCATGTTGCGTGTATAGGGCATTGTTTGAATGGATGACTCAAGAGATTGATTCAATTTGTGCATTAGGAGGCTTTTGTCAGTAATGGTTTCATACTAATTAGAACAAGGAGTACTGGGAGTTCAATGAAATGGAAGTGAAAGATGTAATAGATGAAGAGTTTGGAAAACATTGCATTTTAAAAGCCTGTTAAAGTACTTATGTCGGTATTTCATTCATATGTAGTTGATGGAGACACTGTTCAATAATTTTGAAGTGATCAGGAGTTTCAGGTGTTTACTAGCTTTAGGCATCCTTTGCGTAATAAGGTACCTTTGAAGATAAAAGCTAAATGCTTCAATGGGATTTAATGCTTTTGTTTGAATGAATGACTCAAGAGATCGAGTCAATAAGAAGTTTGTGCATTAGGAGGCTTTTTTCTGTAATGATTTCAGACTAAATAGAACAAGGAGTATCGGTAGTTCAATGAAATGGAAGTGAAAGATGTAATAGATGAAGAGTTTGGAAAGCATTGCATTTTAAAAGCTTGTTAAAGTACTTATGTCGGTATTTTATTCAGATGGAGTTGATGGGGACATTGTTCAATAATTTTGAAGCGCTCAGGAGTTTCAGGTGTTCAGTAGCTTTAGGCATCCTTTGCGATAACAAGGTACCTTGAAGATAAAAGCTAAATGCTTTAGAACTGCAATGGGATTAATGTTTATGACACCAAGTGTTCGTACGTTGATTGTATGCATGCATAGAGTGTTTACAGGTGATACAAAGATGCTCCTGTCAGTGTCTGATTACACAATGAAGACATTCACAACGAGAGTTGCGGACAAACCGTTTATGTGATACCAACAAAAGATTAAACAAGGAAAACTTGCTTAAGGTGGTTTGGATAGCGCAATAGGTGTGATCTGGTGCTTCTGGTCAAAGGTGAGATAAGTTAAAAGCAGAATATTTCTAGAGGGAACTGTGAAGATCAAAGAAATAATGGTAGTAAATCTGTAAGGAGGAACTGTGTTTTTTAGATCTAAGCATGAAAATGATCTGGATTAGATTTATTTGGAGGTAAAGATGCCATGTATCACACCACACTTGAACTGTAAAGTTGAGAAATTCCGAAATAGCATGACACATTTTCCACGTTTGCTGATGATCATTGAAATCTCGGTCTAGTTTTTCTATATCCACGTTTCTTGTTGTCGTCCCCCTTATCGTGGGAAAATGTTTTGTTGTTCATGATTCTCCCTACTTCCTTTATGTCTATGCAAGATATGGAATTGAATAAAACAATATTAATAAAGCTTTTTTTTTTCAGTTTTCTGATGTTAAACACGCCTTTGTTTTTCTTTACATTTATGTATTTTTATACAAACATGAAGAGTCATGTTTTTTGTTCATAGGTCACGTACTGCTGTTGCCCCACTTGAGCGGTTGAAGATTCTTCTTCAGGTATTCTCTTTTTATATATAACTAATTCAGAGAGTTGTTCCCCTATTCCATTCTATTATGCATCGATGTTGGTTTCTTCTCTATCATTTTAAAAAGATCAGTTTGTTCATGCATATTTGCCCACGTTCGGTTTATATCCGTTGGCATTTTCACTGTATAAACATCTCAGTTGTCTGTTATGTGTGTATTTAAGAGAGCAATTCCTTGGTTTTACTCATTTACGATGTACATCTTTAACTTCTTGCTTTTCAAAAAAATCCTTTAACTTCATTTTTAACTTCTTGCTTGCCATGGTATCCAGGTCCAGAATCCACATAACATCAAGTACATTGGTACAGTCCAAGGATTAAAATATATCTGGAGAACTGAAGGTTTTCGAGGTCTTTTCAAGGGCAATGGCACTAATTGTGCCCGTATAGTTCCAAATTCTGCTGTTAAGTTCTATAGCTACGAGCAGGCTGCAAGGTTGATTTTCTTTGTCTATTTAATTTATTGTTCCCTTTTTTTAAAAAAATAGAACTGTCAGACTCAGTTCCCAACATTGAAAGTAACTTGTTCGTTGGTATTTTTTAGCTTTCTTTCTATGACATAAGGGCATCACACATTTTATTTGAGGGATCTGATAACTGATCTTTTTGAATTTTTGTGGTTGCGAAATATTCTTGCATGACTTTGGAGGTAGTAAGTTTGAATGCAGCGAGTGAAACTGTGAAGAACCGTTAGTAAGATTTAATGCAGTGGGTTATTCAAAGTTGTAGGCAATATGCTGGATATAGTGGATTGCAGTTGTTCTGAGCTTAGTCAAAAGTTTAGGGTTAGGCATTCTTGGATATTCTTTTTTTGAATTTGGAATAATGATAATTCTGGTGAAATTCAGAGGAAACTTTAGAACTTGTTATGAGTTATGAGTCTACCCATCTAGCTTCAAAAATTTCTGATGAGGGAGGGGGGTGCGAAATGGAATTGTGTTATGAGTCTATCTTTCTATTAAAGTAAAAAGTGTCTATCCATTTTTTGGCAACTGAAAAAACATTGGAGTATTTATTATTATTTTTAGTCAGGTTGGCTAAAGTAGAGAGGAGCCTCTACTGTTCTTTGTGATTAGAAAATTCTTTTGAAAATCAAAGAATTTTTTTACAAAATAGTCTCATATGCTCTATGAATCTAAATGTTGGCCTGTGAACCATAGCCATGTGCAGTGAATGGTAGTAGCAGAAATGAAAATTCTAAGGTGGATGTGTGGACACCCGTAAAGATAGGATTTGGAATGATGCAATCAGAAGGAAAGTTTTTGTAGCTCTGATCGAGGATAAGATGCGAGAAAGCCGCTTAAGGTAGTTTGCCCAATTGCAAAGGAGGTCGACTGATGCACCAGTTAGGAGTGCGAGTTTTGGGATGTTGAGCCGGTTATGGGAGGGCGAGGAAGGCCCAAGAAATATTGTAATGAGACTATGGGCGAGGAAGGCCCAAGAAATGTTGTAATGAGACTATGTGA
The DNA here is from genome assembly GCA_037367405.1 of Ottelia alismoides. Classification (NCBI taxonomy): domain Eukaryota; kingdom Viridiplantae; phylum Streptophyta; class Magnoliopsida; order Alismatales; family Hydrocharitaceae; genus Ottelia; species Ottelia alismoides. The sequence continues at coordinate 180,145 of JAZKJV010006230.1, forward strand.
AGGGATCTTAGTTTTTTGGATCTATGTTAGAGAATGACCCAAGATAGATTTGAATAGAGGCAAAGAATCCATGTAGCCGACCCGACTTAATGTGGGAAAAGACTTTGTTATTGTATTCCGTTTAATTACATACTATTTCAGCAAAAATGTCAAATATGAAACTTCTAGTGACTAATGTTGCTATGGTTTATGTGATATTCCCTAAAAGAAAGATGTTAGTTGTACTCAGGACATTCCTGGAATGCCTTAATTCTGAGATATTCTGGATATACATCCCTTTTACTTTAAAATAAATTTAGTTATTAGAATTGAATGAGCTAAGTTTTTTAAGATGTACATTTTGCAGTCGTTAGGTACTGGGTTTTGTACATTATTTATCACTAGAAAAGCTATTTGGTTTAGAGGTGATGGTAGGTTATGCTTTTCTTAAACTAAATTCTCAAGCAGGTTGTAATAGTTGCATACTAGCATTCATACATGTATGGAATCACTTGGGGCCTAGCTATAACTCAAATTTGGATAAGGATATCTTTTTGATATCTACAACACCAGCATTCTTGTTTCCGTTCTAAAATATAAAATAGCTATAGATAGATTTATAACTAAATATGATAACATTTTTCCCATCTAACCAGATATGTAAATGATGCAAGTTACAACAAATTCATTTGATGTTTTTGGGACACATGCCGTCATTTAGTTACAAATTTTGGCTTATTTGCTATCCATTCCTAGTAATATCTAGATACACTCCATATTCTGTCGGTATTTATACCTTTTTTCAAGGAAATGATTACATAATACACACTACTCTTATTTGTCAATACTGTCAATATCTATATTTGCAAAATATTTTGAGATATTGCAATATCAGCTATGCCCCTCCCTTTTTTGAAATATCAGTTGTGTCCCTACCTTCTTGCAAAATTCACAGTTATGCCCTTTGTAATATCAGTTATGCCCCTATTGTGCCCCCACCTTCTTGCAAAATTCACAGTTCTGCCCTTTTGTAATATCAGTTATGCCCCTACTTTACCTTAAAAGAAGGGCAGAACTGTGAATTTTGCAAGAAGATAGGGGCATAACTAATATTCCAAAAAAGGGAGGGGCATAACTGAAATTGCAATATCTCAGAGGGGCACAACTGATAAAACCCAATATTTTATAACAGACAAACATGGTAACTGTTACCAATTATCTGCATCCCTTGGCTAGTTGGCTCTACAAAAATGGTTGATGAACTTCATAATCAGAAAAGTTTATGGCTGTTGTGAGAAGATATCCCTATTTACACATGTAATCTTACGTAGAAGTTTAGAGTCTTTCTCTGGATTGTTATCTTATTCTAGCATGATCTAATTGAACCGTTGTACTCCTGATATATCTATATCTGGAATTCTCTAGCTTTGGTTCGTCTTGAAGTCGAGCTTCCAAAATTTAGGATAAGGTTTTTATTATCCTCATGCAGATGCAGGACATGAGAACTTGCTTTCGGGGGATTCTCCCAATGCTGGTTTAAATCTAAATCTCTAGCCTCTAGGTAAGGTTTTAGACTTTTGGTTATTAGGTCATTCAACATATGAATTGTGTCAACTCAACAGTGCAATATACCAAAGACACCTGCAATGACAAGTTCGATTTTTTAAAAAAAGAGGGATAGAAAATACTGGGCTTGGCTCAGTCATTGAGTTAATGTCTTCACTTAGATTCATGTCTATGGTTTTAGATCATGCTATGCTGTCAAACCACCTGCAACATTCATCACTCTTCCACTGTAAAGAGAATTCTACCTTTTCTTGATCATTCAAAGCACTTAATTTTTGTGATGTTTGAAATTTCATTAACAACCTTTTGCTTATTCATTGGTCAATTTCTTGTTTATTTCCATTGGGGTTTTCTCTGTGCATTTGTTAATCTGTATATACTGATTCATCATACTTACAGCATATACTTGCTATTATTGATTGGCATTTTTTCGATAGATTAATAAATAGGAAATCATTTTGAAATCACTTTGGACTACATAACGCCTTTTTCTGTCTACGTTAATCGATAACCTTTTGCTTTCGTAATTTGATGACCTAATGGACTCTGCATATGAACCTTTTAAAAGTTATGATTTTCCTTATACTTGTTTTTTATTGCATGATTTTTTTAGTATCAAATCAATAATGTCTTCTAGTAATGTAAACACTATCTTTATAGTGGAAGGTTTGATTTTGTTCTGCTTTAAGTGAAATACCAAAGCCAAAATCGAGCATTTCCCCATATCGTGGTTTAGCTCCAAAAACAACTCTCCTAATGTTATTAATATGTAATTTTAGGGGAAAGGGAGTGTGCAACCAAATTGTTACACACCAAAATATATTCATATAATATATTACTTATGAGGGTTGATCCTGTGAGAGCCAAAATCTGTGAGAGCATGAGAGCAATGAATTTGGGTCATTAAATTTTCTCTTTCTCTCTCCTCCTGCAATCAATGAGGAGAGAGATAACAAAATCTAGTGGTCCAGAATCATTTCTCTCATGCTCTCACAGATTTTGTCTCTCATAGGATCAACCCTCTATTACTTATAAAAACAAAATAGCTAGTAGGACTAAGACTCAAACCGAACCTTTGCATGTTCAATGCCAATCTCCTATATTGGGCAATCTGGTTAGACAAGAAGACCCTCATCTTGGCAGTATGCGAACATAATTTTACTTGCTTGTTATTCAGTCATTAGTCCAAAAATCTGAATAAATCTGCATTCCTCACAATTGGTCTGATGAAAGGCTCCACCTTTGGTAGAGTTAGACACATCAGAAGCTTGAAAGAGTGCATGTATGCTCGATTCAACATACAAAATCACAGTGATATTACATATTGTCCGTGCTAGCCATAGGGCATGTCGTCATTCTTCTCACATACAAGATCCATTTGGCCAACAGGGCCTTGATCATCTTATTGAGCTTCATGACACCTAAGCAACCATCCTTCTAAGGTTGAGTAACTATCTCCTAGTAAACCAAGTAAATGCTGCGATTCTTCATCCCTGGACCAGTCTAGAAGAAGCGTCTCATCAAGGTTTCCAACTGCCTTTAAATCCCAACTAACAACAATTTGGTGGGAAGAAGGAAAACATGGACGGCTGCTAGTACATATTTAACACAAGGCATCTACCTCTCGATAAACAAGAAGCCTTCCACCCAACCAGCTTCTTATTTGTTTCCACAAGCATGATCTAGAAAACCTAATGTATCCTCCCACCGAAAAGGGCATACCCAGGTACGCGAAGGACAAATTCATGCATGGAATTATCACAAGTTTGTTTTACTCTTCGGATAATAACTGAGAAAGTCCAAAAAGAACAAATACTGACCATTGATGTTTACATTGAAACCCAAGACGTTTCAAAAAAATGTTTATAACCATGAATAGCCTTAGTTACCCAACCCTTATTGAGGAAGATCATATTATCTTCCTTGTTGGGCTTGCCTGCCATGGTATCCAACCTCCGAAGATTTTTTTAACAAGACATCCCTGGATATGTTATCTGTGTTGTTGGGCTTTAATTTTATAAAAAAAATAAAGGAGAAAAATCTTGGCATGCCTGTGAAACGAAAATTCAGTGTGTTTACTGATTAACAAATTGACATGGATAAGAGGATGTCATTGGTTTTGTATCTTTGATTTGTTTAGTACCCAACTCTTATTGAGGAAGATCATATTATCGTCCTTGCTGGGCTTGCCTGTCATGGTATCCAACCTCTGAAGATCTTTTTAACAAGACATCCCTGCTGGGCTTTAATTTTATTAAAAAAATTGAGAAAATCTTGGCATGCCTGTGAAACAGAAATTTAGTGTGTTTACTGATTAACAAATTGACATGGATAAAAGGATGTCATTGGTTTTGTATCTTTGATTTGTTTAGTAGAGAGAACTAGGGGTGCACATGGATCGGACTGGATCGGATTTTGGCTTAATCCGTGTCCAATCCACACATAACGGATTTTTGATTTTTTCCAGTCCAATCCAATCCGTTAAACATGCAAATCCAATCCACCGGATTACGGATTGGATCGGATTGGCTCGGATTTTTAATGCTCACCTAATCTAGTAATCTATGATTAAGTTTGGTAGCATAGTCGAACTCGACGTTCGAATCATGGTTCTAAATTTGAGATTATGTATAAATGTAAAGAAAAGAATAGTTAATTTTTAGAAAGCAATTTGACTTAATTTTTTGAAAAGCAAAAACATATATGCTTGTTATGAATTTATTACAATTTACAACCAATCATTGTATAACTAAATAAAATTAACATACTTGTGATCCGTAGAAGAATCATAAAAGAATCATATTATTTATTGACTTTGAATAAAATTGCAAGTTTGTATATATCAAATAAGAACTACAACTAGATAACTACACATGCGCAAGGAAGACCTGGTTGCGCATGCGCATAACTAGGACAAGGACAACATCCGGTGGAGATATGTGTGCACCTGAGGGTGGAGATGTGTGTGGCACATGTGAGTGTTTTGTTTGTAATGGGTCCCGAATGGTTTTAGGTTTATGTATTATTATTTTTAGAAGTTTGTTTCGTTTTGAAAAATTGGAAGGGCCAAGAGGACATTGCGGGTAGGTATTACTTTTTTCTAAACCAACTAGTAGGATGAGATAAGGGATTTTCCAGCAAGTTGTGTGTAGTAAAACTCGAATTGGAATAGGTTTAAGTTATAAAGAGACTAGCTTGGATATTTACACATAGCTTTCAAATAAAATGTAATATATAATATGCTTTATTGAGAATAAATAAAGTAGTATATATTATTATTTATTAACGGATTAACAGATTGGATCGGATTGGATTTTGACAATAATCCGATCCAATCCATACATGAACGGTTTTGTAAAATTCCAATCCGATCCGATCCATTAAACTTATAAATCCAAACCGATCCAATCCAATGACAAGAGATTGGATCGGATTACGGATTTTATCCGATCCATATGCACCCCTAGAGAGAAGATAATGGAGCTCTACTGATATTATAACCAACTTGTTACAATCAAGTCTAATTTTTGTTACGTGTATTATTTTTATTGATCGCTTTGTATGATTATAATGGGGCTCCATCGATGGTAAAAAAAAACCAATTAGGATTCATGCCAGGTCGCTCACCGATTGAAGCCATCCATTTGGTGAGAAGAACAATGGAGATTTATAGAGATGAAAGGAAGAACCTCCATATGATTTTTATTGATTGGGAGAAGGCTTATGATTATATCCCATGAGAGATATTGTGGAGAGTTTTGGAAAAAAGACAAGTACCTGTCCTATACATTAACCTCATAAAGGATATGTATGATAGGGCTTTATCTTGTGTAAGGATCAAATCTCGAAAGACTGACTATTTTGACATCAACTTTGGTTTACATCAAGGTTCAACTTTGAGTCCATTTCTTTTTACTTTGATTATGGCTGAGTTGACAAATCACATTCAGAATGAGATATCTTGATGTATGTTATTTGCTGATGATACTGTGTTGATTGATGAGACTAGAGATGGAGTAAATGAGAAGCTTGATGTCTGGAGACATGCATTGGAGACTAAAGGAGTCGTATAAGTAGGGTTAAGAGTCTTAAGACTGAATATATGGAGTGCACCTTTGATGGAAGCAATGGTGAAGAAATTGAGGTGAAGATTGGTGACGATAACATTCGGAAGAGAGATTCTTTTATATACATGGGATCTATTTTGTTGCATGATGAGGAAACTGATGGAGATGTTATTAATAGAATAAACGTCGGCTGGCTAAAGTGGAGAGGAGCCTCTGTTGTTCTCTGTGATAAGAAATTTCCTTAAAAGTCAAAGGAAAGTTTTACAAAGCAGCCGCGAGACCTGCTATGATCTATGGATCTGAATGTTGGCCTGTGAACCATAGACATGTGTAGAGAATGGTTGTAGCAGAAATGAAAATGCTAAGGTGGATGTATGGACACGTAAAGATCGGATCTGGAATGATGAAATCGGAAAGAAAGTTGGTGTAGCTCCGATCAAGGATAAGATGCGAGAAAACCTCTTAAGATGGTTTGGTCAGTTGCAAAGAAGGTCAACTGATGCACTAGTTAGGAGATGCGAGTTTTGGGATGTTGAGTCCGCTAAGAGAGAGTGATGATGGCCCAAGAAGTATTGGAAAGATACTATACAAAGGGATCTTAATTTTTTGGATATAAGCTCGAGATTGACCTAAGATATGTCTTAATTGAGGCAAAGAATCCATATGGGAAAAGGCGTTGTTGTTCTGTTGTCTCGTGTTGGAGAGAAAGCAAGGGAGATCGAGAAGACATACTTTAAACTTTAGTATTCAAGTAAAGATAATGACAAAAATGATGTTGGAGTGGTTGTTCATAAGGATTTTAAGGATTGTTTGGTTGAGGTGCAAAGATTCAGGGATCGGATTGTTTTACTAAAAGTAATGCCCAAAGAAGAAATTCTAATATCATCTCAGTTTATGCACCGTAAATTAGTTTAGATGAAAGGATTAAACACGCTTTTTGAGAGGATTTGGATAAGATTATGTATGAAATCCCATAAAGAGAGATGATTTACCTAGATGAAGATCTTAATGGATATGTGGGAAAGGATGCCTCAGGGTATGCTAGTGTTCATGGAGGACATGGCTTCGGGGATAGAAATGAAGAGGGAAAAGTCATTCTGGATTTTGTAACGGCTTATTATCTTTTCACAACAAACAATCTCTTCAAGAAGAGGGAGGAGCATTTAATTACTTATAAGAGTTGTCTGACTAGATCACAAATAGATTACTTTGCGTTGATGAGAAGAGATCGGTTGTGTTGCAAAGACTGCAGCCATGAGAGAGTTTGACCACTCAACATCGCTTGTTAGTCATGGACGTTCAAATTAAACGGCTGGTAAAGAAAAGGAGGGTTTCCAAGATAACTATAACTAGATGGTGGATTCTTCAATTGAAGCAATCAAGCTTCGAAAAGAAGATTTCATATGACTTATCTCATGATTGTAACGGAAGTGCAAATGAGATGTGGGATGCAGTAGCATCTTATATCCGAAGGGTAGCTAAAGAGATGCTAGGCGAGTCAAAGGGAGGAGCTCCATGTCAAAAGGAGGCTTAGTGATGGAGTAGGGGGTTGCAAGAGAAGGTCCAAATTAAAAGAGCATACTTTAATGATATGTCTAAGGATAGAACAGATGAAATTGTCACAAACTACAAAATAACAAAGAAGGAAGCAAAGAAGACTACAAATGAAGCTAAGTAAAAAGCTTGTGAAGTTTTGTACAAAAATCTTGATTCTAAGGAGGGCCAGAAGGATATATTTAGGTTGGCTAAAGCAAGAGAAAGAAAGACCAAAAACATTTCTCAAGTGAGTTGCATTAACGGTGAGGAAAGTCACATGCTTGTTATTCAGAAGGATATAAAGACTAGATTGAAGCAATACTTCCATAAGCTTTTTATTGGGGAAGGAAATAGAGAGATCACATTGGGAGATCTGCTAGTAGTGAAAGTTACTCGAATCATGCAAGTTAAGACGAATACAAAGGAAAGAAATAGAGGAGGCTTTGAAGGTTATGGGACCAGGGAAAGGTGTAGGACCTAATGACATTCCTATAAAAGTTTGGAGAGTTTTAGGTGAGCGTGGTTTGACTTGACTTACAAATTTATTCAATGTTATTTGGTGAAGCAAGAAAATGCCTGAAGATTGGAGGAGAAGCATCATGGCACCTCTTTATAAGAACAAATGAGACATTCAAAATTGTTCAAATAACAGAAGTTTCAAGCTGATGAGTCATACTATGAAAATTTGGGAATGTGATCGAAAGAAGGCTAAGGCAAGTTTCCAAAGTAAAAGAAAATCAATTCCATAAGCTTTTTATTAGGGAAGGAAATAGAGAGATCACATTGGGTGATCTGCTAGTAGTGAAAGTTACTCGAATCATGCTAGTAGGGTTTTGGGTGGGATACGGGAACCCCGGTCTAGGACCGTTGCTCCGATACCATTTTGGGAGAAACGTTTTTCATACGATAGAAGAGACCCTAGGGCTCTCTTATATAGGAGAAAAGCCTTGGGTTAATTACATAAGAGAGACATACTAAAAATAGAAAACTAACATAATTATCTCAACAACTACCATAATTATCTCAACAATCTCAACAGTTATAGACGAATACAAAGGAAAGAAGTAGATGATGCTTTGAAGGTTATGAGACCTGAGAAAGGTGTAGGACCGGATGGCATTCCTATAGAAGTTTGGAGAGTTTTATGTGAGCGTAGTTTGACTTGACTTACTAATTTAGTCAATGTTATTTGGTGAAGCAAGATAATGCATGAAGATTGGAGGAGAAGCATCGTAACGCCTCTTTATAAGAACAAATGAAACATTCAAAATTGTTCAAATTACAGAAGTATCAAGCTGATGAGTCACACTATGAAAATTTGGGAACGTGTGATCGAAAAAGGTTAAGGCAAGTTTCCAAAGTAAAAGAAAATCAATTCCATAGGATTTTTATTAGGGAAGAAAATAGAGAGATCACATTGGGAGATCTGCTAGTAGTGAACGTTACTCGAATCATGCAAGTTATAGACGAATACAAAGGAAAGAAGTAGATGAGGCTTTGAAGGCTATGTGACCTGAGAAAGGTGTAGGACTTGATGACATTTCTATAGAAGTTTGGAGAGTTTTAGGTGAGCGTAGTTTGACTTGACTTACTAATTTATTTGATGTTATTTGGTGAAGTAAGAAAGTGTCTGAAGATTGGAGGAGAAGCATCATGGTGCCTCTTTATAAGAATAAATGAGACATTTTAAATTGTTCAAAGTATGATCACACTATGAAAATTTGGGAACGTGTGATCGAAAGAAGGTTAAGGCAAGTTTCCAAAGTAAAAGAAAATCAATTCGGATTCATGCCAGGTCGCTTAACCATTGAAACCATCCACTTGCTAAGGAGTACAATGAAGATTTATAGAGTTAAAAAGGAAGAACCTCCATATGATTTTTATTGTTTTGACGAAGGCTTATGATTCTGTCCCGCGTGAGATATTGTGGAGAGATTTGGAGAAGAGAGAAGTAGTTATCCTATAACCTCATAAAAGATACGTATGATAGTGCTTCATCTTGTGTAAGGATAAAGTTTGGGAAGACTGACTATTTTGATATCAACATTGGTCTGCATCAAGGTTCAACTTTGAGTCCATTCCTTTTTACTTTGATTATGGACGGGTTGTCAAGTCACATTTAGGATGAGATACCTTGGTGTATGTTATTCAACGATGACATTGTGTTGATTAATGAGACTAGAGATGGAGTAAATGAGAAGTTTGAGGTCTGGAGATATGCATTGGAAACTACAGGATTTCTTATAGGTAAGGCTAATACTGAATATATTGAGTACTCTTTTGATGGAAGCAATGATGAAGGAATTCATGTGAAGATTGGTGACGTTACCATTTGGAAGAGAGGTTCTTTTAGATACTTGGGATCTATTTTGCTACATGATGGGGAAACTGATGGAGATGTTACTAATAAAATAAATGCATGTTGGCTAAAGTGAAGAGGAGCCTCTACTGTGTGGACCATAGACATGTGCACAGATTGTTAGTAGCAGAATTAAAAATGCTAAGGTGGATGTGTGGACACGCACATACACGCGCATAAAGATCAGATTCAGAATGATGCAATCAGAAGAAAAGTCAGTATGGCTCTGATCGAGGATAATATGCGAGGAAATCACTTAAGGTGGTTTGACCATTTGTAAAGGAGGTCAGCTGATGCACTGGTGAGAAGATGCGAGTTTTGGGATGTTAAGATGGTTAAAAGGGGGTGATGAAGGCCCGAGAAGCGTTGGAATGGGACTATACAAAGAGATCTTAGTTTTTGGATCTAAGCCCAAGAATAACCCAAGATAGATCTGAATGGAGGCAAGGAGTCTATGTAGCCGACCCTACTTAATGTGGGAAAATGCTTTGTTGTTATTTGTATGAATATAACTTGCATTAAATTTTATTCCCATTCGAGGTCGCTAAGCTCTCCTTCAAAGAACCTCAAACTGATCGGTTTGGATATTACAAAGCATGTCTCTTTGTGATGGATGAGCTAGAGGTGTTTTGATTCATACGAAATTTGTTACACTTTTTCCTTTCGATTGATGCATAGAATCCTCAAAAGATCATTCCCCATATCCATTTTGTACCCCAAGTTAAAAATTAGTGGTACTTTAATTCAATGTTTCATCGTGCAACTAACAAAATACAATCAACGTTTTTAACTTGAGGTACAACTTAAATCTGTGGTGATCTTTTGGGGATTGTTTTCATTAACCAAGAGGAGTAATTGTATTAAATATAGGACAAAACAAAAACCTATAGACCTTTCATCTTGAAGATGCCTAATGTCTAGATCCTTGAATTTGAGGTTCTTATATGGATGTCTTGGGGACATCGGATACGAGTGAAATTTGAACCAAACTATCTTTGTGTAGAACGATTTCCGTCTCCATTTTTTATATCCAAATATTATCTATAATGGAAATGGAAAGACTTGGTCGTAGTTACCTGCTATATCATGGGTGTAGCCCTACTTGGTCGCCGTGATGCACTTGTCTACTTGAGTTGGCTATCTGGCCTCCGCGTTTTGATTACATAACCCTGATGCCTGCTCAACCTCGTGTGAGTTTTTAAGTGTTACAACGTTTATGTGAATCCTTTGTAGGGTTGCACTTTCTTTTAAAATCGCCTTTTTGTTATAATACGATCTCTATCCATGACATGCCTCTTTTTACAGCGACACCGTCGTTTTTTAAACCTATGTTGTAGTTGTTTAGAGCACCCATTGTAAAAAAAAGTGCACAAAAAGCTATGTTCTTTGATTATAAGCTTTAAGGTGTAAGGTCGTGGACGTAGGAAGATTTATGTCCTTATAAAGAACCTTCTCAAGAAGATCGATAAGGATTATGATACATATGAATGAGATAATTACCATGTCATTTATCCGCTCTCAAAAGAGCATTGAGTAGTCTATCCTTTAAAAAAACATTGAGCAATCTATTGTGGTGAATCTCCTCTACAAGAATATGACTAAAGCTTACATGGGAGAGCTTGCTCAGGCATTTTGCAACAAACAACCAAGTAACGACTTATTGAGATTTATATGCATATGTGGATTGCATCCCAAGGGAACTCCATTCTTGTCCAATATCACGTTCCTTCATTATGGCTATATGAGGAGTTGGATTTTCTTTGAGCATGCATGTTGCTTTAATAGGTTTAGGAGCATGTTGAACGACATGCTTATAAGTTCCTCTATACAAAGTCCATGCTATAAGATAACGAAGGTCCGTCTTCTTTTTGCAGTCATGGTTTCTTCATATAAGTTCCACAACTACTCTGTTGTCCTTCAAATCTTTTACAAAGTGTGTTACACTAATCACCTTTGGTGGATGTGGAGGTAGAGGTCATTTTGGTAATTGAAGTAAAGACAAAGGTTGTGATTTAGGTCGTGGTCGTGGATGCATCTTCCTTGTGTACACAAACAACTCATCGAACATCCATTTGATAGGTGCTAAGGAAGGTTTGGTCCAACTCTTGTTCTGTTGGTCCTGATGATTACTAGTCTACTATTCCCATGTCCTATGAAACAATCACCGTTAAGCTCGTTGAGGATTAGATTATTTAGCTTTCATCGGCTCATTATGATCGACTAACGATACTTCTTCAGAGTAGGTCCATTACTACTAATTATCAACGTTTAGTCTCACTATAATCTCCAATATTGTGACTCGTGTTATTTCTACTGAATCTTCTCGGAAGATCATTGTCTAATATGCCTCTAATCACATGATGGTTGAAGATATTGCTTTTATTGATTCATTTTTAGCTCTCTGCATATTAGGTCGACAGTGTTGGTGAATGGTACTAACTTGCAAGTTACTTTTGCTTGTATCATCCATTTTACCATCAGACTCAAGCTTTATGGAGTTTATTGTGCACGAAAGATTTTGTGAACTGACTTTTTCTTAGCTGATTATATTCTCAGCTAATTGTACAATAGTTTTTCCTACTCATAGGACATTTGTACCCACTTAAATGGTCTAGTGGTAGTGCAGTGTGCCTACCACCCAAAAGACCAGGATTCAAATCTCCCCTTGTGGGGGTTACGGTAGGTAATCAACAACCGTCGTAAAAAATAGTTGAATCTTTCAACATGGATTTGAGCAAGAATCCATGTAGCTGACCCTAATTATAGTGGGAGAAGGCTTTGTCATAGGACATTTGAACGTGACAGATTACAAGTAGGGACTATACTCTCAGCTGGTTGTGCAATTATTTTTATTAGTTTTTTCCCACTCATAGGACATTCGAACGTGACAGATTACAAGTAGGGACTATGAGAAGGATGTCCTTTACTGCTAGGATGTTTGTACTGCGCTAATTTTGTGTTCGTCGATCTCCACCGACCCACTCATATGACATCTTCATTTTGGTCATATATTTGCCTTGATCCTCTCTTTGATGTTTTTTTGAATTGTCTCTACTCAAGCCTTTTGATTATGATTTATGCTAGATTGGCAAATATTATCAAGACTCTTTCCCTCAGGACATGGAGTCTCGTTCATCCCTTTTTGATTTGGCGCATTGCATGTATGATGTCCCTGACCCTACACATTATTTTTGAGCAACATTGCTACTTCATTAGTTTGTAGATGAATTTTCAGTCGATTTACTTAGATCTACCTAATAAAGAAGTGTTTTGAGATCAATTTTATTGTTAAACCCTTCTTTATAGAAAAAAGACATTGTTTCCTTCTTGTATTGAAAATTTTCATTCTTATACTGCTATAGTCTTTGTCTAGAATGATCCGACAACTTTCTTTGCGTATTAGCACTGTTAGGGTACCTTACATCCAATATAAGAATACATCCATATGAACTTATGCCACCGCTTATGCCTATTCAACAGGCAAGTTTATCCACATTCTCTCTGCAGTGCATTATGTGATCAATGCTATATATTTGTTTTGCATCATGGTGTCATTTCGCCGAAGCTTGAAAAAGGAGATATCTGGAATATTGGTGATATATCGTCGATATCTTCCAAAAATGTGGAAATGGCTATAAAATTATTTTTTCTTAAAAATATGTTTCCAATGTTCTTTAATCAATAAATAAGATAGAAATACACATTTGTTTGCGAAAATAAATGTTTAAATGCAAGTTTTGCAGTCATGTTGTCATGATAATCATTGTATCGACTGATATGTAGTATTATGCGAGTCACTCACATATTAAAAGTTAGAAGGCTTGCATTAGAAGTTAAGTTGAAATAACAAATAACTTAGTTACATACACTCATAACTCATGATATATACCAATGCAATATTTTCCACTTAAATAAGTTGATGATTTGTCACTCCTTAGAACCAAGAGTGTTTTGCTGGATCCATGTGCCCTTTGTGATGTCCTCCATCTTGTCTTTTGATTGAGCCTCTATATTCCATATACTTCTCCCATGCCATATAGGAGTACATGATTCTCTAGTCCATCAAGTACTCCATATCATAGTCAGCCACTTGTGCAAAGAAGACAATCGAGGATAATTGGTCTCATATATTGATGATAATCATGGCCCAAAAAATCGAGTGCTCACCGGGAGATTAATATCAATACACCCATATTGGTAGTCTTTGTAAATGCTTATTGGATGAAATGGGGATGAAGTAAGGGAAACATGTGACCAATGCCACCAATTTCTGATGAAATATAAAAAAAACATGAGGAATTTTCATTGTTTCACATATCCTTGACATTTCACCGTCATGCCATTGATATCTTAGAAAAAGATATATCCTCCCTTGTCGATATTGTCGACTCGGTTGTACCGACATAGCATTTAATATCTTCAATATTTAAGGCAATGATCTGAATATATGCATGTTTGGTTGCACATTTATATAGTTAACATATAATTTTTTATTGAATCTTTTGGGTGAAATATTTATTGTGACTTGTAGAGAGGAGATTAATGCTTACAAATAAATCATGTTTACATGATTTTATCATTAAAATTTATTCACTATATTCATGCTTATATTGGATCTTAAAAAGTTTTATCGTATTTAAAAATATAACATTAATAGTAACCTTTTAAAGTTTAAAAATTCAGAATTGCACAAACTTGCATGGTCACCCTTCGCTTATCGCATGCCTGCCATGTGGTGACTTGTTCGAAAGAATTCACATAATGCTTTTCTAAAGATTGCTTCAATCGGATTACATGCCTGTATGCCTCGCAACAGAATGTGATTGCAGAACCCAAGCTAAGGCATATCTTCATAATCATTCTTGTACTTGTCTTTTTTAGATTAGGTTTCTAAGACTTTTTAAAGGGAGTTATTTTCACTGGCAATCAATAGGATTCCCTCTTTTGTTCTTTGGAAGGTGATCACTACCTTAATCCCTTTTCTCTACTCTACCTCGATAATGAGCCCTTTTAACTGCCATTGCATATTTTTGGTTGCATCGCTTTTCTTAATAATTTCCAGCATGTAGAGAAGTTCTCTAATCGTGCAGTCTAAGTATAATTTTTTGGGGTATTTTAGAACTTATAATGATTCATGTATTATAACAATACTAGTTGCCACTATGATTCTGTCGTACTTACATTTTGTCGACAATCTAGTTGCTTTACGGATATGGTTTGTTACATTCCTTAGAAGTTTCTGCCTTCACCCTATATTTATCAAAGGATTAGTAATGAGTCCGATTTTGTACTTTTACCTAATTCTCTTGATGTGTAAGTTCCTGAACAATTCGAGTCTGATCTTTCATCAAATGTTGTTCTGGATCCCCCTTCTGTTGCCTCAAGTTATGTGTTGCCCTTCGTAAAGGCGTAAGATCGTACATTCTTTATGCTTCCCCGCCTCACGAAGAGTCACCGCATAGACTGCAACCAAGTCCCGGTGGGCCGCCGAAGGTGCGCAACCGCTTTGAGCTGCTGGACAGATGCATTGTTGAAAGACTGGGTGTGATCTCTCCAAAGATGTTAACACGTGGTGCCATTTAATGAAGATGCTCTCATGGAATGTGAGGGGGTTGGGCCGCCCCGAGAAACGGCTGAGAGTTAAGAACCTAATAAAAGAGGCTGGGGGTGATATTTTCTTGCTCTAGGAGACGAAGTTGTCAGGATGTGAGGACAGGATCTGGAGGTAGCTCGGTGATGGGGATCGGTTTGGGAGGGTGGAGCTGGAAGCTCGGGGTGCCTCGAGATGTATCCTCACGGGCTGGTCGAAGGATGTGTTTGAATTGGTGGGGGTTTCGAAGACGTCTTTCTATCTTTCCGTGTCCTTGGGAAGGAGGGGAGATGGTGTGGATCTCGTCGTTACAAACGTATATGGCCCGAGTGGGTCGGATGGGAGGTCTCCAGCAGCAGAGCTAGAGGTTGTGGGTGAGGCTTTCTCAAATAGGATCTGATCATTGGTGACGATCTCAACGTTACTCTGCTTCCCGAATATAGACCGCAATCGGAGGGTGGGAGAGATCCGGGATTGGAGAGCTTCAGAAGAGTGGCACATTCTTTGGGTCTATCCATTTTCGATGCAGATGGTTGTGCCTACAGTTGGCGGAATGTCAGATCGAGATCCAGACTGGACTGCTTCCTGATATCTATCGAGAGGATGGACTCGTTCCCTTTGGCCCGAGCGTGGGTGCTGCCACGGGCATACTCGGACCACACTCCCATTCTGTGGTCATCGGGGGGGGGGGGGGGAGAGGACAAAGAGGTCCTGCTTCCATTTCGAGCGCAGTTGGCTGTTGAGGGATGGCTTCAGAGAGGTGGTAGGTGCGCACTGGAGAAGCCTGGTTCTGGTGGGATCAACGGTCTCAAGGTTTGCGGCAAAAGTGAGGCTCCTCAAGTCTGCCCTTATGACCTTCGGGAGGGAGGTGAGGGTTCGACGAAAGTCCATGAGAGGGGAAGTCCAAGCGGGGGTGGTGAGGCTGGATGGCCTGGATGATGAGAGGGGTTTGGATCAGGATGAGGTAGCAGAGAGGCTGGGCTTGCTTGAGGAGCTGATGGTGGAGGACAGAAAGGAAGAGGTGGAGTGGAAACAAAGGTCGAGGCAGAAATGGATAAAGGAAGGTGACGCCAACACGAGATTTTTCCACTCCATGGCTTCGGTTCGAAGGAAGGAACTTTCTGCATGAGGTGGAGATTGGGGGGTGAGGGTGTCTGGGGAGGAACAGATCGGTGGTGCGTTGCGAACCTACTTCGCAGAGTTCTCGCGTAGGAGGCAGAGGGGTGGTTGGATGTAGGGGCGGGAATCTTGACCAGGGGGCAGGAGAAAGGTCTGGTGGCTGCTTTCTCAGAGGCTGGATACCCTGGATGATGAGAGGGGTTTGGATCAGGATGAGGTAGCAGAGAGGCTGGGCTTGCTTGAGGAGCTGATGGTAGAGGACAGAAAGGAAGAGGTGGAGTGGAAACAAAGGTCGAGGTAGAAATGGCTAAAGGAAGGTGATGCCAACACGAGATTTTTCCGTTCCATGGCTTCGGGCCGAAGGAAGGAACTTTTTGCATGAGGTGGAGATTGGGGGGGTGAGGGTGTCAGGGGAGGAACAGATCGACGGTGCGTTGCGAAACTACTTCGCAGAAATCTCGCATAAGAGGCTGAGGGGTGGTTGGATGTGGGGGCGGGAATCTTGACCAGGGGGCAGGAGGAAGGTCTGGTGGCTGCTTTATCAGAGGAGGAAGTGAGGAGGGATGTGTGGGGGCTGAATGCAGATGGGGCACCTGGGCCAGATGGGTTTCTTGTCTTTTTCTACCGTGAGTTCTAGTATATGCTGAAGGAGGATGTTTTGTAGGTTTTTAATGAGTTCAGCGTTGGCAATAAAGGCCTCGACAAAGTTAATCGGGCGTTGATCTTCCTTCTACCGAAGAAGGATAATCCGTTGACCGTGGATGATTTCAGACCAATAACGATCTCCAACGCGATCTATCTTATCGCGGCGAAGGTGCTCGCCAGCATGCTCAGGTTGGTTATGGATTCAGTGGTGCTTCAGGGTCAGTCCACCTTAATCCCAAGCCGTCAGATGGCGGAATGCTTGGTTGTGGCATCGGTGATTTGCCTTGAGTGGAAGCGGTCGAAGAAGAAAGACGCGCTTTGGAAGATTGACTACGCCAAAGCTTATGACTGCGTCGACTGGAGATTTTTTTGGACCTCATTACGCCAGAGGGGATTCCCAGTTACTTGGGTACAATGGATGAAGAGCACGACATCCTCGTACTCCATCTTGGTGAATGGCAAGCCGGAGGGTGGTTTCGTGTAGCCTCAGCGGGGGGTCCGTCAGAGATGCCCGCTTGCTCCCATGCTATTTGTTCTTGTGACGGACTGTCTGGCAGTATTGTGCAGGCGTGCGGTGGAGCCTGGGTGGTGCGAGGGCTTCCGGCTGGGGAGTCTGTCTATCCCGCTACTTCAGTATGCGGATGATACGATCCTTTTCCTTGGTGGCTCGGAGAAACAGAACGGCAATGCGACACACCTTGTCGGGATCTTTGGCAGTCTCTCTGGTCTTGAGCTTAACATGCAGAAGTCGGTGATCGTGAGCTTCGGTATGGATGTGGGTGAGCGCAACAAGCTTGCAGATGTGGTAGGTTGCCCTTTGGGGGAACTCCCTATTCCCTACTTAGGATTACCACTGATGGACGACAAACTGAGGAGGTCGGATTGGGACAACGTGGTGCATAGGAATCAGGATGGAGGAGAGGTTGGCTGGGTGGAAAGCGATCACCCTTTCTAGGGGTGGGAAGTTGACCCTCCTCAAGCATGTTCTTGCTGCCATCCCCATTTTCTTCTACTCGACTCGGTTGATGCCAGTTGGGGTGAGAAAAAAGGTAGAGGCTATGATGAAGAATTTTCTCTGTTCGGACGGAAGGCAGCAAAGATCCGGGTTGCATCTCGTGAGTTGGGATGATGTCACGAAGGGACTATGCGATGATGACCTTGGTGTTCGTGATGTTGAATTCATGAACAAAACATTGCTTGCCAAGTGGGTGATTCGGATTTGGGGTTCCTCGATCTCGTTAGCTACTAGATTATTGAGGAGTATATATATGAAGTCAATGGGGAATTGATTGCTGGCAGGAAAAGATTCGAGTCGTTGCTTTGGACCGGAATACGTGTCGTCTTGCCGACTATTTCACCTAGTTTGCGGCCTCGCGTGGGGAACGACCGAATATTTAGATTTTGGAGAGATGACTGGACGGGAGAGGATGCTCTTGGGAGGAGGTTTCCTAGGCTGGAAGCATTAGCAACAACGAAAGATGCAACTCTTGCTCAGGTGGTGGATCACGGGGCGTGGGCACCGCTATTCATCGCGGAACTATCGGATCAACGCCTGGAGGACTTCATGAGGGTGCTTGCAGAGGTGCCTCCGCCGGGGGAGCTGACTCAGGAGGCGGACCATTTTGAATGGGAAGGGGGGGTTTCTCTGTAAAGAAGGCATACGAGGCTATGAGGGGGTCGACAGCGACGCCGGAGCGGGATGAGGATCTATGTCAGGACATGAAGATAATTTGGGCGGCGAGGATCCCACAAAGAGTGAAGATATTCCTATGGTGTATGAAGAAATCACGTATGCGATAAAGCGAGGAGGGGAAGATTGTTTGGCATCGAGGACACGTGTTATGACAGGTGTGAGGACTCAGTTGAAGATACAAACCATTTGTTCTTTGGATGCGCGGCATCGAGGCAGGTGTGGAGGGGCTCAGAGGTCGCTTGAGTGGAGACAACTGGGTTAGAACCGTTCTGGAGGTCGCTTCGCTCTGTGGGCATGGGTTTGTCGGGTGACTGCTCCAAGCCGTTTGCGGTGCTTTGGGCCATATGGTTGGGGCAGAATGACTTGATTTTCAAAAATCAGAGGTTCTACTCTGAGAATGTTGTATCTCATTGTAAGGCCTTATATAACTTTTGGGCCTCTCGAATGTAACCCATCTTTCTAATATTCAATACCATCTGTGGTGACTCCTGTCTCGGGAGCGCACCCTATTTTCATCCAAAAAAATGATCATGCATTCTTCATCACATCTCTTATCATATTGTGACTAATGGCTTGTCGGTTTATACAATGTATCGATTCCGAGAGATTATACTGCAATATCAGAATATTCTTATTGAAAGCAAGTCATGGTTGATGAAATGGATGGTATTTTCTTTTGTGTTACATGATTTTTGTTGCATGTTCTCATGGTTTCACCTATGGTGCTTATGGATTGGTATTCACTACACAGTATTTCTATGATGGCAAAGTTGTTTGGCTTAAGGCAGGACTTGTGGAAAAAAGGGTTCATCACATTTATGAAGTTGATTATTACGAGGGCTTCTCTTCAGTGGCCGTGATAGGATCTTTATACACATTTCTTTTTGTAGTGGTCAACAATTTGACCCATATATAAGCTTGATGTGAAAAATGCTTTTCTATATGGCAATCATTAGGAGGAAGATATACCCTAACCATCTGGTTATGCATCAAAAGGTAGTGTGTATACAAGCTTAGGAATGCCATATATGGCATGAAGTAGTCTTAGGCCATGATTTGATAGGTTCAGCACAAAGATTGCTATTTTGGATTTTGTAGGAGATTTCATCTGGTCATTCTGCATTTATGAAGAGACAAATGAGATGCACGATTTTTCTGGTAGTCTATACGGCACGGCTCTCAAAGGATATGATGTGGGTCAAGAAGGCAATTTAAGACATGAAACAAAGTTTAAGTTTGGTTTGACATGCTCAACATAGAGATTGCTACTTGGAATTTGCACTTATTTGATCATCTTTTGTTCATCAGATGGGCGGGAGGCATAACTGTTCTTGCAGTCTATGACATATGTTGATAACATGGTTCTTATATAAGATGATGAGGCAGATTTCTAGAAGCAAAATCTTTTTTGCAGCATGCATTTGTGATAATGGATCTTAGCTCACTATGCTTTTTTGGGCATTGAGGTTTCTAAGTGGTCAGGTTGACTTATGTTATCATAGCGGACACATTGACTTGATATCTTAGAGGATACTGGTCTGTGAAAGCCATCCTAGATTTCTGTAGAAGCTTAACATCACATCAATCCTTTACCTTATGGCTAGATTTCTGTAGAAGCTTAACATCACATCAATCCTAGATTACTGGTCTATGTAGACGGCACGGCACTCAAAGGATATGATGTGGGTCAAGAAGGCAATTTAAGACATGAAACAAAGTTTAAGTTTGGTTTGACATGCTCAACATAGAGATTGCTACTTGGAATTTGCACTTATTTGATCATCTTTTGTTCATCAGATGGGCGGGAGGCATAACTGTTCTTGCAGTCTATGACATATGTTGATAACATGGTTCTTATATAAGATGATGAGGCAGATTTCTAGAAGCAAAATCTTTTTTGCAGCATGCATTTGTGATAATGGATCTTAGCTCACTATGCTTTTTTGGGCATTGAGGTTTCTAAGTGGTCAGGTTGACTTATGTTATCATAGCGGACACATTGACTTGATATCTTAGAGGATACTGGTCTGTGAAAGCCATCCTAGATTTCTGTAGAAGCTTAATATCACATCAATCCTTTACCTTATGGCCTCTTAATCAGATATTTGCTATGCTATTGCAAGCAAGTCAGCACATGGAGAGTCCTCGATATAATCATGGGAAGGATGCAATACTTATTTTGTGCTAGTTGAATATTCCACATGGGAAAGGACACTTCAAAGAAGATGATGTGGCATGCATCTAAGAAGCAAAATCTTTTTTCCAGCAGGTCTTTGTGACAATACGTTTAGGTTCACTTTGCTATTTTTTCGGCATTGAGGTGACTAGGCACTTGAGGGGGACTTATGTTATAACATTGGAGATATTGCCTTTATATCTTAAAAAATCTTGATCTACTTTGTTGCAAGCCAGACTCGTTTCCTCTGGAAGCTTAGCATCACACTGAATCTTTACGTTATTGTCACGCAACCACATATTTCATATGTTGTTGCAGAATAGTTAATCTATGGAGAATCTTCCGTACAGTCATTAGAAGGATACAGTGCTTATTCTGCTCTACTTGAAGAGCTCAGTTCTGATAGGATGTTTACATATCTACCTTGGGCACCTTGGCCTTTGTTCTTTTTCCAAATGCTGACCCTGCTAGTTCTGCAGATGCCATGGTATTTGCTAATGCATATGCTTGTTGTTGGTGGCAATCTCTTCACATAGAAGAGAAAGAAATATAATGTTGTTGCTAGATCCAGTCCAATTTATTATAACTAGGCTGTGGCTCAAGCAACTTGCAAGATTAATTGGCTTATGTCCTTTTTGGAATAACTTGGTTTATAAAAAAAGTTGTACCTTTATACTATGGCAACATATCCACTACCCACATTACCTTCAATCTGATTTTCCTTGAGCGTACCAAGTGCATTAAGTTGGATTGCCTTTTATAAGAGATGCAATGCTATAAAATGATGCAATGTGTCAAAGGGGAGATATGCATTTCACATATTTCGTCATAGATTCAACTTGCATGCTATTCATGAATGCTCTTTTCAATAAGCAGCGTTCATTTTTTACTTCCAAGTTGGACATGGCAGCTGCATATATGCCAACTTGTGGGAATGAGAGATATTTATATTTGGGAAAGGGGAGTATGCACCAAGATGCATGTAATTTTACATGCACCGGGATCTATATCTTCCACGTTTTATTACTTTTTTTGGAAAATATCAACAGGTATATTCATCCCTATATCCCTCCTATATGCCATTCAAATTTCGTCAGAAAAAGAGACTCCTATGCCTTCCATCTAAAACATGTAATTTTGACGGTCTTAGAATTGCTGTAATCGACCTGTTCTAGATGGAGGGCATAGGAGTCTCTATTTCTGACAAAATTCGAATGGCATAATAGAGGGATATATAGATGAATATACATGGTGATATTTTCCAAAAAAGTAGAAAAGCGTGCAAGATATAGGCCCCGGTGCATGTAAAATTACAAGCACCTGGGTGCATGCTCCCCAACCCCTTTATATTTTTCTATTTAATTTTCTCTTTTTTTATATTTATATTTTTCTATTTAATTTTCTCTTTTTTTGTTTCTTCCTTTTTGGGTATTAATACAACCTTCTCCTTAACCTTACTCTCTCATGTTTAAGAGGTTTAGAGTCTCATAATAAACAAGTCGCTTATTCCTCCCAATCAACAAACATGATACCAACATTAAGCAATTGTTGTATTAATCAAGAAAGTACTAATTTGGTTTCAGAGAGATCTAATTTTCAAGCTAACTTAATACATAACTCTAGCGGTAGGACTTCTTATTTTGCCGATCATGTAAGAATGTCAACATCGATACACCCATGTCTATGCTCATCATTTCGTTCTCGATAGTTTTGCTCAGAGAATAGTAATTATATAGGTTTGCTTTATCTTTGTTTTTGCTCGGCGATCCTCTTGATTTATGCAGCATGTCTATGCTCATTATTTTCTTTCTCGATCTTTTGAATGGAAGGCCTAGTGTTAAATCACCATGTTGATCAGGTTCGGTGTAAATATATGTGCTAGTTCACTCAATAAATTCCACCACTTTGGCTTCAGGATAATCATATTTACAGAGGAAGAAACATGTCTTTAGAAAGAACCCAAGTATTGTTCTAATCAGAAAGGTTTCTGAAAGGCTGAAACTATTACTGTTACCATATTTGTCATAGTCACAGAGCCTCATTCTTCTCTTTTATCTTGTTATTATTGTTCTCATGATTCTTGTTGTTCTTTGAAAAACTTGTACTGCATTCCACGAATGATTTTACCATCACACCCACGTCGATATAAGGTTTGTAAAACCCATGTCAGCAGGCACTGCTGCTGGAATAATAACAACTGAGCTAGCAACTCAGAAAATATTTCTGTGCCACCCATAACGACTGAGCTAGTAACTCAATATTTCTGTGCCACCCACTTTCTGTGAATCTGTTCCCTTAGCTGGAGATTATACTTGTTTACTGTGCTCTTCACCTTCTTCTGCATCATGAACAGATGATGGGGCATTGACCGATTCCTTTTGTTTGAGGTCCAAATAGATGTTAAGATATGATAACCCACTATCTTTAGATGTTGAACATAAATGTAGGTTAAGCCCACTATCTTCAGATGCTGGACAGAAATGGAGGTGTCTGGATGGTAGATCTTGTTATGAGGAAGACCTGGTATTTTAGGGCTTTGGTTTTGGTTTGATGCTGCTGATAGGATCTGATATTAAGTATATGATGCGGTTTGTCATGTATGCCTCGTGGATAATTTATATTTGCTTTGCTGCTTACATTGCACTGCTTGTTTAATGTGTTGAAGAAGCAGGACTTAGGAGCATATTGTTCTGTCATTTTTAGTAGTTTATAAATTGATTCTTTTGCAGGGGTACCAGTGATTTTTCATATTGATATCAATGTGCTTTCTTCTAAACTTGATGCACTTTCTTACAGTCTTTGTTTCTTTCTTGCAGAGGGATTCTCTGGTTTTATCGTCAGCAGACTGGGAACGGTATAATAATGTGCACAACCTCTTGGTTTTTTAATGATCTGTTTTAGCATGTAAAAAGTAATGATTTTTATATACTTGTTTAACTACTGTTTGTGGCAAAATTTACAAACTTTAAGTGCATTTTCAAAAAGACCGGTTTATATGTCTCAAATATCTTGTGTTGCACTTTAGCTTCTAACTGTCACTTTTAGTACTTGAGTGCTTCACATTCATCCAAGCGGCCTACACATCACTGATAATTAAGTAAGTTATCATTTAAATGCGTTCTCTCACACAGGTAATTTCTCTTTCTCTAGTACAATACCGCCGACCATTATTGCAACTTCGCCTTATCCACCACCACCTCCTAATTGGTATCACTAAAAATACCACCTACAAAAGTCAGACACCATCCTGTTTCCTACCTGGGCCCTAACCTAAGCCTGTGCCAGACAATCCGCGTTAATGCGCTGCCAATGCTTACACTCCCTTTTTATCACCTAGCACTTACCCTAGTTTCATCCATTATGACCGTGACCATTCCCCCTCCTTCCTCAACCCATTATTTAGGCACTTCTCTACAATCTGTGGCCTTATCATTGTCAATATCATTTTGCCAAGTCTAGAAATGAGATACTGTCCATATTGTGGAAATCCTTGAGATGACAAGATTCTAAGTAAATCAATACCCAAAACCCTCATGAAATGTGATTTGGAATGAAACCAAGTATACAACATTTAAGAATGTGGGATTGATCGATCCATGCTAAAAACATGGAAGCAAACAAGCTGGAATCTTGCACTTGAGAGTGCTACTTTAGGGAAGTGGGGAGGCGTGGCAATCAGAGGGAACATATGGACGGGGCGACGATCGGGGAGGGGGGGGCAATGCGCGGAGGTTAGACGGTGGGGGTAGGGTGTGTGTTGCTCACGGCGTTGGTTTAGGACCGTCACTTTAGGGAAGGAGGGAGGGGCGGCAATCAAAGGGAACATATGGACGGGGCGGGGATCGAGGGGGGGGGGAGCAACGCGCGGAGGTTAGACAATGGGGGTGGGGTGCGTGTTGCTCAGAGCGCTGGTTTAGGATCGTCACGCTGATACCATGTGGAAATAAACTAGTTGATTAATTATTCAGAGGGCCATATGGTTCATATTGTACTCTTCTAAAAATATGAAATTGTATTTGTTTGCATGTATTGTTTGATTACCACTTTTTGTATAGAGATGCAAAAGTTGATTGCATTAATCTTTTTTATAGATCATTTGAATTATTGTTATTTTATTTGGATTAAGTTTGAAGCCCACCTCCTACACCAGTTACACATTTTTACATCCTCCGTTTCAAGGCAAAGCACCGTCGTTGGATGTGATCCCTCGTTACCTGAGCTGACTCACGTGGTGGGAGAAATTGCTCCTCATCGCGAGAACTATTCTCCCCTTTCCTGCTTCACATGGCTTCGGGCTATGAGATTATCTACATCATATGAGGCACACCCCTCGACTCTCGTCACTCACAGGAAAATCAGACACCCCCCCAAATGTCAGACCTCCACAGAGGTAGCTAAAGAGACTGGGATTGGACAATAATGCCCCATAGATAGAGTAGCTGCCCGCGCTCTAATGGGATCATCACGCATTAGATTAAGATTGCAAATAGTTTGATAATAGTCAAGTGACATTGCTTCTTCGATTGAAACCAAGGAATTAGTTAGATATGATGCAAAATTGATCTTGTTCATCGTTGATCGTAGAGTTTTAAATGAAAAACATGAATAAGAAAGTCGAGTGACGTTGCTTCTTCGATCGAATCCAAGGAATTAGTTAGATATGATGCAAAATTGATTTTGTTCATCGTTGATCGTAGAGTTTTATATGAAAAACACGAATAAGAATTTGGATTCTAACCTTCTAATAGTTCTTAAGTTTATAAATAAGATAAAAACAGAAACCGATTAGTTATAAAAGCCAAGCATACTTGAGGTTTTATTTGTATTACAACATACATCACACATTGATATGCTGTCTTAAATAGCAAGGATGAGAAGAAATGTTTACTATAGATAACATTAAATATATGGACCCAATGATACTGGCGGCGTGCATAATATGTTAGTTAAAAATTTTGAGTTTGGGTATATATATGAACTAAGAAAAAGAGTTGTATCGAAATGGAGCCAGGATAGTCCCAGTAAATATGGTATCAAATAAAGTTGACAATTTGCATAAATTTCAAAGAAAGATCTTTCTTTGATTTTGTAGATATATAGGTGAGATACTAATGGTATGTGATGATATGTTGGCAATGCATGGACGATAGATCAATGATCTGGTTGCAATATTCGACATATGGGTGATATATCAAATGCATAAACGATATATCGGGAAGATGCTCGTGAAATATCAGGAAATGAAAGGATTATGATGTCTATATTTTTAAGATGGCAATGATTTGTTCGCTGATATATCATGAAATTTGATGCAGTGCTTGTACCTTACTCCCTATGGCTTCTTTTCTCCACCCATGTGGCTAGTCCCTCCTCCATCCTTTCATGGTCCCTACCCTGGAATCCCTTTTAATGCAACATGAAATTGGAAATTGGGGCCAAAATAAAGATCAATGAAATCGGGGTTTGTTGTCATTCTAATTAGGGAGGGATGTGAGGAAGGCTACTCTCAAGGGAGATTGATGGAGTGCGGGAGTGGTGGGTAATTAGCCACCAGAGGCCACATCGTAGGTCTATAGTGCTCCCATTCGTTGCTTCAAGTGCGGAGGTTTGATGGCATTGAAGCAATTCTTGTTCGTTGGTGCAATGAAAACACGGGTCAATGGGGTGGTAGGAGCGGTTACATGGGACAAGCCAATTGAGAATGCATGACTATGAGATGGTTGGGGATGCGAGGAGGATTACTGAGCTATTGTACACGGAAGCGGTGACAGGAGGTTCCTTCGGTCCAAAGGATTGATCGGGGAGCATTTTTGAGGGTTGGGATCCTTGTTGGTTCATTTTGGTAGGGAGCCTCAATTTATCTCTCGTAGAAGTCGATGCTCAAAGAAGGTTGGGGATCACTTTTGTGGGGGATGTTGCCATCTTAAACGAACGACTTGTTTGTGTGAGAGGCCTTTCTAAGTAGGAGATGTTGCTTTTGATGGAGGCTCAGTTTGCGGGAGACCTTGTTCTATGGGGGAGACTCAAATATCTCGATGGGAGATGTTGGGGACGCGAGGCATGGTACTCAGGGTAGGTTGAGTTCCTCTCCTTTCCAGAACTCTTGAATAGCTGAAGACGACTATCCGCGAGTTGGGTGAAATGGTGGTGATCCTGTCAGAGGGAAGGATGCTAGGGTCCGACGTGAGCTCGATCTTGGTGGTCGTCATGGGAAGGTGCTTTGGTTAGTAGCTGAATGTTACATGTGAATTGGTTGTTCTAGCTTCAAGCTATGGGTTGATGAGGTAGTGCTTCCCTCGCTCGGGCGAGGTTACTTGTGGTTGTTCCTTCATCTCCATCAGTTGAGGAGGTGGGTGGCGCTGAAGGCCAAGTGCATATGAAGAGGGCTCGTAGGGGAGGCTACGATCCGGAGGAGTTCGTTGTCAAGGATTCAATTGTGGTGGTTGCTTGGAGTGAGGAAGGCTTATCTTTGGGAGACGTAGAGAGAGCACCATGTCTCGCAGAGTGTAGTGCTGGCACGAAGCTTGTTATAAAGAACCATGTATATCCTAATATCTCGAATCATCTCTTGGACTCGACCTGCTTGAAGACCCCGACTTGATTTGGGATTTTGAGTAAAGATCTAGTTGTTGTTACTTTACATCAGGGGCAAACCCAATTAGTTATTCTGAATGGTGACTTAAAAGAAACATGATCACCCGATTACTTGGGATCGGGTTCTAGGTCTGATGTGGTGGAAGATGGACCCGGTTGCAAGCCTCTATCGCTTGATAAAGGTGAAGGACTTGGATTTGCTTCATGGAGAAGGCGTTGTTGGTGAGCCCTCGACGAAAGATGCCTCATAGACCTTTGCTTCTTCATATTGCATAGTTTTGGGGATTAACAACCTAAAAACTGGAAGAGATACAAGCCTTGGAAGAGAAAATGCACAACCTAAGGAGCGGGTCCGATCCTCGATTGTGTATGTGAGGAGAGCTCGAATGGGTGACGGTTCCTTTGATGCTATTGCCTCATGTCGTAAGCCAAAAGATCCATGTATAAAGTGTGTGTGCTATAATCAATAGAGGAACTTGGGTGCTTTTGTTGTACAGTTGCTAAGGCAACATCAATGGAGCCTTATGGTTCCACTCTTGAGTTTGCTAGCAAAGTTCTTTTTCAAAGATATAACCTAAACCATGAGAGGACTTGGAGACCTAGATCAGAGAAGAGGTGATTAGCGAGTTCCCTACTTTATGATTGGTGTAGGGATGTTGTTCTACTTTTTTTTGAGAAACAGTGGGATGGGCCTCCTTTAAAGGACCATCCAAAAAATATATTATAAATAAACTAAATAATAATTACACCTGTCGAGATTCAAGGAGGGCTCCGACATGCCCAAGTACATTTTCGGAATAGAATCTCGACCCCTCAAAAATCAAACTGTTTCTACCCAGCCAGAAGCATTAAATCGTCGCACAAATCTTTGATCTCCCATTCTCTGAGCCCGACCACCTTCTGCATGAGTCCCAAAAGCTGTCCTTGTTACTCCAATCTAGACATGCGATTGCCGCATTTCGCCAAACTTCAATTGAACCAGGACATTTAAAGAATAAGTGATCCACATCTTCAGACGATTCACCACAGCTACTGCATATCTCTGCAGTCTCGAGGAAGAGCCTTGCTCTTCTAGCTGCCGTCAACACCCGCTCCCTTCTCAGTAGCCAGAGAAAAACCATTATCCTAGATGGGATCTTCCAAGTCCAGATCATAGCGCAATCTCTCGAGATCGGAGTCTCCACATTGGAAGGTTGTGCAGCCAAAGCCCCATAAGCCTTTCGCACTGAGAAGAAGCCATCATGCAAACCCCACGGGCCCCTTCCCTTCGTTGGACCAGCATGGTTGGACAACTGGTCTGACATACCCAAAAAATCCTCCAGCTGATCCGACAGCTCAACTGCGAAGCTAGGTGTTCATGATCCGTTCACCCACACATCTGCCACACTGATGTCCTCATCTGAAGCCAACACATATAATCTCGGGTAAAGGTTGCAGAGAGCACCACCATCCATCCAATTGTCTCTCCAGAAGCGAAAGCTATGCCCATCACCAAGCAAAGGCCGCAAGTGACCCGACAAATCCAGCAAGACCGAGCAAACTCCTCTCCAGAACGTAGTTGCCGACCCCCCACCGGCCGCGCGAACCGCCAGGTTGGAAGAAACACCGTAGATCAACCTGATCAGAGTAGAGCACATGTCCGCTCCAGGACCCCAAATCTTTAGTGCCCACTTCGCCAACAACACCTTATTTATAACCCCCAGCTTTAGAATACCCATGCCACCCTCTCTGGTCGGCATAGATACCGACGAGCAATCAACCAACGCTAGACCCTTGTCCCCATGAGAAGACGAGCAGAAAAAACTTCGCATCAAAGATTCCAGCTTGGACCAGACCCCCCCGGCAAGGCCCTCGTGGACATAAAGAAGACCCGAATGGCAGAGAGAACGACCTTGGTCAGAACCAAATGCCCGCCCTTAGACAAGAAATCCGCCTTCCAACCAGAAAGCTTTTTCTCCAACTTCTCCACCAGAGGCAACCCGTCCACTTGACGCATCCTCCCTGTCAGAAGAGGCAGACCCGAATAGGTGATAGGCAGGGACCTCTGCGACGTTCCAAGAACTTCGCTGCAAGCCGCCGAGTCCGCAACCGACATGTTGAAGGGTACGAAAGTTGATTTTGCACCATTCATCCTCAGACCCGAGAGATAGCCAAAAATTTCAAGCACCGCCTTTACAACCCTGCACTCCTCCCCGCCTTCAACGAAGAATAAAGTGTCATCCGCATACTGCAAAAGAGGCACATAAAGACCGTCTTTGGAGTACCCTCTGAAGAAGCCACCCTCCTCTGCGACACTGGTCATAACCACCAAAGCATCTGCCGCCAGAACGAACAACAAAGGGACCGGCAAACATCCTTGACACAAACCTCTCTGTGGCTGGAAGTAGCCACCTTCTTGTTTCTCATTCACCAAAATCGAAAGCGAGGTGGTAGTGATAAACCTCTTCATTCAGTCAATCCAGATTTTCGGGAAGCCTCTCCTCACCAAAGATGCCCAAATGAACTTCCAACACACGCTTTCATACGCCTTCGAGAAGTCAACCTTCTAGAGAAAGCCCGTGGTTCCTCTTCTCCTCCAATCAACAGCCATTTCCGCCGCCATAACCACTCCATCCAGAAGCTGGCGCCCTGCTATAAATGCAGACTGTAGCAGAAGGACAAGATCGTTCAGAACCATACGAAGGCGATTAGCCAACACTTTGGCCAAAATGAGGTAAACTGCATTTGACAAGGCAATGGGACGAAAATCCTCCACCCTCTCTGCCCCCTCTCTCTTCGGCAACAAGAAAAGCAGTGATTTATTAAGCTTCTCAAGTCCCCTGTTCGCTCCCCTAAACTCAAGCAACATGGCCATGACATCATCTTCCAAAATATCCCATAACTCCCTAAAAAAGAGACTGGGAAGTCATCCGGTCCAGGACACCCGTCAGCGTTGAGATTGAAGACCGCTTCACGAACCTTCACCCTTGTAAAGTCCGCCACAAGCGCCAACTGCTGGTCACTACTTAGGCATTTAGCCCCCCTCCATGGGTGGACGTATCATGTGTTGAGATCCCTTAGGCACACTGACAATGCCTGAGTTTTGGGTTGTATATGTGATAGGAAACACGAGAGGGGCTATTATTGCTTAAAAGGGCGATGCCTTCTCCTTGATTGTAGAGGTCAATGGTAGATTCATGATGTTGATTGCACCGTAGGTGGGTCAAAAAGACACTCAACTGGTCATTTCTTGTATTTATGAGCCAACAGATCTTATAGTGAAACTGGAGATATGAGCTGAACTTTGCGTGATTAGGGAAAGGTTTCCGCCAATAGCATGATTAATTGGGGGTGGCTGCAACGCGACCTTGCTATCCTCTGATCATCGTCATCTTCGAGGCAGCTAAGACCTTGGGTTTGGAGACTTTGTGGAGCTGGTGGCTAGTCTGCATTTGAAGGTTCTCAATGCGATGGACACTTGGGAAGCTTGGAGAAATGTGGCATTCTTGTCCAATACTAGATCAACCCGTGGAACCGTTGGAGGCCTTCCCTTTGGCAAGTGCCTCATCTCACCCAAGGTCCATATTTGATCGCATGCCTACAGATTACATTGCAGGAGTGGGATTCAAGGGAAGGTTGTGGGCCATGCTCTTTTTCAGATTCCAAAGATCGTGACTCCTTAAAGACGACAACGAAGTGGAGGCAGAGATCGAGGAAGGAATGAATCGAAAAAGGTGATGCTATTACCTGATATTTTATATAGTGGCCTGTAGCAGGCAACATCAAGCCATGGTGGACGATGTTTGCATTAAGGGAGCTTTATAGTTGGATAGGACATTGTCGGATTACTTCTGCAAGATCTCTCGTAGAAAGGAGCACAAGGAGTGAAGATAGGTGGATACTGGGGCCTCATCTATTTTTCTTCAGTAAATCATGCACCTAATGCTGGGATTCGGGAGAGAAGATGTGAAAAGATGGTTCTCGATTTGAATGTAGATTGCGCATCGAGGCCTTGACAATTTTTTCGATATTCTTTTATAGAGAATTCTGGAATGCGGTGGGGGATGACATAATGGTTTTGGTGGATGAGTTCCCGAGAACCATTGGTTTTGACAAACTGAAAAAGTACTCTTGTTCCTTCCATCGAAGAAGGGTGTTTATGAGCGATAGGAGGATTTCTGTCCCATTGCTTTGCCAATCACCATTTATCGTGTGGTTGTCAAGATTTTGGCCAATAGGCTCAGGGAGGATCTGGATGACACTGTTTCACTGGGAAAGTCAACCTTTATCTCACAGAGGCAGCTCGAGGATATAGTCTGGTGATTTGGATAATGGTTTTGGTGGATGAGTTTTCCCAGAGAAACATTGACTTTGACAAATTAGATAAAGCACTCTTGTTCCTTTCGTCGAAGAAGGATGTTTAGGAGTGAGGAGGATTTTCGTCCCATTGCTTTGCCAAGCGCCATTTATCTTGTGGTTGCCATGGTTTTGGCTAAGAGGCTTAGGGAGGATTTGGATGACATTGTTTCACTGGTAAAGTCAACCTTTATCCAAGAAGGTAGCTTGGGGATTGTCTGGTGATGGTGACGGCCACATAGATAGTGAAGGACTGGAAAAGGTGGCATCAATGGAATGTTTTGGAAGGTGAATTTCTCCAAAGCCTCTGATAGTGGGTGTGGTGTTTTTTATGGTCAACACTAGAATGATGCGTGACAACGACATCCTAATCAATACTGGTGAACGAGCAGCCCGAGGGTTTTTTATTATGACCGTTAATGTTCCTGCTTACATGATGGAGCAAGTGGTTCAGCAGGAAATTTCGGCGGGATGCATGTTACGAGTGATATCTATCCCTCTTTTACAATATGTTTATATGGTCGTCACTGACAAGAAGATGCTTCCCAATTGTATGGATCTCA
Source organism: Ottelia alismoides (assembly GCA_037367405.1). Classification (NCBI taxonomy): domain Eukaryota; kingdom Viridiplantae; phylum Streptophyta; class Magnoliopsida; order Alismatales; family Hydrocharitaceae; genus Ottelia; species Ottelia alismoides. Next base: position 212,367 of record JAZKJV010006230.1, read on the forward strand.
TGAATGAAGAGATGCATTATAAAGGCAACCTACTCAGTTTTGGTGAATATGCGGTGCGAGGGTGGTTTCTTCCAACCACAACAGAGTATTTGCTAGGCCTACTGCTTGGCTCCTTTACTTTTTATTCTGACTGTTGATGTTCTTGCTTGCATGATGGCGTGCAGTCTAACGTGAAATTTCTGTGTGATACATGCTTTGGGAGATATCTATCCCTTTTTTACAATATGCTGGTGACACTATCTTCTTTTTATGGGGGAGTATGTAAAAAGCGAAAAGGATGACTGGAGTCTTAGATATATTTGGAGAGATGTTTGGCTTGTATGTCAACCGGCTGGCTTCTGGGTTGTTGGATGGAACTGGCACATGGTATGGGTTACTTTAGATACGTTACCTTGGGCTACTGTTAAGTTGTGGTCGTATTTGTCTTGTAGAGTGACTGCATGTTATTGAGAAGCTGGAGAGGGAGCTATTGGGTTGGAAGGCGTTATATCTTTCACATTGTGGTTAGTTAGCTTTGGTGAATGTTGTCCTTACAACAATTCTAACTTTATTCATGTTGTAAATGTTATCGCCATACAGGATTTGTCGTCACCTAGAGACAATTATGAGAAGATTTTTAGCTATTGCCATACTGGATTTGGCGAGAGGGTGCATTCACAACGACACAAGCTTATACTGCATTGGACTGGTCAAGGAGTCCTGAAGTAGAAGATGTGGTTGTGATTGCAAATTTGTTTGAGACTTAAATGCCCTGTTACAGATCATGGTTTTCACTTCACTGCTTCAATATGGTAGAATCTTGATGGAGAGGTGGGTGAGATATTGCTCGGGCAACGGCGACAGTTGCACACTTTGTGGGGTGGAAGTGGAGATGGCGGGCCGTCTCTTTTCAATGTGTAAAGTCAAATGATGTGTGTGGGCTGAGCAAGGTCTTGTATGGTGGACTCTTTGAATCCAACCAACTTCTAGGACTTTCTACTCATTGCATGGTTCCACAATAATAAAATGCTTTTGATGCTGATTGTAGTATTCTGGGTGCCGTGGTGCGGCATGTTTTATGAGAGAATGTAACCAATCTTGCTAAGACTCTCCATTCTTGGCTCATGTAATGTGTCTCTTCCACTAATAAAGTTGGGGCGGGCACCTTAGCTTGTTTCTCCTTTTTCTGACTAAAAAAACTTGTCAGCTCTAATAGGTTATTATGTTGAGTAATTTATGGAGTCAAATTAGGGTTTATAGCGTAGATACTTTTCTTTTCTTTTATTTTGTAATTCTACCTCTTATAGCTATGGTTGTCGTTGTTTAGTTAGGAACAGTTCTAAGTTATATTCAAAATCGGAGTTTTTCTCCTACTCTCGCCCTTTTATGAGTTTCTCCCTCCCTCCACCCATCTACCCATCTACGCGTTTCTCTACCAAAACCCCATGCTATATGCACGTTCCTCTTCCTTTCTCTCACGCTTCTTCGTTCTTTCTCTCCTCCCTTAAATTTCCTCCCACACTAAATTCTTTTCTGCATCAAACTGTAGAATGTTGAGCCGACTAAGATAAGGCGAGGAATACCCAAGAAGTGTTGGAATGAGACTATTTGAAGGGATCTTAGTTTTTTAGATCTAAGTTCGAGATTAACCCACGATAGATCTGAATGGAGGCAAAGAATCCATGTAGCTGACCTTACTTAATGTGGGAAAAGGCTTTGTTGTTGTTTGTATCAAAATGTAGAATGTAGGGACTAAGATATAGAATGTAATATGGTTCACAGGTGAATATTTGCAAAATGATGTAGACACATGCATTCAATAAATCGTATTTTTTTACTCACTGATTATACAACCTTAAAAAATTTTTATATTAGTAATAGCGATTCATGGTCAAAGGTTAGTAAATGCATGTGAATATTGTAAGAGTTTATGTTGTTGAAGTCTTTCACTTGGTTCTTTCAGAAGAGGCTGAGCTCACCCCATTGCTACGCTTGGGAGCTGGAGCATGTGCTGGCATAATTGCGATGTCAGCTACTTACCCTATGGATATGGTGCGGGGTAGAATCACTGTCCAGGTAATTTCTCTACCATCATTGGATACTTTGGTAGAGCTGTGAAAGGAAAGATTATTACCTCCCTTGCCTGATACAGACAGACAAGTCTCCCTATCAGTATAGAGGCATGTTTCATGCGTTGAGCACAATATTTCGGCAGGAGGGGTTCCGGGCTTTGTATAAAGGCTGGCTTCCGTCAGTTATTGGAGTTGTAAGTCCTTCAACCATTGCCTTAAGTGGGTCAGGTCTATTTTTATGGTTTTTACCCATATGCCCTTCTCGGTATTTTGAGATATGTGATTTAACTATTAAGTCGTGGCTTCCTCAAACAACTATGGACGTTAGCGTTTGTTTTTATTAGTTTTTATAAAATATTAATGAAAATGGATGTATGCGATGTCCGCCCTTATCCTAAAAGAACTGTATACATTAGCATAGGAAATCCTCAAAGGTGGTTTTCTTGGGGGATAATATTTCTTTGATTATGCATTTATTGTTCTCTGTAGGACTATTCATGGAATTTTTTTTCAAGCAAATCTTCAGATTTGTGATAGGAGTTATATAAAAGGGAGTTTACATGGATGATTTAATTATCTAGGAAAATTCAGGCAGGAACCATAAAAATTAGGGATTTTTACGCTTGTGCCCATCGAGTTTTTCCAATACCTATTATGCCCCTACCTTTTTTGCAATACACTCGTGCCGTTATATTCGTACCATATACACAGTTCCCTTCCATTGTTACACATGAGCCCCTATAATTACAGTGATGGAAGTTCATTACTGTGAATTTTGTAAGAATATGAGGGTATAAGTGTAATTGCAAAAATATAGGGGCACAAGTGTTATTGGAAAAACTCAGAAGGGCACAAATGTAAATATAAATTCTAACAATTTTCTGGAAATACCGGTTTCTTATTCTGCCTGAAGATGGATCTCATGCAAGGTGCCAATGTCCCTTTAATTACTTTAAAGTACTAATAATTAATCGTAGATTAATCTAGTAGACGTTAATATAAAAGGGGTCATCTATTCAGCATGTGGAACTCAACTTGGAGGTACCAACTTCATCAGCTAACAAAATATTCTGTGTATAAGAGGAATTCAGAAAGTATTTCCTCTTGGTCAAAATGAAGTCTAATTTTTTGTGCTTAAGAAGGATTTTTTCGCATTGTAATACTCCTTTTATATTGTGCCCGTTGGTCACAAGTTGTCTCAGTGTTGATTTCAGCTTTGCTCATCAAAGGCCACGAGCCAAGTTCATTTAGTTGTTGAAAACATATATTTGGACTTGTTTCTTCTATGAGCCGAGCTCGATAGATGGTACTCAGCTAACACAATATTTTGTTCGTACGCACTTTAATAAGCAGAATTTGGGAAGTCTTTCCCCTTGGCCAAAATGAAGTCTATTTTTTGCGCTTAAGAAGGATTTTTTGCATTGTAATATTCCTTTTAGATTGTGCCCCTTGGTTGCAAGTGGTCTCAGTGTGTTGATTTTAGCTTTACTCGTCAAAGGCCATGAGCCACGTTCATTTAATTGTTGAAACCATATATTTGAATCTGTTTCTTTGATGAGCAGAGATCGAGAAAGGGGTGCTCAGCTCGTTGATTCAATTTGTTAGCGTGATCTTGTATGTGGCAATACAATACATACCCTATACAGTAAATGCATGCAAAGTAGTTAGTTAGTTCTTTTGCTTTCCATACATTTGACATGAGGTTGCAAGTTGCATCCATCAACTTAGCATTTTAAAATCACCCTTTTCCCAATTTATTGTACTTTTTCTAATTTGTGACGGGAAAGGAGCTTCCGTCTGGTCTTGTAGATGCCAACCCCCTTTAAAGAACACTCGCATCAGATGGTTTCCTATTGTTCCCATTTTAGAGTCAACATTTTTTTGTTTCAACATTGTTGATCTTAATGAATGGATTTTACATGGTTTGAAATAGGTTTGTCACAGTGTAATCAATTGGGACTCGAATGGTGATTGAACCGCCCTCTCAAAGTATAGAAGTATCGGTGTTCCTGGGGAGCATTTTATAATCACCCTTCTCCCAATTCATTGTACTTTTTCTAATTTGTGATGGGGAAAGGAGCTTCCGTCTGGTCTTGTAGATGCCAACCCCCCTTTAAAGAACTCTCACATAAGATAGTTTCCTATTGTTCCCATTTTAGAGTCTACACATTTTTTAGTTTCAACATTGTTGATCTTAGTGAATGGATTTTACATGGTTTGAAATGGGTTTGTCACAGTGTAATCAATTGGGACTCGAATGGTGATTGAACCGCCCTCTCAAAGTATAAAAGTATCGGTGTTCTTGGGAAGCTCTATAAGCGGATCGAGGTTATTTTTTTCTCAAGTTCAATAAGGGTCTTGAATCTTGGCCCAGCTTAAATGTGTTGGCTTTGAGTTCCTGCATTGGAGAACTTTATTGAAATTGAGTCCAAGTTCGAGTTCACAAAAGTCCATCGAGTTAGAGCCCGAGCTGTTTTTTATTCGGTTTCTTAAGTCTCAGTAGACGTGCCTACTTGGAGTAGGTGTTGGATTCCAAAAAGAAAATATACTCAATTTTTGCTTTTATTTTTCAATAGTAGGCCTGGTAATTTTGAGGGTCTGGAGCGTTCCCCCTGAGATTCTTACCCGGGTCCTTTAATGTGTTGGCACACTACACTAGGATCGGACCACTCCTTGGGTTCTAAAAAAATTATGGATGACCATTAACCTCTAATAGACATCCCTTGACTTTTAAAAAAATGCATACACATGAAATGGAGTGTTGAATGTTACACTTGTTTAAAAAACATAAGATGTATTTCATTCTCCTAATCCTGAAAATTTTGGCACTGTTGTAAAGTCGGTCGACTAGGTTGACTAGTCTACCTGACTAGTCGAGTCGGGGGTAGCGGACTTGACTAGGCCAAATTGGTCTATAGTCGTGTTGACCCGATTACTCAGGCGAGTAATCAGCCAAAGCAGTCGACTAAGCGGCTGACTTTTGCATATAGTTTTCAAATGAAAAAAAAACATGGGATCCGGATATACGAATACCCGTACCCGAATAACTGTATGGAGGGTTTTGGGATCCTCACATCCCCTAGGCATGAAAATCCTCTCCTGGTCCCAACTTCTCCGCCTGGTGTAGCTCCCTGAACTCCCGCAGCTCTGCCACGTTGCCGCCCTACCTCACATCGTCGGCGATCCTTCGGTAACTCCCTTTGGTGCCGGTCCTCCATTGCCCCTCCGCGTCACAACATCCTCTTCTCAACCCCCTTCCGTTAAAACTGGTTAGTTTTTTTTTAATTTTTTGTTTGTTGTTCTAGCTTGGTTTAATGATTGTTCTTAGATATTATTGCTTTGATAATCTTGATGATTTACATGTTGGTTAGTTTGTTATGTTATTTTAGGAGTAAAAACTTAGAAATTCTTGATGATTTGCATGTTGGTTAGCTTAGATAAGGTTAGCATTGCTTTTATTATGTTCTAAATGTCGGTTAACGTAGATATTTCTTGTTACATGTTGGTTAGCTTATTTATCTTTTGTAGTTGTTGAATGTTGATTAGCTTTGTGTTTGTTGATTAGTAACTTCAACTTGTGAGTTTAGTTAGCTATGTGTTTGTTGATTAGCTAATGTGACACTTGGATTCGAATCACCCGAATCCGAAATCGATTCTGATCCGATTAAAGGTCTACATGACTAATTAATATTCAATTAATATTTAATAAAATATATCGATCCTTAGATCGTTGATCGAATCCTATTCAGACGCAACCGATTGCTTCACAATTTGTGTCATCGGGAAAAAGCCGTGATGTGGTCCGAACTGCAAAACAAAATGAGACCATAAAATTCAATTCAACAAAATAATTTTAACGTAATCGATCGTTCCTTGATCGGAAGTTGTTTGACAATTTAAAATCACAAAATTTAATTGTAAATCAAAAGCGTATCTCGACAATCTTTGAATTCATCTCAGATCAGAAGCATATGCATATTATACTCATTTTGATCGTCATTCAGAGATGGTCGAAACGAGCTATTATATACAGAATCAGAGATTCAGGGTGCAAATGCGAATGACTTTGGTATTCCAGATAAGAGAGAGATAAATGGTTTAAAAAAATAAAATTTCAAATGTCAAGCACAACCCCACTGGCCCTCTTCTTCTTCCACTTGTCGAACACTTAAAGCTCTCTTCCCTTATATATGTATATCAAACCCTCCCTCTTCTATTTTCTCAAAATTCTCCCCAAATTTCCTCCTCAATTTCTTACCCCACCAAGAAGAAGCCCCAATTTATTCTCCAACCAAGGAGCTTCAACCCCCTCCACCTCTTTGCTGTAGCCACCAGTTGCTACAACAGTTTGCTGCAGCCACCAGTTGCTGCAGATGAAAGAAATTGAATGCATGTACTGTTCTAAAATTTTAATTTAAAAATTTTGAATTTAAGATCTCTTCTGTTCAAATATCTGAATTGGAAAAATATGTGTATATAGTTGAAAGAAATTGAATGCATGCACTGTTCTAAAAGAAGTTTAATTTAAAAAAATTGAATTTAAGATCTGTTCTATTAATTGGAAAATATATGTATATAGATGAAAGAAATTGAATGTATTTAATGTTCTAGAATTTTAATTTAAAAATTTTGAATTTAAGATCTATTCTGTTCAAAGATCTACATTGGAAAATATATATGTATATATATGATAGAAATTGAATGCATGTACTGTTCTAAAATTTAAATTTAAATTTAAGATCTACTGTTAAAAATATATTTGATATATATATGTATATGAGGTTAACTCTAAGTTTGGATCACTTATTAAACTTTTAATTTCATATTTTTTTAAATAAAAAAAATTGGGTGTAATTTGGCATGAATGTGAGCTAAATTTAGACCATTGTTAAGCTTTGGTTTCATACCTTAAAAATTGAAAGATTTGGAATATTTGCATGCTATTAACTTATAAAATTTAGATCAATAATTAGACCACTAGTTTTATGAATTAAATAAGATATTTTGAATATAAGTATATATGCTAATGCCTTCTCGTAGAAGCCAACAAATAGTTGATCTATACGAAGCCATTATCCAAGAACATCATTTATAAAAGAGTAGGATATCAATATTTAGGAAGTTTACAAATTCTTAAAGAAATATCTCAGATCTGATTAAATCCTCTAGGATAACCTATAATCAATGTTTGATAATCTTCATGACATAATCCTTTAAGTATAATCTACTAATTATAGATCACTATTATTAAGATTATTGACAAGATACTTAGATCTTTAATGTTAACCATATAAGAGATTGAGAAAAGACCGAGTATTCAAATAAGTGATTATGATGGTGAATCAGTGATGACAATTAATTGTGCCAGTCATGGTGACCCTTACATCTGACTGTGCGAGGGTGCAGTGGCCCTCAGTTGGGCGGAGATAGAAAACCCAGTTAGGCCAGTGACCGCCTAGTGCTCGGGTCTAGGATCCCAGTTTCTTATACGCTTTTTTGTGAGCTCGCGGTTTTTTACTTCGTTGGGATCCATATGCTTCAGTTTGACCAGATCGCTGACTCTGTTTTTAGTAGGTGCCTAGGCTGGAGACCCTTGATTTTGTTCTACGAGCTCGTTTTGCCCATACCAGTCGGGTCGGACTGGAGTGACTTGGGCTGAAGAGTCTCTCAACCCGTCTCAAGGGCATAGTTGAAGTGTGCCTAGCCTTCTCCTGGATCGCTCTTCCACTGGGAAGGCGAGACAGAAGGGTCTCTTAGGAGGCTTCTTCACCCGCTTGAGTTTGGTTACTATTCCGCTAGTAGGTGCTGTCGAGGATAAAGTTTAGATCATGGAAATCAGCATCAATCATCAGTCATCAACATTAAAGATCCATCATAATATCTTTCATCTCACAACAATGATAAAGGAAATAATTGATATCTAGATTACCTCGACCATCGTGATCACATAATGAATCAAAGAATTTATTAATTATTGAGACTTGAAGTAAGATGAGGAAGAATGGAAATCTTACACGGTTATATACTGAAGACTACGATTGTTAGATGAAGCTAGTGGGCATGTTGGAAACTTAGTTAGGATGCATTATATTCCAACTGCATGCCTACGGAGGCACCCCAATCCTAAGGCTTTCTTCACGCCTTAGAATCGCATCCGAGACATCAGGCGAAGCCAGACAGAGACCATTTTCAGAGGGAATTATATGCGTATGAATGCGGACTTAGGATTTGATCTCATGCATAAAGAGAATCAGAATAGTGATTGATAGCACGACAGAGGAGCAAGTAGCGAGGACAGTCCTGTCACTAAGTCGTCCTGCAAGCCTAAGAACTTCATCCGTCTGAGGCTGAAGCTAAAGTGGAACCAGAACCTACCTGAAACATGAGGCTATTTGTATAGTGTGAGGTCTCACCCGGACCAAGATCATAGACTATCCACTAAGCTTGAGAAATTTAACAAGAAAATAATCAGAACATGAGACATCATCTATATACTTACTAAGACCCATCAACATGACTTATATATAATAAAATGATGATAGCTTAAATATTGATCTTATAAATAAATGAAAGTATTAAGTATGAGTAGTTGATGTGGCGAGTGAACAAGGGGATTCATATACAGAACAGTTTGAAAATCAATTTCATGCAAGTAGCTTGTTAACTTTAAATGTCAACACCTATTTATTTGCTTTCTTTTGAAACCACTGAAATACATGTTGTTTTTAATAAATTAGATTGTACTCAACCTTTGTTGACATTCTTTTTCCTAACATGGATGATAGGTAAAGCACATACGTCACTGTAGTCCGACGGTCGGACTTCTAGTTTTTGAGGTTCAAACATTTTGGCGGTACACCTATTATAGCTTTTGTATATGATATTGTAAATACTTATTTCTCTCTTCTGTTATATTTTGGGATACATGTATAGAATGTCTGTTCTTTTGATACATGTAAAATTTTATGGAAATTAATGCAAATGTCTCTTGGTGATACTTGTTATTTTGTGGTTGATTATTAAATTGTGAATGCCATTCAAATGCGAAATTTCCCTCATTTTCTGTAACCTAATGCGATCGATAGCAAATGTAGTACTACGAATGTTGTTTAAATGGGTAACCCGGATCCCGGACGTCACAACTAACTTGTGAGTTTGTTGATTACTAATTTATGAGTTTGGTTTAATGCTTGATCTTAGATATTATTTCTTAGATATTCTTATTGATTTGCATGTTGGTTAGCTTGTTAGGTTATTTTAGAAGTAATAACTTAGATATTCTTGCTGATTTGCATGTTGGTTTGCTTATATAAGGTTAACATTGTGTTTATTATGATCTAAATGTTGGTTAATTTAGATATTTTTTGTTGATTTGCATGTTGGTTAGCTTATTTATCTTTTGTGGTTGTTGATTAGCTTTGTGTTTATTGATTAGTAAGTTCAAGTTGTAATTTTGTTTGTTGATTAGTAACTTCGACTTGTGAGTTCAGTTTTATTTGTGTTTATTGATGAGCTAATTGTGAGTTTGTTGAGTAGTAACTTGTGAGTTTGGTTAGCTTTGTGTTTGTTGATTAGTAACTTGTGAGTTTGTGACTGTGTAGATGTCTATACCTCCAACGAACGTCGCTTCCGGTAGCAACTCATCTTTTTGTGCCGTCAGGATCAGTTGATCATGCATGGCAATATGGTTACCTTTCGAATTGTGTGGATCTGAATACGATCACTTGCAGATTGTGCAGGAAGGTTGTCAATGGAGATGTGTACAGGTTCAAGCAACATCTAGCACATCGAAGAGGCAACACAGTTGCATGTCCCAAGGTGGACGAAGATGCGAAGAAGAAGATCGTGTGGCTTGCCGACGTTGCTAGGAAGAAGAGCTAGAAAGTTGTTGATATTCATGAGAAGAGAGACGACACTGATATCACTGGAGATGCAGGTTTGGTGAAGAGATCATGAGTATTCGACTCCTTGGAGCAGAATGGCGTAGTGAAAGGGTCATCACGTCAGATGACCATAAAAGATGCATTCTCCAAGGATCATCACGATAGGGTTACCTCGAATATATATCTAACTGGGCATATATATCGGCAATTCCTTTTAATGCATTGACGACGAAACCCTTCATGCAAATGGTGGAGGTGATTGGGAAGTACGGATCTGGACTAAAGACTCCTACATGGTATGAGTTCAGTAATCCATTTCTGAAGAAGGTTGTGAGTAAAATGCATTATGACTTGCAATGTCATCATGATACGTGAAGTCGATGGGATGCTTTGTGTTAATTGCACATTGGGTACTTCATTTTTGAAGTCCATAGATGCCCCATGGTGTTCATCTATTCTTACACCAAAACTATTAGTTTGATGCGTAAGTTCACGAACAAGAGGGACATTGCAAGGCCATGGCAATCACGATTTGCAACCACTTTCCTCACTCTTAAAAGCCTTAATGAAAAAAAGACAAGACAAAGTTGATGTTTTACTCGAAAGGGTGGGTGACCTACAAATGATACATGACCAAGAAGGAGAAGCAACGGGTTCCATAGTCTTCAACCCTATATTCTGGAACCACATCGCACATGTTGTCTGAGTTTTCACACTTTTGGTTTGTTTATTATGTGTGATTGATGCAGATAGACGTCCATCCATGAGCTTTGTCTATGAGGGTTTGAAGAGACCAAGAGGTAGATAATTACATCTTTCATGGCGTGGAGTCGCCTTACAAATTTATTTGGACGATTTTACCTCCAGGATCAAAAGAATGCTCGATACTCCATTGCATCTAGCAACTTATTATTTGAATCCATTCTTCTTCTACAGAGAATCTCGTGGTGAACCGGTTGCTGTGGTGAGAAGATGTTTTAAGGACTGCATGGAAAGATTTTATCCAGATTTGTATATGCAAGATGCAACCACCGGGAACGAGATTCCATTATACAGACTTGGTCGCGGAGATTTTGACCAACCATTAATTGTGAGACACGGGATGACAAATGATGGCAATTACGATCCTGGTATAATGGTCATTGTTTTCAATATACCTCATTCAAATCATATTTTATTTCATTAACTTAACCAATTTTCTATTTTAATAGCTAACTGGTAATATAATCATGGATATGATACACCTCATTTGAAAGACATGACCATTAAGATCTTGAGCTTGACGTCTTCATTCTCTGGATGCGGGTGTAACTAGAGTGTATTTGACTCAGTAATGACTCCACTGGACCTACCCAATTTGATTACTAATATTAAAAATTAAATTAGTAATTGATATAAATTTGTATTTTGGTCTTCAGATCCATACCATGAAGAGAAATACATTGGAAACGAAGAAGCTGAACGATCTTGTGTACGTATGTTTCTATACCAACCTGCAGGAACACCGAGTTGAGAAATAAAGAAATCCTCTTTCGTCTTGTGATCGTACACACTTGGGTGAATGGACCGGAGATGTCAATGCTCAGGACGAGGAAGTTTTTCCATGTTCCGGATTGACTTGGGGTATTATATCACATGCTAGTGGTGCTGAAGAGAATTTGGACCTGAGAAGGAGCCAACGAGGTGAACGTGGCAGGGGAGCTTCATCTTTGAGCTCAAATGCTACATCGATGAATGAGGAGTTACATCTTAAATATATAGAAGAAGAAGACGATGATGGAGATGAAGAAGAGCTTGAATTGGATGACACTGAGGATTGACTTGTCTCATTTGCTACTTGTATTATTTTTTGGGCATGTTGTATTTGTTTTTGAACATTCGCTCGTGCTATGTACCAAACATTTTGTTCTTAACTTACTTCATTTTTTCTTCATTTGCTATAATACCTTCTTTTTAAACTCCTATAAATATGAAAATTGCTAAATATATGAATATACATGAGAGTATACTTGTATTATTTTTTGGGCGTGTTGTATTTGTTTTTGAACATTCGCTCGTGCTATGTACCGAACATTTTGTTCTTAACTTGCTTCATTTTTTCTTCTTTTGCTATAATACCTTCTTTTTAAGCTCCTATAAATATGAAAATTGCTAAATATATGATATACATGAGAGTATATGTATTAAAAATTGATTTATATATTTAAAATAATTTAAAAAATCAAAATCCACTAATGCTCGATTAAGTCTGATTACTCTCCTGAGTCCTGATTGTCCTGACTATCGATTAATCCTTAATCAGTGACCTTGTCGATCGAGTATCGATTGCCGACTTATGCCATCTTGAATTTTGGTTTGCATATGGAGCTTCTAGTGTTAGAATTTGTGTTCGAACTGTTTCCATTATTAATCAAATGTCATATGCATTTTCAACATTTCTGCTCAAATTGGCTATCTTTATTTAATATAAATTTTGAATAAGAGGTCAAACTGTGCCAAATTTCCTAGTAGGAAACTCTTTAAGCGAGGGTGGCTGTGTGCCTGATGGGTTTTAGAAGCCATTTCTTTAATTTTATTTATGAAGATAGGATGTGCACGTGTGTTAAATTTGTCCAAAAAAAATTCAGACTTTCCTCCTACGAGGCAGTACAAAGAACATAGTCTCTATCTTTGATTATGGCAAACATTGTCTCTAAATATGCATATGTTGTTATCAATGATTGTTCTTGGACACGTGCATACTGCCGATGTTGATAGACAAGTTGACACCGCTTCACTGCTAGCAGAAGATATGGAAGACATAATTCTCAAATCCTTGTATCTCTTTGTATCAGAGATGCGTGCTTCCTAGCATGTCTTGTGTTGATCTCTGTCTTGCTATTTTATTTAAATCTCCTAGCTTCATTTCATCACGGAAATCATCCTTTCGCATGCGATATAACAAAGAATTTTTTAATGAGTGGGATGCATTTGCAAATTGGATTCTTACATCGAGTTAAGTTGATATTTGAATCATGAACCTGAACGTTCATTTTGTAAATATTGTAGTAACTAGTAAACTCTGTGGCACTCAAATTCAGATTTTGTAAGATGCAACTCATTAGCTAATATATTGGCATATCTTAATGTGGTTACTATTCATATCACATTGGATGACGAGTATTTTGGAGAGGGTATTTTCTATTGAATCATTATCATTTTTTGACAATAAAGTTGGCATTCGTGACATTTTTGAAATCTACCTACAAGTTGAAGCTGGGCATTTCTTTTTTTTTGGATAAAGAAAGGTTGATTACTAAAGTTTGATAGCAACTCAAATGTATTAGCAATTTCAGAAGAGTTATGGGAGCTCTTACTATGACATTGACGAAAGTGCTATCCATAGAACCTTCTCCACCGAGTATTAAGATAACTCAGTTATTTGCTTCACACGGACAGCATGACCATTCCTTTTTGGTTTTTCACATTGCCCTTCCTTTGGAAGCGTTTCTGCCTTCTGGGAAAACATGAAGAAAGAAATCCCGTAGGAATGGCTACAATCTACTCCTCACCATTTTGAGGAAGGTCATATAAAAAAAGCTGTAGAGATCTTCAGCCCTCCAAGCTAGGTAAGGTCCTAAGTAACCTCATAGCATCTGGTGCCCATACTGTTCTTTGTTACAAGCAACCTTCTAGGCAGAAATCATTGTGTTTATACAAATACCTACGTGTCTCTTTAACAAAAACTTGCATGTTTATGGTCAGACACTATGCCTTGAAATCCCAGAAGTGACATTGTCAGTTTTGTTGGATTTTGAAGTATATGAAGTCAGGAAACTTTTTTGTTCATTGGACTCCATTCACCAGCTTCACTGTGCTTAGAGATTCTGGTAGGATTTGGATTTTAGGCAACTTGATATTCTATTTTGTTTACATACAACATTGAAATTCTTGGAAGTGATCAATTGAACTTCTGTAAAACTTTTCTAGCTGCACATCTGAACATATGACTTCAAACAAAACGTCTTTGGATGGTGTGTTGGTCTTATTTATTTAAAGTTTGCTTAACAGAAATATTGACTTTTTTGGCCACCTCAACATCTGTTCTCCTTTTGGTGAATAAACTGGTCGACAAGTAATATGTTGGTTGGATGAGTAATTATCAAGGATCTTTATCAAGGATCTTTACAAGGTGAATGCTTGTTTGCTCAAAGCAGTCACGTTTCTATGAGAACATATACGATCTGCAGACTTAGTGAAACTGAAAGAAGCTAGAGATAGGGAGTTGATTGCTACAGTAAACAGTAACATGTGAGTATGATGATTGAGATAAGAGTAAGAACTTTCAGGGTATGTAGTGCATATGCGGGGTTCGTGTAATTTATATGCAAAGTGTTTTTATGGAATATGCTTTGTTTTTTTACGTCATCGCTGTTACTCAAAAATACATTAAATGACTTCCAATATTGCCATGCACATGTATGATACAATCAGAGGATACTTGTGCAGGTACCATATGTTGGTCTCAATTTTGCAGTCTACGAGTCTCTGAAGGACTGGATGGTAAAAACAAACCCTTATGGTTTGGTAGATAACAACGAGCTGACGGTTGTTACGAGACTTGCTTGTGGAGCTGCTGCTGGGACGGTTGGTCAGACAGTTGCCTACCCACTCGATGTCATCCGCAGAAGAATGCAGATGGCTGGATGGAAGGATGCTGCCTCAATCGTTACTGGTGAGGGAAGAAATAAGGCGCCGATTGAATACCATGGCATGATCGATGCATTCCGCAAGACAGTGAGGAATGAAGGTTTCAGAGCATTATACAAAGGCCTAGTCCCCAATTCTGTCAAGGTTGGTGCAGAGATGCCCTTAACCCAGTCCACATCAAGATCAAGAGAACCATGTTTCTTATTTTTTGCTACATGAACCATTGTTCGTTTTGTCAAGATTTGTGAATAGAGTTAGGGCGGATGATGCAACTTGGTGCCGTTCAAATGCAACCACACCCTTTGAATCAGTGACCTAATGCTGCCTTTTCTTTCCCATCTTTCAGGTTGTGCCATCGATAGCAATCGCATTTGTTACTTACGAAGTTGCAAAAGACGTTCTCGGAGTAGAGGTGAAGATTTCAGATTAACAGGGGAGAAAGAAACGTGTTGCTAGAATTTTCAGGTCTATTTTTGTAGGCGGAAGTGTAGAGAGACATGGCATAGATAGCTCCATAAGATCAGATGCCTCTCTGGTGGGCGTCCCTCCTTCCTATTCTTCATTTTCTCTAAGTTGTGACCAGACACCGTCATCTCTTGTCTGTCAATAAATGGGATCATTGGAGCAAATTTGCTTTGCCTTGATGAAATTCTTCAGTCAGTTTTACCTGTATATGCTGGCTTCTATGTCATCATGTATTTTACTGCATGTATTTTTTGAATTTCTTTTCGATTTAT
This sequence comes from Ottelia alismoides, assembly GCA_037367405.1. Classification (NCBI taxonomy): domain Eukaryota; kingdom Viridiplantae; phylum Streptophyta; class Magnoliopsida; order Alismatales; family Hydrocharitaceae; genus Ottelia; species Ottelia alismoides. Next base: position 227,727 of record JAZKJV010006230.1, read on the forward strand.
GTGCCCATTAGATTGCCATGATCAAATGGCATTGTGGGGGTAGAAATTGCTATATTGATTGATCAAGTACTAATAAGTGTCACCCTTTTGCCTTCATCTGGCAAATGATCCTATCCTATCCTATCCTATCCTATCCTATGCCACCGGTTGTGGCTATCTATGTGATTTGTGATGCAACTCTGTAAATTCTGGATGTGCCTTTTTGGCATTTGTTTCTATTTGCTGCGCGGCAAGCGCATGCATATAACTTCTGCTGCTGTGCTTTCGGTGCTGTTTTTCATTCAATGTTTCAGTGTATATACTGAAGGTCTTTGCTGTCATTTATGATCTGACACAATAGAGATGTATCAAAGGGTTAATATGCATTTAGTCCAAATTCATTTGCAAGTAAATAGATGCAAAAAATAACACCATGTAGCCCCATGCTTGATTGGTGCAGTTTTTTGGACCTTTAATGCTATTCTGTACGCGCTGAAGTGCGCTTCTTTTTGATTTGGTTTCTGTCTTCACGTTATTACGTGAAGCCCACTCACTGTAAATCTATTGTTTAGTTACATGAAATACAGATATCTTACCCATCAAAAAAAAAGATTAAATATTTGCATTTAGATCACAAAACACATGTCAAAGTATGGAAAATGAAATTAAGTGATTTTTCAATTCAATTTTGATTTCTATTTAGAAAATTATTAATCATACTTTGACCGCTAAGTAATAGAGAAAAATGCCACATGATGTCACTATAGAAGATTAGTCCACTTTTGGCGGAATAGATCTACTAATTATTTTATTCCAATTAGTAAGAGGGATATTGAACTAAGAAATAGATCCTTTTGCTTCCCCTTGTGAATGTTTTGGTAGAATATATAATTTCTATGAATCCACGCAACTTTCATATCTTAAACACAGATCAAGTTCTTCGGAACTGAAACACGTTGTGAGTTATCCTAACACGTTGTGAGTTATCCTAGTGATATTAGATTGATTATGAGTTATTTAGTATAAGTACGATAATCAACAATAGTATGCTATTTAAAAATTTCGATGCCTCAAGAGAATAATAAAACACATTAAGCTAATTCTCAATTTACATTAATGGATTATAATGATATTAGTTAAAATCAAAACATTTAATATAAAAAAATAAAGTTGAAAAAATTAGTCATAACACCAAGTAGGAAAGAGATTATTTTAAATATTTCCATTCTATTTCCATGCCCCATATTTATTTCCATGTTCTCGCTCCTTACCACATATTCCATTTCCTTTTTTATTATTGACTAAAATCCCACAAACCCAAGTAGACAATGGTGCCCACTCTCCTTGTACCCGAAAACAATGGCAATGGTGCTGCAAATTCCCATTTAACATTTATCGTGCTTCATTGCTTATACAGATATCCCTCCTCCACCTTTTTTTTGTTTTTCTTACACAACAATCTATAATACAAGCTCTTCTCACCATACTGTAAATTATTTCTATTGTACATTAAAAATCTTGTGTTTCATAGCTTTAGTTTTTAGATATCGTTCCATGCGATGAACGAAGTGGTTTTATCTTGCAAAGTCGTATTTTACTATCTATTTTCTCAAAAAATATTAATTTGTAATTTTCTATATGAGCTTGATCTTGTTTGCTTTAACATGCAAAGGTAACGTAATGCACTCAACTTTTTTTATCAATAATATTCCATCTCTTTGATAAACTTTATGTAATTTTATTATATTCATATATTTATTTCTATCACATAAAAAGGAGTATATTTATATTATAAAGGATGTATAATAACTACAAATTTAGGTATTTATTTCCACTCTATATTGTATGCTTGATATTTCCCATGATTATATTGTTTTTCAACTTGTCTTAGTAACATGTATTCAAATTTAGAATTATGTAATAAAATCTTTAGAAGTATATCATGTAAAATTGTTAACACAAGCTTTGAAAAATCAGACATTTCAAATTCAAAATAAAATGAATCGAATTTGAATATTCAAAACACGGAATGAATCAAATTTTAATTTAATTTGACCAGTTCATTTAAAATTCGATTCAAGTTAGAATTCGAAACTTTTAAAATGGATCGAATCTGAATCCAAGTAGATTTGAAGGTATTCAATTCAATTAGCACTCCTAATTTCATCAACTCCGCTGTTGCATCTTGATGTCCACCAGTTCCCACGTGATGCTTTACCAACACCTCTTCTTCCTCAAGCAACGTACAAGGGTGATGCTTTACCAACACCTCTTCTTCCTCAAGCAACGTACAAGGGAAGAAGAAGAAGAAAGGAATATGAAGACAAGATACATGATTATCTTCATCGCACATATGGAATACGAGGGTTTCAGACCTTGCATCAATTATCCATGAACTGTTCATCATGCAATTTTTCACATGGTGGAAATCCCAACTATTAACTTTAGAGACTATGCCTATGTAACGTTAGCTCCTCGTAAGCTAATTATCCATCTCCCTATACTCCTTACACTTTGCTTGCTCATGTACTCGTGCTCAAGCACAATTATAAGAACCCCGTGATAGGAATAAAGGCTCTTTTCTCTTATTTAGAAGGTAACATACAATATGTGGTTGGAATTATTGTAGGAATGAGCCACCACCTCAATATAATATAAGAGCATGGTAAGGTCAAGGGACACTATCACTTTTACAAAATGAAAAACAACACAGATTCTTTCTGTTCTTTGACAACCCTTTGGGCTCGTTCGGTTCGGAAATAAGCAGGAATAAGGATGGGGAATAAGGAGAATAATGATCTATTCTTTGTTCGGCTAGAGGATAGGAATAAGGAGAATAAGGCGAAATAAAGGTAGGTAAGGTGGGATAAAAATAGGAATAAGAGTAAAATATTAAGATGGAATAATAAAAAATAATCGTACCACTGGGAACCGTGTCGGGAGGAGAATTGACCCCTTATTACAGGGCTTATTTTCCTACCAAACAGGGCCTTTATGTTTTGCAACAACTTTTCAACTTCCTTGTCTCTTCATTTCCTTGCAAACTCTTCTTCCGTAGAAAATGCCATATAATTGCCTGGTCATCAACCATCCTCGCGTTCCAATGCATGCTGAGGCATCTTTGTCAATGTTCCACTAAGTACCATTGAACACATGGTGTTTATGCCAAAGGGAACCAATAATCTCTTAGCCTGCCTCGTGGTATCCCTCCTTATTTAGATGATGTAACGAGGATTGTCAAATGATTGTAACGAGGATTTAGATGATGTAGCATCTCCTCTCTTTTTTTTGGGATCTTGAATATAAAGGAGTATGACTTGCTTTCTGAAGATGAAAAAAGTCATACTCCACTCTGAAGATGTTCTGGGAAGTTGGACATATATATGATTATTGTCAACATGTCTGTCCAAACAACACCGAATGACTAGAAGACAATCAACATCCCATCAAAGCAAACACTTTGAAGATGGCATCAAAACCAAAGCAACGACGATTTCATCCCCTACCAACAACTTCAGACAGATCATCCAACCCAACAATTTACAACTCAAACCCCCTACATAATAAACATAACTAAAATTAGTACCCACCACGAACCAGTTAATCTCACATCCCAAACGCACACAGAACAAACACACTCCAGCAAAACAAAACTTAGAAAAAAGAAAAGAAAAAGAGAAGATCACACCAACAACAATACCTCCTCTCCTCAGAAGTCCTCGTCCAAAGAAAAGACGTGGCTGCCCCCTTCCCCGCCTATACTGGACATCACCGACGCCTTCTGGTACTCCCCCACCCTCTTCTCAAAGAAGTTGGTCTTCCCCTGCAGCGATATCAACTCCATCCAATCAAACGGGTTCGTCACATTGTAGATCTTATCAAACCCAAGAGCCCCAAGCAATCGATCTGCAACGAACTCGATATATTGACTCATCAACACGGCGTTCATCCCTACCAGCGCAACAGGCAGCGCATCGCAGATGAACTCCCTCTCGATTTCAACCGCATCCGCAACAATTTCCCGGACTCTCTCCTCGGAAGGCCTCTGGTTGAGCAGCCCAAAGAGCAAACAAGCAAAATCGCAGTGCAGCCCCTCATCCCTCGAGATCAATTCATTCGAGAAGGTAAGCCCAGGCATCAACCCACGCTTTTTAAGCCAGAAGATGGAGCAGAAACTACCAGAGAAGAAGATCCCCTCAACGCTGGCGAAGGCCACAAGGCGTTCGGCGAAGGACTCCGCGCCGTCGATCCAGCGCAGTGCCCAGTCGGCCTTCTTCTTGACGCAGGGGATGGTCTCGATGGCGCGGAAGAGGCGATCCTTCTCGGCGGAGTCCTTGATGTAGGTTTCGAGGAGGAGGCTGTACATCTCGGAGTGGATGTTCTCGATGGCGATCTGGAAGCCGTAGAAGGCGCGGGCCTCGGCGAGCTGGACCTCCTTCATGAAGCGGGCGGCGAGATTCTCGAGGACGATGCCGTCGGAGGCGGCGAAGAAGGCGAGGACGTGGGTGATGAAGTGGCGCTCGTCGGAGGTGAGCGTGTCGTCCCAGTGGCGGAGGTCCTGCGAGAGGTCGACCTCCTCGGCGGTCCAGAAGGAGGCCTCCGCCTTCTTGTACATCTCCCAGATCTCCGGGTACTTGATGGGGAACATGCAGAACCGCTCGGGGTTGGGGGCGAGGAGGGGCTCTTCTCCGGCGATCGAAGGCATCGTCGGGGAAGACGAGAGGAGAGGTGCTCCGCTTGATTTGGATGGTAGAGGTGGCGATGGGCGGAGGCGGCTATTTATACGGCGGGGGACGGGAGGGGGAACGGTGGTGGGGGTTTAGGGTCCAATGGGGAGGAGCGGTGGAATTCGAAATAGGAGCCCAGGAAAGGACGGGAATGCCCACGGGACGGTGGGGGTTTGGCCCGTTTGGGTGGGTCTGGCGGGGGTATGGTGGGGAATATGGGAAGCGTGCGGGAGAAGATGGGGTGGAATTTGGAAACTGGCGGTGGGGTTGGAGTGCCGCGGAAGATGGCGGGAAAGGGAAGGAGGGGTTTTGTTTTCTGTTATTTGGTTTTCGGGGATGGCGGGAAAACAAGAAAGGGTGCGGTTTTGTTTTTGGATATTTTGTGAAGGCATCTGTACAGATGGCGCGAAGAGAAGGATGAAATGGGATTTACTGCATGTGGAGGGGGGTAAAATTTGTTGGGGTGAGAGGTAAGTGGAGGGGGGTAAAATTTGTTGGGGTGAGAGGTAAATATTTGGGGGAATGAGCCCTTGTCTTTGGAGTAAATGGGCAGAGGTTCGGAATGGAGATAAGGTTTGGGGGTTCGTGGAATTGCAGGGATATTTTTACATGAACCATGAATTACATGAGGTTATCTTGGATGGAGGATGAAAACGGTCGGATACGGATACAATATACTACAATAAGTATAATTATATCTTTATTTATTTTAAAATATGAATACAAATGCGGATATGAACATTGACAGATATGAAAAATATCTTATCATATGTTTAATATGTTTAAAAATGAATACGAATGTAAATCAGATACGAATAATAACATAAATATCTTGATAAATTAAAATATGTATATATATATATATTTAGGATGGTTTACATATAAAATAGATATACCGAACATATTTATTTTATAACAATTATATAAACAACAACGAATACAATCATAAATGGTTGTTACGTACACTTATAAATAAATATATTACTATATGTTTGTATGAAAACAGATATACGAATACGAATGCAAATATTAGCGAATTTCAAAGTGGTATCCATATCCACATCCATTTTAAAACGGATACGAATACGAATGTCAAAATATGTATAAAATGAGTACGAGGAATCTATATATTCGGGGCTCACACCTCTCGACTTTGGATCGATCGCTCTTTCGACTGACTGATAACCAAGTGCCTTTAAGTGTCTGGATCCTAACTAGCCCGAACTCCCAAGACCGTCACTTTCTTCATGCCTGTCATCGCGTACTGACGCTGGCTTTAGATGGACTAGGGAGGGGGACAGACGGGGGGGGGGGGGGGGGGGGAAGCGTAGAATCCAAATGACAGATGATCGACGAGTCAACTATGAGAAGGGCAGCTACGACTTTGATGCAGCTTCTGAAAGAGAATATAACGGATCGAATATGAATATATTCATATTAGAATTATTTAAATTATTAGATAAATTGCAAATATTGTATTTAAACTTTTCCTAGCTACAAAGAGGTCCCCCAAAAAGGGACTAAATTGTAATTACCAAAATTATAAATAAAAAATTGAATTTAAAAATGAAAAAAATGAAAATCATAAAAAATAACGTACTTTTATGGAATTGCAGTTTACTCTTAAATTTTTAGAGAAGTATGGAAGATGATTTTTTTGAGATGGCCCCTAAGGCCTTACGACACACAAAGGAGGGAGGCGATGCACGACCATGGAGGGGCAATGCGACGATGACCTTAGCAATCACATGCAATCGTTGCTCGACGGATGATGGAGGATGGTGGCCTTGATCAACCCTCAACATTTGCATTGAATTAGTTATAACTTCTATATAAACATATAAGTTTGGTTTTCAACATTGGTATTTAACTCATAAAATTTTATATTTATATTTGGAAAATTTACATGGCTATGCAATATATAGTGCTTTATATAATTTATTGTAATTATAAAAATATATGGTAGAGCTATAGATTCATTTAAGGTTGTTATTATAGTTTACTTAAAGAATCACAAATTATAATTTTATTTATAGAATTGTGGTACAATTATGCACTAATTTCTTAGAGTGATTATAAGTAAATATTGACAAGAAACTTCATTTTAAGGCTCTCTCTTTACGTACGTTTTAGGAAATTTTATACACACTATGTGTAAGTATCTGATAACGACTTTTATACATGACATGATGTAGAAAATCCATGAACTTTTTAGAAGATTGTATATAATTAGGCATGTTAGCATGATGAGTCGATGATTCATCACACCCCATTCTTAAATCTTGCTAGTCTCAGACAAGATAATTATTGGGCTCAATCTCATGTTTGCTAAACAGCTTCTCTCGAAAGAGGGTGGAAAATAGGAAGGCTTGACCCCCCAACATCACCATTCAATATTCAACGATATTTGATCGTTCTAAGGATGTTATGTTATAGAGTAAGAGCTCGGGTTGAGCTGGCTTGTGCTCGGGCTCGTCGAGCTCAAATCACAAACCAATCACGAGCTTCGCTTACCCACCATCACCAACTCTCGAACGAAAGCGGAAGTGTTCGAATTGAAGGTTAGTTACCAATTCACCACATCTCTAGCAATCATAAACATCGACCACTTTCAACGCGAACAAAACAACAAGAATGATGCATAATCATGAGTCAAGATTAGAAAAAACACCGGCATCAAATTGTACTCTGGAGCATATAGGATTTCTTTCAAATAGGACGCAATCCTTCCTAAGTTCAGGAAGGCCAGCCCCTTTTTTGTATAAAACAAGATGACTTTAGTAGAATACATATATAATTTTGTATTATAATGTGCAGTTTTAATGTTTGTATTATAATGCGCAGTTTTGTATCCGGCTTTGTATTTATAACGTGCACCTATAATACAAATTGTATACGTATTCTACTAAAGTGTTCGTGCTTTATACAAAAAAGGGATGGACTTCCTGAACTCAGGAAGGACTAGGTCCTATTTGAAAGGCTGCGAAGCAATGCCTATTAAACCAGATGATACGCTGTTATGCTGCCTCTCTCTGCAGTTTATGTACATATTACCAACTAATAACAGAACGGCAGTTGAAATAACGATGCCGCTATGATATCTTGTTGAAAAAGAATAGTAGTACGCGTTCCAACGATAATAATCAACAGCTTTAACTAACTAGCTTATGGGATTACGCTGTTTTCCCCTTCGATCTCGTCGGGAGGAGCTGGTACAGATGCTCGCAGTTCTCGCGCTGGTAATCGATCACTTTGCACAGCTGCCTTATGACCTCCCTCTTTTCTTCGTCTTTGAATGCTGCCTCTTCCTCCAATTCACTTATCTTCGTCCGGAGCTCGGGCACCGTCTTCTCGTAGTTGTCGACCAACTTCGCGAGGCGATCGGCCTCTCCTGCCTTCTGTTCTAGCTCTTCCTTCAGCTTCGTTGCGGATTCTTCCTTCTTCGAGATCATCTCCTTCGCCCTCTTTTTGACAGCGTGGATCTCCTCGGAACAGAGGGAGATCCTCGAATGCAGCCGCCCGCAACTCTCGAGGTACAAAGTACGCACGACATCGACTCTCTCCAGCTGCTTCTCCAATGCTTCTTTAACTTGCTGGAATGCGCACTGCATATGGTGTGTGCTGCTGTGCGATCTCACCATCAACTCCTCCAACTTCCGATTATGTTCGTTCAAATCCATCTCACGATTGGTTATTTCGTCCTCGAGTTTCTTCGATAGCTCGTCGATCCCGAGACCCAGTTTGGAATTGTCTTTGTTCAGATGCTCAACTTCATGTTTTAGATCGTCCGCCAACTTCTCGAACTCGAGCTTCTCCTCGCTCACCGCAGCCAGCAGCAGCTCCAGTTCCGACGCTCGACCATCTGCTGCAATGAAGTCTTCCTTCATGCCCTCGTAATCATCTGACAACTGTGAAATCACAATTCTCTGCTTCTCTAATTCTTCTGACAGCATCCGAACACACTCCTCTGCGTATCTGTACTGATCAACAGATTCGGCGTACTTCCATGATAGAGCATCGTTATCTTCATCTCTCTGTTCTATCCTCCGTTCCAGATATGCAACGGCAGCCAGAAGTTTCGACTCGGCTTCTCGCAGCAATTGGAAGTCTGTCGTCAACCTGTCAATCGTTTCCTTCGCCTCTTCGGATTCTGATTCTACTTTCGAGCACTTGTCAGTCAATACAGTGACATCTTCATTCAGCTGGATTATTTTTCTGCGGTTATCCTCGAGTTCGAGCTTCAACTGTTCGTTCTGCATCACCAAATCCGTGTTTTCCCGAGCCTTGCGGTCTGCGGATCCTCGAGCCTCGAGAACGACAGCTTCGGATTCCCGCTTCAGAGCCTCATGATCATCCGATAACTGAGATTTTATCTCAAATAAGCTCTTCAGATCCACGTTAAGCATCTCGATTCTTTCCTCGGCTATACACAGTTTTTCAACAGCCTCGGCATATCCGAGAGACGTACAATTCAGCTCTCCATCTTTTGATCTCAAATCTTCGTTGAGATCAGCATTGACGCGTAACAATTTCTCTTCGGAATCTTTCAACATCTCACAATCTGATCTCAACTTCTCGCTGACAGTTACCAGTTCTTCCAACTGAGCTCGGAACCGAACTATTTCAGACTCCAAAGCAGAATTTTCATCCTTCAGAACAGAGAGGTCCTTTTCAAGATCGGTTCTTCGCTGCTCAACCTCCGCAATTTCGACGGTCAACATCTTGTTCTCGTCATTTAGAACAGATACTTCCTTCTCTAGATCATTTCTTTGCTGATCAACTTCCGCAAATCTTGCATTCAACGTGTCGTTCTCCGCGAGCAACTGCACGTTTTCCTCCGACTTCTCATCTAACAACATCAAATTCTTTCCGGATTCATTCTGTAGGTCACTAATAGCTTTCTCCGCCACAACGAGTTTGCTCAAGGCGGTGGCATGCTCCGAGCTCAATCTATCTCCTTCCTCATTTAAGATCACGATCTGACTGTTCAGTTCAGCTATCTGCCTACTTGAGATCTCGAGATCTTCCTTCAGAGTTTTGATTTCATTTCGCAACTCTAACACTGCCGATTCCGAAGAGTTCTTCTCGGATTTCAACTCTTCGATAGTGTTCTCTGCACACGATTTTTCTGACAGAAGCGACACCTTCTCCTCGTGAGCATTCTGCAGGCTAAGGCTTATGTCTGAGTGTTGCAGCTTGACATCTTCCAGTTCTCGCATCAGCCTTCCTCGCTCTTCCTCCAGTTTGACGATATCTACCTCTTTATGCACCAATCCACGAGCGTGCTCTGAGATTAAGTTATCCTTCTCCTCATTCATGATCACGAGACGATTGTTCAAGTCAGCAACTTGTGCACTCGAGCTCTCGAGATCTTGCTTCAGAACCTGTACATCACTTTGCAGCTTGACGACTTCCTCTTCCAATGCACACTTCTTGGATTTCAGCTCTTCGATGGCAATCTCTGCACGCAACTTCTCTGATAAAATAACTTCCTTTTCATCGTGCGTGCTCTGCAAGCTAAGGCTCACGTTGGAATGTTGCAGCATCACAGCTTCCAGTTCTTGCCTCGCACTTTCATGGCTCTCCTTGATCCTTCCCAGTTCCTCCTCCAGTTGAAGTAGATACGCTTCTCTACGAGCCAATTCACGAGCGTGCTCCGAGCTCAGGTTATCTTTTTCCCCATTTAAGATCAACAGTTGACTGTTCAAATTGGCTACTTGCTTACTCGAGCACTCAAGATCTTGCTTCAGAATCTGGCTCTCATCGTGCAGCTTGGATGCCATATCTTCCAACAAGCTCTTATCGGATTTCAACTCGTAGATGGCATTCTCAGCATGTAATTTTACTAGCAGAAGAGCTTCATTTTCCTCTTGTATGGTCGCCAATCTAAGGCTAACATCGGAATGCTGCGAATTTAGAGCTTCCAATTCTCGCCTCATGTTTTCATGCACCTCTTCCAGATTCATCACGGTCGCTTTTGTCCTTCCTAGTTCTTCCTCGAGTTCAAGAATGGCTAATTCTCTACGAGCGGATTCATGGGCATGCTCCGAGCTCAACTTATCTTTTTCCTCATTTAAGATCACGAGCCTTTCATTCAAGTCAACCACTTGGTTTGCCGAGTTCTTGAGCTCTTGCTTGAGGATTTGGTGATCGTTATGCAACTTGACGTGTGTCTCTTCCAACAAACCTTTCTCGGATTTCAACTCTTCAAAGGCGTTCTCCACACATGATTTTTCCGATAGAAGAGCTTCTTTTTCCTCGAGAGAGCTCACCAATCTAAGGCTTACATCAGAATGTTGCACCTGTAGAGCTTCCAGTTCTTGCCGCAAGCTTTCATGCAATGCTTCCAGAGTGCTCATGTTTTCCTTGGTCCTTCCTAGTTCTCCCTCCAATTCAATGATCACATCTTCTTTACGCATCGATTCACGAGCATGCCCCGAGCTCTCCTCGCTTAGGAGCATGAACTGACTCTTCAAGTTGTCTACTTCCTTGTTCGAACTCTCGAGTTCGTGCTTCAAAATTTGGTTCTCGTTCTGCAACTTGAAGGTTGCATCTTCCAATGAATCCTTCTCAGATTTCAGCTCTTTGACAACGTTTTGCACATGTAATTTCTCTAATAAAAGAGCTTCTTTCTCCTCGTGAGTGCTCGCCAATCTACGACTTTCATCAGAATGCTGCATCTTTACATATTCTAGTTCTTCCTTTAGCCCCTTGTGCACCACTTCCAACGCGCGGGTGCTCTCCTTGATCCTTCTTAGTTCTTCCTCCAATTCAGCGATAGCTGCTTCTTTACGTGCCGATTCGCAGACCACATCTTCATATCCTTCAATTCTCGAAAGCATTGAGGTGGATTCGGATTCAAGATCTCCATTTCTCTTTTCCAAAATATCGACTCGCATCTTCATATCACAAAAGTCTTGCATGGAAATATGCTCTCCTGCGATTTCCACACCATTATCTTTCCCATGCTTTCTCCCCAACTTGAAAGCCCCTTTGGAATCTGAGCTGGAGGAGTCTGAATCGGACGAAGTGGCACCATTTGCAACATCGCCATTCATCTCCTTCTTGTGGCTGTGTTTCTTTAGCTTCTCTACCAGATTATCATACTTCCCGTACAAGGTTTTGTACTGGTCATAGAATTCTTCGACGAGGGAAACCAGTTCGGAGCCAATCTCCAAATCATCGTCATTCTTCTCTCCAGACTTTAGAAGCTTTAGGATCTTGTCGATTTTACTCTCGATTCCTGCAAGTTTTCAGCAAACAATTGCTGAAATTATATCGGCGGATCTGAAAGATGAGAACATGGAAGTAGAACTTCAAGTGAGGTCGAGAGGAGTTACCTTCCTTTCCCTCGATAACTTCAGAATGCTCAGGACCAATATGAGAGCCGAAAACAGACTTCAGAAACTTCTCCACTCTATGCTTTCTCATCGTCTGCTCTTCTGCTTCTGCTTCACTTTAGAAGCTGGTTTAAACTGAAACAAAATGCAGAAAATGAAGTTCGCATTTAGCACAATAATTTCTCAGAAAAAGATGATATACAAATTGTTAAAATGAATAGGATTCGAACTGCGAAGCTGATCCATATAAAAAGACAGACCGAACTGGTTTTCAAACGACAGGGAAAGATTTGAGATAGCAAACTGAAAGCATAGAGAAGCACGCGAATTTCAACTTGCCACCAAATCCTCTTGCTCAAATCAACAAAACAACCATCCAAATTGGAGAAATTCAAAGGTTCTTATCATCTTTTTGCCTGGAATTCGTAGTATCCAAAACTTGACGTTTTCTTTGTCCGACAGTGGCCAAAAAATATTTTTATAACGCTTCTCAACTTCCCCTCCCCTTTTTTTCTTTGCCAACACAATCTTGAAGGGAAAAAATGCTTTATTTGATGGCGAAAAAAATAAGAACTCCATTATCGGACCAACTTTGCTTCAGAAAAAAGGAAATCCTACCAGTTTCTTGAGGGGTTTTCTTCAGTTAAGTGAGATAAACACGTCCCAAGTTCCAGCTCTAATTATCTCTTACTGAACATAATGGGATAGTAACAGCAGCAGCAACAAATCTACGAAATCCCCAGCCATTCACTTCTGCATATTACAAATCTTTCTCTTTTGCTTTAAGATAACTGTACTCAAATGCCCGGACCCCCCAAAGCAATTCAAACAACGGATAAAAAATTAATAAAACCCGATTTAAACTTGTTGAAAAAAACCATACAGCAGATAAAGCAAAAGCAACCCATTTGACTGTAAATAAAAAAACAATCATATATTTAAAATAGAGATTAAGCTTTCAAAATCCGAAGAACCTCTCCATTTCCACACTTCAAATATTAAAAAAAACCCACTCGCAAAAACCAGAAGAAACAAGAAAAGATCGAAGGACTATCACTGTCAGGCGTCAGCACCTCCAATGGTTCAAACAGATCGATATCTAGAAACCCAACTCGAATGGTTCGATCTTTTTACCTGAAAGGGCTCCTTCTCAGCTCCACTTCCTGCTGTTCGCAAGAGCTGGAGGAGACGAGTACAAAGGGATGCGTTTTATTTGCAAACACACACACACACCAAAGATAGAAAATAGATGGAGAAAAAGAAAGGAGAAAGAAATGAGCGATGGGATCTATGAGAGAAGATGATTTGGGAATGCCAAATTGGTGTTTTGCGAAGATTTTGATCTCTATTTTGTGTAAAGAGAGAGGAGCGGCCTTGGAGTTAACTGCGAATGGTATTGACATTGGACTTGGGTTTTATTTACGCGATATGCCACGATTTTAATTTCCTTGTGTCGGAGGGGCGGGGGGACCCAGCTTGATTTGTTCAATATTTCAATAAATTTATGATTTACACGCTGGATTTGCTGAGTGTTTGGTGTACTGGTTCTCCTCCTCGAACATTCCATATTGCATTCATACCCCTGATAATGTTTCTTCTTTTGCACTTGTCTCAATAAGAACAACAAAAAAAAAGTATCTGTAGCGATAAATTATGAAATATGTTGTTACATCGTATATTACATCGTATATTATTAAATCTATAATGATCAGTATTATATTTTTCAAAATCATTTCTTGTAATTGAAAATTGGTAAAAAGATGATATATTCGTTTCTATATCACTAATAATGATTCATATGTAAACATTATCTAATACATTTCTCCTCATATTTTGAACCAAATGTCGTCATTTTTAGCAATGATTAGTATAAACTTTGATGATAAAAACAACAAATAGTCTTCGTTATATTAACTGTAGGCAGCAATATAGTAATGGATATGCCACTTATAGTGAATCTCCTAAAATAAATCATGATTTAACAACACAATCTCCAAAATTTAATAATGAATATTATTTAGGAAGTTGTCTTAAAATAATCACATCTTTTCAACATTCATGTAGCCAACCATACTTGATGTGGGGAAAAGCTTTGTTGTAATTGTAGTAGTCATGATATTTAATAACGAACAATATAGCGACGAGTTATGATACCTGATTATAGGCATTTTTTGCTGTATGGCGAACTTATTAGTGATTTTTACTTGGTAACCGATAAACATGATAAATTTAATAGTCGAGTCTGGATTATTCGATTTAGGTTGAATTCGATTTGGATTGACAAATTACCACCTATCACCAGATTAAATTAGGACGGATTGAGATGTTCGGCTAAAAATCAAATTACTCATGTGAAAAATTAGGTCAACTTAACGTTGAACGAGTTAGTTATGGGACCATTAATGCATGACAAAGGATGTCGAAAGTATGCATGAATCTAGTTTGATATTGATGAATCTCAGATTCATCATACTATTTTACTCTTATTGTGCGAATATCGTTTATTCGTACATGCAAATTCACTTGTGTGTTGAGTAAATAACATTAGCCACCCATCTACACATATTACAGTTTATGTATATAAATACGATACATACAAATTGAGCACACTAGTTTATATACTTATATATATATATATTCTAAAAGTAAACATCATACTTTATCCAACCGATAAATTCTCTATGTAATTTAATGAATCCTGGGATACATCAATATATACACATTCAACTATAATTACAAAATAAGAGTAATAATATAAATATAGATTAATCCACAAACATGAGAATACAAAACAGATTATATGAGGCATGATATCTTTCTAAAACTAATTCAACCATTTTTATATGTATTACGGATAACTCCCACCAATTAATCACCATTTTACATCAAACTAATCTCCAAGATAATACTAATATATGATATTTATAAATCAAAATGCAGTAAATTAACGAATATAGTCTTAATGGATAGATTGTATATGTACACATTAAGTCATAATAGCCAACTAATATTTAGCCTATTTACATATGCTCTCCACACATGTTAAGACCCATACGTATTAATATATATATACACATATATATATCTTATTGTAATAATATCGTTCTTACTGGAAGACATATACAAATAACAAGCACGCACATGCCGTTCCATTAAATACATATCAGTTCAAACCATGTCAGCATTCTGTGTGAGAATAAAAATTAAATAGATTTGGTATTAAATATTTTCTTTCTCTCGCAGGCTTTGTAAACGTCCATACGTCTTCTTCTTCCAAACTCATCGGGACACCCTCTAGCCAACTTCGCACACATATCCTCAGTTCCAGTCATCCACGCGCACCTCCCCTACGCCAGAGCCGGTGCTCCACCCCCGCGAGCCCCGCGCACCTCCTGTGCTCGTGTGCGTGGCCTCCAGCTGCCTTCGTGCGCGGCCGTCCAGAGTGCCCTGCTCATCACCGTCGTTGTGTTCTTCCCCTTTTTTGGGGGTTTCCAGATGCAAAGAAGAGGATAACCTTCTTTAGATTATTATTTTTGCCCTTGCATCTAGATTATTTTGTTATTTGCAAAATGTTTTTACTGCTTTTAATGTAATGTGCCTCTTCTGAATTTGTTTATTACAAAAATATCATTCACATCTTTATTGCTCTCAAATTTTACTCCCACTAGTTTCCTAATTAGTTAACTTCATTTAACTGCATTTAAACCCCTAGTTTATTTTAATCTCTAAATTACATTATCATGTTTTTGCTTTGTTTGTAAAAGAAAAGAAAACTATCAAAAAAAATATTACGGACTACATTGTGAATTTGCCCAGTCCCTGTGGATTCGAACCTCTACTTGCCGCATACATTTAGCACGTCTCCGTTGTGCTCGTAGTTGTAATTTATTTGTTTGATCTTGATTCTTCGTGGAACAACAACGACATGATAAAATCATCATCTTAAACCGCGAAAAATCTTGTCAACAGATATAGATGAAAAAAGGTTAGGGATATTCAACTGATGGAGTTGTGGAGCTGAGATTTAAGGATTGTCAAGGAGAACTTGATGCACACAAAGTGAATTAATTAAAATTGGAGCATAATTGTGAAGCAATGAGGTGGGATCTGATGGCATGTGACAATACTTGGTTATCAAGAGAATATATAAGTTATAGTGTATACTAATCATAAGTTAGGGTCACAAGAGAAAAAAAAATAAGGAGTCACAACACATATGATATAAATGAATATGGTACTGGCGAGACAAGGTTGGTTTGCTAGATTTAAATGAAAATTTGGTTTGCTAGACTTAAATAAAAAAAGATTTTAAACACACAATCTTGAAGGTTTATTCTCAATAAAGATTTATTCAATGTGAAAATGTGAATGAAGTGGTCTACTTGGTGTTCGTTTGGGGGACAACCCAAGAATAAGGACGTTATTTCCTTCCCCGCCTCTCTCTTTCCTCGCACAACTATTCCTCCATGCGCATCTTTGTCTACCCGTGTTCCAACTTTTTCCACCTTTATTCTTATCCTTATTCCATCTTACTTACATTTATTCTACCTTATTCCTATCCTTCCAATCGAACAGGAATAGTGCCTTATTCCAGCTTACTCCTCACCCTTATTCCTACTTATTCCCGAGCTGAATACACCCTTATGATTCACTACTAAGTCAATCTTTTAACCAACCGAATCAAACCTCAACGAACTATGATGGAGTCGAACCAAACCTAAACAATATTTTCATTTTATCGAAGCAAAATGAATTCGAACCCTAAAACATGATGCACAAATTGAATCAAATTTGGGTAGGTTCGCTCAAGCTCTATTCGAATACCTAGAAGTAATAGAGAAAGAGAGAATTGTATATCTAATTTTGGTGTATACATACTTTCTCTATACCAACTTAATAAGCAAATTATTGAATATATCGATTGTCCTTCGCGCGAGTCAAGTAAGCGGGGTTTATTTTACATTCTTGTTCGATCATTTTGGAAGATAATAAAAGAACAAATATAGTATAGACAAATATAATGCATGATATTACCCTAGTATGATCACTTATTCTGGGTTAAAACCCTATCATTTGTGAATAAGAAGTCCTTATCTCACATCCAAACATCACCTAAAAGATATGGATTAATATCGATAATATTTTCATTAATGTATAACCAATTAGCCATTTGTTTAGTATCAAGTGCATGTAGATATAAGTGTTATTATAATTTTTCGCAAAGTAATATGTGTAAATTTTTTTAATAATAACAATTATCAATATTTAGATTAGATTACTTTAATAGTGGTTCCCTCATGCCTTATCTTTATTCTTCTTTAATTTGTTTTATCATAATTTTATGTAAAGTCAACTTATATAGTTAATTCAATTTTTAACGTTATTTATTCCTTTGAAAAAAGCCATTATTAATGATATTTAGAATTAGCACACAGAACTAGTGAAGGAAGATAATAATTATTATGGTGTTAATTAAATGACAATTAATTATGAACTTATATATATATATCAAGTTATCTATTTTTATTCTTATACTTGTAAGATGTAATGGAGTCCAAAGTTAAATAAAACTCAAAACTAAATGGCCACATATATCACAAACTTAGAAGTTTTGTCACCTAATGTTAATCATAGAAATAATTTAATATGGGAAAAAGGGAAAATGTTGATAGCTTTCCAATGTGCTTAGGGGTGTCCATGTTGAGCACAACTGATGCATAATCGACCACCAGATAAAGCATGATAAATCATGGAAAGAAGAATACACATGATTTAATGACAGTCGGTAGCTCACACATACTCTGTGTTTTTGTGCATGGAGTTAGTGACTAGGAGCATGGATCCTTTGCAGTACTGCAGAGGTCAGCTGTACAAAGATGCGCGCCTCGAGCTGCTCGATCAAGATCGAGCGGTTCACATGGTAAGGGCTCAAAAATACCCAGATTTCATGTGTACCGCTCGATTCTGATCGAGTGGCTTAGGGCGCAATTTTTTTACAGCCAACCTCTACAGTACTGTAGAGAATACGTGCTCAGTGACTAGACCCCTTTATTTATGAATTCGGATTCCATGACTCTGTCCCTCCAAGGATTTTACATGAAATACAACTCCGTAATTGTCGGAATCAGAAGTCTAATCTCTTCCATGTCTTCTTAGACACAAGGTTGGTATGTTTCTTAAGCTAAGTTTAAGAAAGTAAAAGGAGGAGTTTTGCATCAATAATAGTATGATCAAAATTGTGAAAATACAACTTGTGAGACACTTTTCTCGATCCATCATTTTCAATTGCTTCTGCACATACAAATTCAGAAACTCTTATCATGAAATATTATTATTATGGTTTGTTATGGTCCGTCTATCACTTTCTTTGTTGTTGTGTCTTCATTCGTGTCCTACATGGGACCTATCAATTTTCATGCCGAGATTCTCAGCAATTTGAGCACAAGTGGATCTTTTTATATCATCATAGTAATTTTGTCATCCATCTATTGACTAAAGCTAAAGAAATACTAAGATTATAGCAACTAACATTACATGTATCGGATATTTAAGTTATTATCTCTCTCCTTCCTCTTCCTTTTGACAATGATTACTATTTATCTCCACATACGCCGCATCTTTAATAAACTATCGCTTATTCCACATTCTCAAGAACAACAAAGGAAATGAGAATAGTAAAAAGTTATCGTTACCTCACTTTTGTCACACCAAAATAAAATCTTCCAGAGAAATGTGAATCGAAAATACGCCTCTTTTAGTTTAGTATTACTTATCACATTTCATAATTTCATCCGATTATCATATAGAGACCTCGAAGTGCAAGTTCATACCTCTATCCTCCAAGAATTTCGAGCTTTTTTTTATCGTCTTCGAGCAAGTCCTCCTGTCAGTTGAGGCGGTCCCTGGCTCTTTTCTATCGTGATGACTCTTCTAATGGCTTACGCATCGCTCAAAACTTATTGCTAAAAGTATGGTAGTAAAAGAACTATTTTAATGATTTATTCATTATCATTTCTCTGACAATGAAAAATATAGGATAAATTACAAAAAAAATGCTCTAAATTTGCGCCAATTCTTAATTAGGGGTCTCATTTTTCAAATTTTACAAAGAGTGGTCTGATCTTATTTTTTTATCTCAAGCAAATGCCTATGTAAACTTCATCAACCCTCTTATGTTGATGTTAAATCCGAAATGTAAAAGTTCAGTCTCCTCTTTGTTACATTTGAAAGATGAGGTCTCTAATTGAAAATTGACATATAGTTAAAACCTTTTTTGCAATATATTACATGTGTATAACGTACGTAACTTGTGAAGTTTGTATTGAATGCATATCCAATTTTAAGAGTAAAGGTCAATGTGGTATTGAATTAATCGGTATGGCGAAGTGCTACAAATGTGCCAAGCACCTTCCTAATTTTATGTCTTGTTTATAAGTTGTCACTTTAAAATAATATTCGTTTCCTCATTCGAATTCACTAAAAAATTAGTCCATATCGTTCTTAGAATAAAATTAACCATGAAATTGATTTGTTTGCTCTAAATAAAATAATCGTGGCCAAATCCTTAGCAGCAAAACGTGGGCACTATCAATTGTAATTACACTTCAATATCTTATTTTGAATCACTTTATTTTTGCTTTGCACACATTAATATAAAAGTGATAAAACAAATCCGTTTGTGTGATCGTTTCCAAGCATAATGCATATATATAGTGATGAAATCCGTTTGTGTGATTGTTTCGTACGAAATTTTAATGACATAATATAGGGATATAGTGATGAAACTTCACGGAAGAAATTTTCAGAAAAAAACTAAAAAAACCTGGCGAAACGGGGCGGAGGAGCCAAGTTAGCTCCCCCGAAGGGGCAACCCCATTTAACCCATATATATATTATATATAGGGGCTGGGGAAGCTGCACCCGGGGGTGTTGCTAACTAGCTGCACCCGACCCCTTTTTTCATTGATTTTTTGTGTTTTTGAAATGAAACCTAGGGGGATTTAAATCACCACATATCACCATGATATCATACTAATTTCAACTAAACTCGACACTTCTATCATCTCCATCAATACTATCACATTTTAACGGTCTCAGAGTTATTGAAATTGACCCTATCTAGATGGGCATGTTAGGAATGTTTGTTTTGCATGAAATTTAAAACACATATTCCACTCAATACACTAAGTAAATCCCCATAGGTCTCCTTCAAAAAAATCAAAAACCAATGAGAAAAATGCCCGGGTGTAGCTAGTTGGCTGCACCACCTGGTGTAGCTTCCCTTTTCCCTTATATATATATATATATATATATATATATGGGTAAAATAGGGCTGCCCCCTCGGAATAGCCAACTTGGTTACTCCCACCCCTATTTTCCCTCATTTTTTATTTCTTTGGAAAATAAAAATTTGTATATTCATCACTATATCTCTCTAACATTCTATTAAAATTTCGTCAGAAACAGAGACTCCTAGACCCTCCATCCAAAACAATAATTCTTGATGTGATATTCAAAATAGTTTATTGAGTGGAATATGTGTTTCAAACTTCATTCAAAACAAACATTCCTAACATGCCCATCTAGATAGGGTCAATTTCAATAATTCTAAGACCGTTAAAATGTGATATGTGGTGATTTTAGTTGATAGAAGTGTCGATTTTAGTTGAAATTGGTATGATGTCATGGTGATATGTGGTGATTTAAATCCCCCTAGGTTTCATTAGGGATGTCAATATGGGTCTACCCATTGGGTACCCGACCCGAACCCACCCCATTTAAGGACCTGAAACCCGTCCCATTTATCTAATATGTATTGATCTACATGTATAAATTTCCAACTCAATTTTCTCATCTCCATCCATTTACTCATATTCAACTAACTTTTTGTATCTTCAATAAATAAAAAGTATCAACACAAAAGAGTTAAACGCTTAATATATAAACCTTTAATTTCTCTATATATTGCACATTTTTATGAATCGCCATATTACGCGATCTCACTCTATTTCGTCTATCCATGAAAATCTTCTATACATTTATAAACAACTTAAGATTTACCATGTCGAAGATATGGGTACCCATTGGATATACGAGTATCCGACGTATATATGGGTACCAGCTAGAAATTACCTGTTTAATAAATGGGTGGGTATGGGTAGTGATATTATAAATGGGTATGGGTTTTGGAATAGTAATACCCGCCTCAAATCCGACCTGCTGACATCCCTAGGTTTCATTTCAAAAACACAAAAAATCAATGGAAAAAAGGGCCGGGTGCAGCTAGTTAGCTACACCCCCGGGTGCAGCTTCCCCAGCCCATATATATATATATATATATATATATATATATATATATATATATATATATATATATATATATATATATATATATATAGAGGGCATATCCAGAGAGCACTGTGCCGATTTGAGTTTTTTTGAGCACCAAACGTGGGTTCGCCACGTGTATTTCCATTTGAATGGTTTCCTATTTCGAGGGACACGGTTTTGGAAGGATATTAATATGTTTGAGCCTTTTCTATTTCCAATTATATCGAGTCCTTAAAAAAAGGAAGACGGTTTTGGAAAGATAAATTCAAATCCTTAATTTTGTTTCGAATAAATAGTCATTGTACATTTGATCAGTAATGTATATATTATATGTAAGTAATTATGTGTTGCGAGATCAGTAATATTTAAACAGTTGTCAGTAATTTACATATGTAATATTACATTGTACTGAGATCAGTAATTCATTCATCTTACTCAAGTAATACATATTCAGTTCTCTAGTAATTATTGTTGTGAGATCAGTAATTAAGTTACTAATGTCCATACAAGAAGTACTGATTACAATTATCCATTTTACTGTGCTCATTTTGATTGTTACTAATGTCCATCCCCGCCTTCTTTACTGATGTAGTCTATTTAGTTACTTGCAATACGTCAAGTGCTACTGATAGCTACATATAAATTACTGATGTAGTCTATTTAGTTACTTGCAATACGTCAAGTGTTACTGATAGCTACGTATAAATTACTGATGTAGTCTATTTAGTTACTTACAATACATCAAGTGTTACTGATAGCTACGTATAAATTACTGATGTAGTCTATTTAGTTACTTGCAATTCGTCAAGTGTTATTGATAGCTACGTATAAATTACTGATGTAGTATATTTAGTTACTTGCAATACATCAAGTGTTACTGATAGCTACGTATAAATTAATGATGTAGTCTATTTAATTACTTGCAATACGTCAAGTGTTACTGATGGATACGTATAAATTACTGATGTAAGTCTAGTTAGTTACTTGCAATACGTCAAGTGTTACTGATAGCTACGTATAAATTACTGATGTAAGTCTATTTAGTCACTTGCAATATGTCAAGTGTTACTGATAGCTACGTATAAATTACTTAACTCGTATTTGATAGAAAGAACTTGTATTTTCTTAAGATACATAAGTAACTATGAATGGATTTTAATCAGTAAGAATGATAAAATAGAAAAGTAATACTTGATATATTATCAGTAACATATGCAAATGTTATCAGTAACTTGGTATAATTTTTCTGAAATAATAATTTCGCTATCTAAATCCAATTGTAAGACATCCATCTTCGCTCATTTTGATACGATCTTTTCACGATTCAAATCCATCCATGAAGTATCGTTCATCATTGCTTCTTTGTAATCATGATCAGTTTCCATTCACAGATGATCCATCGCATTTGAATCTGAAAATGAGAACTAAAAAACGAACGATCAAATTCTACAAAAGAACAATAAATAAATGTCTAATAAACAACGAAAAAACTTACAGATCGAGGACTTGAAGACGACTTTCTTTCGTCGCTGGAGATCTTGAGATTTCGCAGGAAGACGAATCCATAGATGATTTTGGAAATTTCTAAAATAAAAACAATGCAACGTCGGAAAGACTTAATTGCGAATCAAAAAAAGAAATCAGTCACGAGGAGAATGCTGGGGGAGTTTGTTATGGTAAGGATTGATGCTAAAAAAAGGGAATGGATGAGATGAAATAGGATCATTAGATCATGATCGGAAGGATGAAAGAAAGGGCTCATTTGAACTTAAATCGGCACAGTGCTCTCTGGATAAATTCCCTATATATATATATATATATGGGGAAAATTGGGTTGTCCCCTAGGGGCAGCCAACATGGCTGCCCCCACCCCATTTTTTGCAATTTTTTTATTTTTTTGGAAAAATATCACCATGTATATTCATCCCTATATCCCTCCTATATTTCATTCGAATTTCGTCAGAAACCGAGACTCCTACGGCCTCCATACAGACGCCATTTTTTAACGGTCGCATAGATTTTTTAAATCAACCCTGTCTGGATGGAGGCCGTAGGAGTCTCTGTTTCTGACGAAATTCGAATGGCATATAGTAGAGATATAGAGATGAATATACATGGCGATATTTTTCAAAACAAATAAAAAAATTCGCCAAAAAATGGAGCGGGGCAGCCATGTTGGGGGCAGCCCCATCAACCCTTATATATACAAAAAAGGGCCAGCCTTCCTGAACTCAGGAAGGACTGCGTCCTAATTGAAAGGGCCCCATATATAGGATTTCTTTCAAATAGGACTTGGTCCTTCCATCCCTAAGGAAGGCCAGCCTCTTTTTTGTATAAAACAGGATGACTTTAGTAGAATACATATACAGTTTTGTATTATAATGTGAAGTTTTAATGTTTGTATTATAATGCGCAGTTTTGTATACGGCTTTGTATTTATAACGTGCACCTATAATACAAAATGTATATGTATTCTACTAAAGTGTTCGTGATTTATACAAAAAAGGGCCAGCCTTCCTGAACTCAGGAAGGACTGCGTCCTATTTGAAAGGGCCCCATATATAGGATTTCTTTCAAATAGGACTTGGTCCTTCCATCCCTAAGGAAGGCCAGCCTCTTTTTTGTATAAAACAGGATGACTTTAGTAGAATACATATACAGTTTTGTGTTATAATGTGAAGTTTTAATGTTTGTATTATAATGCGCAGTTTTGTATACGGCTTTGTATTTATAACGTGCACCTATAATACAAAATGTATACGTATTCTACTAAAGTGTTCGTGATTTATACAAAAAAGGGCCAGCCTTCCTGAACTCAGGAAGGACTGCGTCCTATTTGAAAGGGCCCCTATATATATATATATATATATATATATATATATATATATATATATTACTATGGTTGAACATTAATTTATTATCACGAACATACATGTGCCAGTGATGGCTTAGAACATCCTATATTACCATTGATCTGTTTTCTCTCATTTGGGAACATCTAAGTCTTATATTATGTAATATCCATACTAGAGGAAATATTTTTATATACAAAGAATATTATTCAAGGATGTCAATGGTCAAAGACAATCACAAATATTACTATAGGCGTTTTGGGATAGGCATGCGATTATATGTATAACTATTGAAGGATCATATTATATTTTTCCGTTAGATATAGATTAGGAAGTTATTTCTTATTTATTAAATAGATATGATACTGGATGATTTAAGTATGCATTTAGGTACATGTAATTTTACATGCATCGGGGTCTATATCTTTCATGTTTTTTACTTTTTTGAAAAAAATTATAATATATATTCATCTATATATCCCTCCATTATGCTATTCGAATTTCGTCAGAAACAGATACACATATGCCCACCATCTAGAACGGATAATTTTAACGGTCTTAGAGAGAGGCGACTATAACGGTAGTGTGTATGTGGAGAAAAAACCCTATCATTATAATGATAGAAATCATCACAACACTTTATATTTTGAAATATTTATAAGTTCATATTTAATTCCATTACGACCTTGTTTATTTATTGCTCATAATATTATCTTAGATGAAAGTGCTTATACCCCGTATTCTAAACTAATTCAATCCATATTCAACTTATTTTAAAAAGGAAAAAAATCCATTGCTAGAACGTTTGAAGGGATTGTGGCGAGAAAAAACATATTGTCGAAAGCTAGACATATCATAACCTCACGAGGTTTATTTTGCAGTGATTCCTAAATATTGCCTTAAACAAATTGATGATATTGACTTCACTCTTTTGAGTCAAGAGGGATCAAAGGACACGGATTTCACGTTTCATATTAGAGGCAAACTTTTATCTCTCTTAAGTTTGTAGTTGAAGGTGTAGTGCCTCAAATATACTCCCACGTCTAGTAATCGCAAAGTGTGATAGTGGGTTATAAGTAGTGGTGACTATTACTAGACAACTTGGTATCAAACCTTTTGGGTTGTGGTTTAGAGACCCATTTGGGCTCAAGTACAACAAGTTTTGTAGGCTAGTAATATTTGTTAATGGACCAGGTCTTGGCTTGGACATTAGAAATGGTACCAAAGCAGATTTCCTCTAATAGTGAAAAAGGCTACCCAAGAGATGTAGTCACCCCTACCAAAGAGATAGGAGGAAAGTACTACCCAGGAGTGTAAAGCCACGTGTATTAATGGGACATTAGAAATGGGGTTGATTGTAGCACATCAAACATACTCCCACATCTAGTAATCATAAAGTGTGATAGTGTGCTATAAGTACTGAGACTACTAATAGACAACTTGAGCTTCAACCTTTTGGGTTGTGGTCAAGGGACCCATTTGGGATCAAGCCTAACAGGTAATGTAGACTGGTAATCCCCCTTGGCAGATCGGGTCAGGTCCGGGACGTTAAAAAGGTAGTCCAAGTAATAAGGAATTTACAAAGCCTCCTTGGTAAACCACTTATACAAGGATGTATAAATCAGTGATGAATACCCATTCACCACTCTTTATTCTTTTATTTTAGCTACAAAACCTATGCAAAACACATGTAGATAGGTGTAAGTAGAATAAATTACCATTTAGCATGCATTGTGTAAATATTCATAATTAGCATATTTTTGTGCATAAATAAAAGAATAAAGAAATAAAAGAAAAAGAGGGAGATATTTAGAATAAATATTGAGCGACCTAATCCCAAGGGAGGGCTCAACATGGGCCTGACCGCAAAAGAACCCAAGTAGAGAGAGATAGGGAAGCTCATGTGTTTGTACATACACCTGTAAATAAATAAAAATTACTTTCCTCTTATTCAAAATAAAATGTGTGCTTATTTATTTGTATATGTTTGTTTGTAAATATAAAATCAAAATAAAAATGGAAAAACAAAAATAAAAATAAAATTCACTTCATCATTGTATATAAACCATGTACATAGAACCACTCACCTATTTATTATCACCTTGTAAATAAATAACTAAAATACAACAAAAATATTTTCAAATTCCATATTGCATGGTGTAAATAAATAAAATAAAACTAGAAAAATAAAAATAAAATAAAATAAAATAAAAATAAAAATCCACATTGTATATATACCATGTACTTATGTGTATATACCTATTTATGTGTATATATACCTATGTAAATAAATAATAAAAATAAAATAAAAATACCCTATTATTCCAAATTTTATTCTATAAATAAATAAAATATAAAATTGGAATAAATATATAAAAATAAATAATTTAAAATCAAAAATAAAAAAATCCATATTGTATATACCTATATATAATAATACTATTTTGTAAATACATTATTTTTATTTCAAAAAAATAAATAAAAATCACTAAAAAATAATATAAAAATAAATAAATATTTTTCATGTTTTAAGTTTTTCGAAAATAAGTCATTTAGTATTTTAAAAAGAATTTCCAAATCTTTATTGCTTGGCGGCCTGTGATTGGTCCACGGGGGATTGTTGACCTCCGGTCAACTCTTCCCCCTGGACTAGTCAAACCGGATCTGTGTGCCTGACCCACTTTTCTCCAAAATTTCTTCGCATGATCTGAGCCCCAAATACTCAAACCCCGGGTCCTAATCAAACTGGATCCACTCCTAATCCACGCTCGGTGGTTTTGCCTGGGGATCCGAGCTCCGATAACCATGTCCGACTCCTTCTCGGACCCCTAGTGGTATATAGCTGAACCTTCGCTGCGCTTTTCACGTTATCTTTGACGCTGCTCCTTCATCCCAGGACCTCCATTGTGTTCCCCAGAGTGACAGCTGAGTGAGCGTAGTGTCGAAGAGAGGAGAGGACGTCTGCACCACTGATCCGGCGACGTTAGCCGTCGTGCACCGCCGCGAGCTGCGCCCGAGCCTCGGGTTCCGACAACCCTTTGAGGCGACGACCCAGAGCTTCCTGAGCTCATCCCCAGTCGGCTCCCGTCATCAGGTAGACCATATTCCCCTTAGTTTCCTTTAATTTTTGATTACGCCCAAAATCGCCTTCCGCCTTCTCCGATCGATTTCGTCCACTCCGATCATCGTTCCGACCATCCGAATCATCCATCATCTCCGTGAGACCCCTCTCCACCTTCTTCGCCCATTCTCTCTTCTTGGTTCGACCCGGACCAAGAACTCGACCTCCCTCGCCGTCGCCTCGCCGGAGGTCCTCGCTGTGACCCATCCAGCCACCCACACCACCCCTAACTGGGTCGAGGCAGTTTGGCCTCGACCCAGGAGTCCTCTCGTGCAATTTTGCAGGTCAAGGGGACCTCATCTGGAGGTCCAAGGTTCGAGCACAGAGGCTCAGCTCCGCCTTCGTCGCCGGAGCTCCTCGGAGCGTCCCGCCTCATCGGAGGGGCTCATCAGTTGCGGAGCATCGAGGCGGAGCTCTTCCCTATCCCAGCAGCAGCAGAGGAGGACCTCAGCGTGCACATTAGGCCGGCGAAACTCGCCGGCTACTTGTTCTTGGAGGATCCTCCGTCACCATCCGATCGTGCTCCTTCGCCCAGTTCGAATCACAACCGTCCATCTGCGAGGAGCTAGCAGCCGTCAGATCCTTGTCAGGACCTCATCTGGAGCGTCCATCGCAGAGGAGAGGCGAGCCCACACCAGAGCCATCAGATCATACACGTGGCGCGCCGTCGTCCGTCAGATCCCAGCCAGGGTTCTTCGAAGAGGCGCCAACGATCCTACACCGTTCGATCATCCACGGGGCGTCGTCTCCGTCGTCCGCTATAATAAAGGGTAAATTTCTATTAGGCCCCTTCTCTTTTGTTTTTGCACCTTAGTCCTGTAAATATTTTAATTAGTTGTTTTTATTTTGTAAAAATTGCATAGAGGACCTTTATGTTTTAGCTTATTTGCATTATAGTCCCTATGAGTGTGGACCACGTACTTCGACACGTGAGGACCTGGATTTTTTGCAATATATACCCTATAGTTCTTGTGTGTTATTGTTTGCATGTTTTAAAATAGGAATTGCAAGTAGGTCCTTCCGTGCCTGGACCACGTGCCTCGCGCATGATTTCTTGGGCTTTTTGCATGATTGGCCCCTGAGCTTTTTGTCGTGTTATTGTTTGGCCCGTGGACATAGTTTTTCTTGCATTTAGGTCCCTGTGAACTGTGGACCTTTATTTGATTTAAATAAAATATCAAATCCAACCCAAATCGTGTGAAATTTGGACACGTGGCTCCTGCCACTGTGTAAAAATTTCCCTAATTTTTGAGTACATTTTTGATGCTTTTTATTATTTTTAAAAATTCAAAAACCTTTGTTTTTCCTTCTGTCCAGATTAGAAATTTATAAAAAAATATAAAAACTGTTTTAAAAATTCCAAAAAAATTAAGTTTTGTTTGTTTTTGTGTGTTTGATTTTCTATGCATTTTTGGCTATTTTTGGATATAGAAAAACCTTAAAAAATTTAAAACAATTAAAAACTTACAAAATTTCTAAAAAATGGTAAAAAACTCAAAAATTAATAAACTCTTCTTCTTAATTTTCTTTGTTATTTCTATTTTTCGTAAAAAATACCTCCATACTTTATATATCAATTTGATATTTTAAATTGATCTTCCAAACCTAACTGGATAGAAGCTTCTTGTTTTTGCCTTCTTTTATTTTTAGAAAATTCTAGAAAAAATATAAAAATCTCAAAAATTCACCAAAAACAGTAAAAAACTAAAAAAACATAAAAAAAATTGTTTGAATTTATGGAGCTTTTTAGAGTGTTTAAATAATTTGTTGATTGTGCTTGTATTTATCTTTTTATTATTTTCCTCCATTATTAAAAATCCAAAAAAATATAAAAAATATCTAAAAACCACCAAAAATACTTATTTTATTTTGTTTTGTTTTCTGACTACTTCGTAGGCCGTGAGGCCAACTCGTGCTCCCTGAGTCCGACCCTGGGTGCTACACCAGGCTAATCTCATAGCCAGGGCCACTATTTTGATTTTCTTTAATTTTATCTGTTTGATTAGTGGTTCTCTGATCTTCATTTTTCTTGTTGAGCTGAGTCTCGTGTGACTGAGGTCGCAACGACCTTAGTGACACATTTACCTTAGTCCATCGATATTTGGCTCATCAGAATGGCACCGTTGCCGGGGCGCGGTGCTGATGCCGCGAGTCGACATGCCGAGGGTGGTGCTGATGCCACCGTTTTTACTTCTGATAGTCCCATAGTCTTTCCTTCTGTTCATGTATCTCAGGACACTTCTGGCAATAAAGGAAAGGGTTTATTTTCTTCTGATCCACCTATGGTGCATGATGTATGTGTAGATTCTGCCGTGCTTGAGCAGCCTAGAACCTCTCCTAGTCCTTCATCTGAGAAGGACCCTGTGATCCCCTTCCCTAGAGCACTCCACATGGGAAAGGAGAAGAAAATCGAAAATCCCAAAAAGAAGCAGCAGGAAGAGTTCAGCCAGCAGATGATCGACAGATTTCACATTTAGCTGATTCTTCAGGAGGCCTTGGAGCACATCCTTCTACTCCAGAGATCGCTCAGAGACAGGACCACAGTTAGGAGGAAGAGGAGAAACCACCAGTCCGAGATCCATGTGCTTACCCGGGCCACGTGTTTCACGATTCAGAACCGTCTGCCGGCCAAGAGGCCAGATTCATGAGCCCCATATGTCAGATGCCACAACAGAGAGCAGAGGTTCGACCGCACTCTATTAGACAACGGTTCCTCGATCAACCTACTTCCGACAGCCCTTCTCGACCGCTTCGAGTTGGGCACTCTACGACAGAGCAAGACAATCCTTCAGTTTGTTGATCGATCGGTCAAGAGGCCGAAGGGGTTGCTGAGGGACGTTGTCGTCACGATTCAGGGCCTGTAATTCCCCGTGGACTTCGTTGTGTTGGACGCGGAGATCCCTGAGTCTGTGACCGATACCCCCATCATTCTAGGTCGCCCATTCTTGGCCACAGCCAAGGCAGCGACCGACCATGATAGCGGTAAGGTATACTTTCGCGTCGAGGGCGAGAGTGTACAAATAGAGACGGTCGAGGACATCAGAGTCAGAGATTTAACTTGCTCAGAGCCGACCACTGATTCAGAGCAGATGACAGATGCAGGGCCAGACATCCACCAGGACTGCGACTTTGTGATCATAGATGATGAGGCAGTTTGGGCAGACCCCGATGCACAGGCCATCCTCTCACCTTCAGAGTCCGCTGATGCAGAGACGCCATCAGAGGAGATCTTGGAGAGCGCATTCCTGGTCCAGGATACTTTTCAGGCGGCAGAACCGGTTCTTGACCGCGAGACAGAGTTGTTTCGTGATGATGATACGGATCCCTCAGAGTCAGATTTTGATTGGGCAGAGTTTGATGATTTCATATAAGATCTGACTTCTACTGAGCCTACAGCTAGGGAGGAGGTTGATGCCATGCAGAGCAGAGACAGTCCAGTAGAGCAGCCTTCTCCAGATTCAGATTGTGAGCGAGAGTTTCCATTCTTCCATGCAGATTTGGCAGCATTCACTCAGAGTTTTCAGAGGCCAGATCTGCCAGCACCCAGTTGTCCAGAGCTGAAGCCACTTTCTGCGTCGCTGAAGTATAAGTTTCTTGCGGGTGAGCATGAGATGTACCCAGTCATTATCTCAGCCGATTTGACTGGAGAGCAGGAATCCTGTCTGATGGGGGTTCTTGAAAAGAACCGCAAGGCGTTTGGATGGAGCGTAGCCGATCTCCAGGGGATAAGTCCGGCCCTGTGCTCCCACCATATCTATCTCGAGGAGGAGGCGAAGCCGTCGTGTGAGTTCCAGCGGCGGCTGAACCCGAATCTGAGAGAGGTTGTCATGAAGGAGATCTCGAAATGGTGGAGCGACGATTTTATTTACCCCATCTCCGACTCCAAGTGGTTCAGCCCGTTGCATGTGGTGCCCAAGAAGACGGGCATCACTACAGTTGTCAGCGAGTCTAGAGAAGAGATCGCTACCCAGGTACCCACTTCTTGGCGGGTCTGCGTGGATTACAGACGACTCAACCAGGCCACCAAGAAGGATCATTTCCCCCTGCCCTTTATAGATCATATCATTGAGAGACTAGCAGGGAAGAGCCACTACTGCTTCTTGGATGGGTACTCTGGCTACAATCAGGTGGCCATCACGCCCGAGGACCAGGATAAGACTACCTTTACATGTCCCTTTGGGCCATATGCCTTTAGACGCATGCCATTTGGGCTATGCAATGCCCCTGCGACATTTTAGAGGTGCATGCTGTCTATCTTTTCGGACATGGTGGGGTAGTGCTTGGAGGTCTTCATAGATGAATTCTCGGTTTACGGCAACGGATACGACTCCTATCTTGACTGCCTAGACCGAGTCCTTCAGTGATGCATTGAGGTTCACCTTGTGCTATCTTGGGAGAAGAGTCACTTCATGGTGTCTCAGGGGACGGTGCTTGGCCATATCATCTCCAACAGGGGCATGGAGGTTGATCCGGCCAAGGTAGATGTCATTAGAAAACTCGCACCACCGTCCAACTTACGGCAGTTACGGTCTTTTCTGGGGCACGTCGGTTTCTACGGGCTTTTCATTCATGATTTCAGTAGGATTGCCCGACCGTTGACTGATCTGATGACGAAAGACATCGAGTTCCTTGTCGATGACAAGTGTCTTTCGTCGTTTGAGACTCTCAAGAGATGTGTTGTTGAGGCTCCTGTTCTTCAGTCGCCTGATTGGTCTCTCCCATTCGAGATCATGACGGATGCCTCCAATTTTGCCGTAGGGGCCGTGCTGGGACAGAGGAGGGATGGAGTCCCATTTGCTATTCACTACGCTAGTCGTACATCGGATGCCGCGCAGCGGAACTACACAATCACTGAGAAGGAGATGCTAGTCGTAGTTTTTACCCTAGATAAGTTCAGATCTTATATTATCGGATCTAGAGTGACCATATACACTGATCATACTGCCATCAGGTACCTCATGGCAAAGAAGGATGCCAAAGTCATATTGACCAGATGGATCCTTCTACTCTAGGAGTTTGACATAGAGATTAAGGATAAGCCTGGAGTCAAGAATGTGGTGGCGGATCATCTCTCCCGATTAGAGCATCTTGAGGATGGTGAGAACACTGAGCCTATATGTGAGACCTTCCCAGATGAGGCGATCCTTGCTATCGCCTCTCTCCGTGTTACGCCGATATTGTGAACTTTCTTGTTGCTAAGAAAGTTCCACAAGATTGACCCAGGCAACGACTTGAGACCTTCCTCGCAAAGGCCAAGTTCTACCACTGGGAGGACCCCATCTTTTACCATGAAGGAGGAGACAACATCTGGCGTAGGTGCATTCCTCAGGAGGAGCACCATAGCGTCCTCACTTACTGCCACAAGCTTGAGGTAGGAGGACATCACTCTGGGAGGAGAACGACATAGAAAGTGCTCCAATCCGGCCTATGGTGGCCTACCCTCTTCAAGGACTCTGATGAGTTCGTGAAGAGGTGTACTGACTGTCAGAGGATGGGCACTTGTGGACAGCGTGATATGATGCTGATGCAGCCCATTCACTTCTGTGAGGTTTTTGACGCATGGGGCATCGATTTCATGGGTTCGTTCCCTAAGAGTCAGGGATTCGAGTACATTCTGTTGGCCGTGGATTATGTTAGTCGTTAGGTTGAGGCCATCCCCGCCTGAACCGCAGATGCTAGGACTGTTTGTAGATTTTTGAGGAAGCACATCATTTTACGGTTCGGGGTACCTCGAGTGTTGATATCTGACGGGGGGTCTCATTTCGTCAACGACAAGGTAAAGGCCCTTGTTAGCGAGTTCGGCATAGACCATCGAGTTGCCACTCCATACCATCCTCAGACGAATGGTCTTGCCGAAGTGTCGAACAGGGAGATCAAGACTATATTGCAGAAAGTCGTCCGCCCTGACCGAAAGGATTGGTCACAGCTTTTGGACTCGGTCTTGTGGGCATATAGGACGTCTTTCAAGACACCTTTGGGCACATCTCTCTTTCGCCTCGTTTATGGCAAGCCGTGCCATTTACCTGTTGAGTTGAGACATCGGTCACTTTGGGCAGTCACTGATATACTTTTGGATCCAGATAGTGTAGGAGATCAGAGGAGGGCAGAGTTAGCAGCCTTGGAGGAGCTTCGTGATACCACCTTCTCAAACAGCCTACAGTACAAGGAGAGAGTTAAGGAGTGGCATGATTCTCATATCAGCCACAAGCATTTCAAGCATGGACAGAGAGTATGGCTGTTTGATGCTAGGCTTTGTCTATTTCCAGGGAAGCTACAGAGCAAATGGAAGGGACCGTACTTGGTGAGAAAGGTACACGACAATGGGAGTATTGACATATCTGAGTTGTCTTTTGAGAGTACCTTTCGAGTGAACGGCCAACGACTCAAGCCTTATATAGATCATGAGCTGTGGGTCGTTGATGTTGCCCCGATTCACTTTGCGTGAGATGTGGTCTCTTGACTCACATCTATTGCATCTCACGCCTGATTATCACTGTTTACTCGACTTGTATAGATCCAGATGTCCATATCACTCTATTCTTTAGTCCCACATCCCTTTTCTCATCTTATGATTATGCTATACTTAGGGTGTACTTTACCCTAAGTATAGGGGGATGTAGGACTCTCGGGTATTCTTTTGATTCTTTCTACCTCTGTTTTGCTGCCTATACTTAGGGATATTTTACCCTAAGTATGGGGGGGTAGACCCTGTACATTCTTCAGTCGGCTTTCCCTTCGTGTACAGCCTGCTATACTTAGGATTATTTGATCCTAAGTATAGGAGGAAATGCCGAGACCCTCTTGATTCTCTATTTCTTTCATTCGTCTTTGTATATAGCCTTCCTTTTCACTTCCCTAAACTAAGCACGAGTTATGTCTTCTTCATCTCTCTTGACTTTGAGGACATCGTTCGAGCTAAGTATAGGGGGTGTGTATATATTTCATATATACTTTAGCCATAACTCGTACTTTGTGTGAGTGTGTTAATAAATAAAAATGGCTAAAAATCCAAAAATCCATAAAAATTAAAAATTTATCCATGTAAATACATATTCTTTTATTGCACATACTTAGTCTATTGTACAAATTATTTTTGTAAAAATATTTTCAAAAACTTTGTGTGTAAATAGTGTGTAAATATTTTCTTATCAAAATTATGTATATAATACAAATTTTTTCCAAAAAGTTTTGAAAATCAAAAGTTTGCAAAAACCTTGTGTAAATTTGTGTAAATATTTTGCAAAACTTGCATTCATGCACACATTCATGTTTTCAAAATATTTTCCAAAAATTTTGCACATGTGTAAATATTGTGTAAATAGCATCTTTGTAGATACTTGTATAGTTTTTCTGGATTATAGTTGACATTTAAACTAGCCTAGAATTAAATTGGAAAATGGAGCTTGATTAAGATCTTAATCCACTTAATTATAAAAGGAACCTTATAGGACTTAGGGTTAAGGCTTTTCAGGTCCATAGTGACTTAATTCTTTGAGTCCACTAGGCTATGATCACATGTCATCTCAATGAGCCTAAGTAGAACACTTAACAGCACACGCATGACTCATATAGACAATGGCTTGACTTGGACCCGCACTTTACACCGAGCTCTCTACGGATGAGGTGGTGAGGAGGCAGTCTTCCTTGACTTGGGGTAGCATATGAGGGTAGTATTTCTAGGCGGAACCTCTCTTCTTCTTTTAGTGAAGGAAGTGCGTCTCAACTTGGTCCGGTTGCCATGAGATCTAACGACAGGAGTTGTGGGTTGCAATAATGCTTCAAAAGAGGGATAGTCTACTGGCTCAAGAGGAAAAACTCCTTATGTACATATGCTGCACCTTGTAAATATGTTGTACAGATGCACTTGAAAAAAATGCAAAAATAAAATAACTCCAAAAAAGTGGCGGGTCTGATAGAAAATGATAATCCCACCGGAGTATGTATATAGTGCAATAAGCAAAGCTTGAGATTCATGTTCCATCTTATGTAGCTTGCAGTAGGGAGACTTAGCTACACTGGTTGAGCTCCCAAGGATACATGGCTACACTGGACATGGTTCATTCTCTTCTTCCTCCTCTTCTTGAGCCGGTTGAACTTGAACTTAGAAGGGAATACCCCGCTCCTCGAGGAAAGAGTGGCCAGATTAGGGTCATAGAGTTACCTTGTTGGGGAGGGTTGTCAAGTTACTACTTCTGAGGTGGAGAGCTATACTTCACAAACATTGTACAAGGAAAGATTCATGGTCTTCAGGGTTTGTGTATGTAAACTTGTTCTGATCTGGATTATTGAGGAGTCTTGACTATAGATTAGTGGATCTTAGAGGCTGTTGAGTTTTAAATCTAAATCTAAATAAGTTCTGACACATTAATAATCCAAAGATCTGATCGAGCTCCATATTTCAATTTAATGAAGGCAAGTTTAATAATCAGCATTGATCCATGCTATTTCTCCTCTTTTTCTTTTTCTTTTTCTTTTTCTTTTTCCTTTTCACTTCTTTTTCAAATAAGTGTTTGCTAAGGGACTAGCAAAGTTAAGTATAGGGGGGTGATGAATACCCATTCATCACTCTTTATTCTTTTATTTTAGCTACAAAATCTATGCAAAACACATGTAGATAGGTGCAAATAGAATAAATTACCATTTAGCATGCATTGTGTAAATATGCATAATTAGCATGTTTTTGTGCATAAATAAAAGAATAAAGAAATAAAAGAAAAATAGGGAGATATTTAGAATAAATATTGAGCGACCTAATCCCAAGGGAGGGCTCAACATGGGTCTGACCGCAAAAGAAACCAAGTAGAGAGAGATAGGGAAGCTCATGTGTTTGTACATACACCTGTAAATAAATAAAAATCATTTTCCTCTTATTCAAAATAAAATGTGTGCTTATTTATTTGTATATATTTGTAAATATAAAATCAAAATAAAAATGAAAAAACAAAAATAAAAATAATATTCACTTCATCATTGTATATAAACCATGTACATAGAACTACTCACCTATTTATTATCACCTTGTAAATAAATAACTAAAATACAACAAAATTTTTTTTCAAATTCCACATTGCATGGTGTAAATAAATAAAATAAAAACTAGAAAAATAAAAATAAAATAAAAAGAAATAAAATCAAAATCAAAATCCACATTGTATATATACCATGTACTTATGTGTATATACCTATTTATTGCACCTATGTAAATAAATAATAAAAATAAAATAAAAATACCACATTATTCCAAATTTTATTTTATTAATAAATAAAATATAAAATTGGAATAAATGTATAAAAATAAATAATTAAAAATAAAAAAATCCATATTGTATATACCTATATATAATAATACTATTTTGTAAATTCATTATTTTTATTTCAAAAAAATAAATAAAAATCACTAAAAAAATAATTTAAAAATAAAGAAACATTTTTCATGTTTTAAGTTTTTTTAAAATAAGTCATTTATTATTTTAAAATGAATTTCAAAATCTTTATTTCTTGGCGGCCTGTGATTGGTCCACGGGGGATTGTTGACCCCCGGTCAACTCTCCCCCCAGACCAGTCAAACAGGATCTGTACGCCCGACCCGCTTTTCTCCAAATTTCCTTCGCATGATCCGAGCCCCAAATACTCAAACCCGGGTCCTAATCATACTAGATTCATTCCTAATCCACGCCCGGTGGTTTTGCCTGGGGATCCGAGCTCCGATAACCATGTGTGACTCCTTCTTCTCGGACCCCTAGTGGTATATAGCTGAACCTCCGCCACGCTTTTCACGCTATCTTTGGCGCTGCTCCTTCGTCCCAGGACCTCCATTGTGCTCCCCAGAGTGACAGCTGAGTGAGCGTAGTGTCGAAGAGAGGAGAGGACGTCTACACCACTGATCCGGTGACGTTAGCCGCCGTACGCCGCCGCGAGCTGCGCCCGAGCCTCGGGTTCCGACAACCCTTCGAGGCGACGACCCAGAGCTTCCTAAGCTCATCCCCAGTCGGCTCCCGTCATCAGGTAGACCCTATTCCCCTTAGTTTCCTCTAATTTTCGATTACGCCCAAAATCGCCTTCCGCCTTCTCTGATCGATTTCGTACACTCCGATCATTGTTCCGACCATCTGACTCGTCCATCATCTCCGTGAGACCCCTCTCCACCTTCTTCGCCCATTCGCTCATCTTGGTTCGACCCGGAACCAAGAACTCAACCTCCCTCACCGTCGCCTCGCCGGAGGTCCTCGTCGCGACCCGTCCAGCCACCCACACCACCCCTAACCGGGTCGAGGCAGTTTGCCCTCGACCCAGGAGTCCTCTCGTGCAATTTTGCAGGTCAAGGGGACCTCATCTGGAGGTCCAAGGTTCGAGCACAGAGGCTCAGCTCCGCCTTCGTCGCCGGAGCTCCTCGGAGCTTCCCGACCTCATCGGAGGGGCTCATCAGCTGTGGAGCATCGAGGCAGAGCTCTTCCCTATCCCAGCAGCAGAGGAGGACCTCAACGCGCACATTAGGCCGGCGAAACTCGCCGGCTACCTGTTCTTGGAGGATTCTCCGTCACCGTCCGATCGTGCTCCTTCACCCAGTTCGAATCACGACCGTCCATCCGCGAGGAGCTAGCAGTCGTCAGATTATTGTCAGGACCTCATCTGGAGCGTCCATCGCAGAGGAGAGGTGAGCCCACACTAGAGCCATCAGATCATACATGTGGCGCATCGTCGTCCGTCAGATCCCAGCCAGGGTTCTTCGAAGAGGCGCCAGCGATCCTACACCGTTCGATCATCCACGTGGCGTCATCTCCTCCGTCCGTTATAATAAAGGGTAAATTTCTATTAGGCCCCTTCTCTTTTGTTTTTGCACCTTAATCCTGCAAATATTTTAATTAGTTGTTTTTATTTTGTAAAAATTGCATAGAGGACCTTTATGTTTAGCTTATTTGCATTATAGTCCCTGTGAGTGTGGACCACGTGCTTCGACACGTGAGGACCTGGATTTTTTGCAATATATACCCTGCAGTTCTTGTGTGTTATTGTTTGCATGTTTTAAAATAAGAATTGCAAGTAGGTCCTTCCGTGCCTGGACCACGTGCCTCGCGCATGATTTCCTGGGCTTTTTGCATGATTGGCCCCTGAGCTTTATGTCGTGTTATTGTTTGGCCCCTGGACTTATTTTTTCTTGCATTTAGGTCCCTGTGAACTGTGGGCCTTTATTTGATTTAAATAAAATATCAAATCCAACCCAAATCGTGTGAAATTTGGATACGTGGCTCCTGCCACTGTGTAAAATTTTTCCTAATTTTTGGGTACATTTTTTAGGCTTTTTATTATTTTTAAAAATTCAAAAACCTTTGTTTTTCCTTCTGTCCAGATTAGAAATTCATAAAAAAATATAAAAACTATTTTAAAAATTCCAAAAAAATTAAGTTTTGTTTGTTTTTATGTTTGATGTTCTATGCATTTTTGGTTATATTTGGATATAGAAAAATCTTAAAATTTAAAAACACTTAAAAACTTACAAAAATTCTAAAAATTGTAGAAAACTCAAAAATTAATAAACTCTTCTTCTAAATTTTCTTTTTTATTTCTATTTTTCATAAAAATACCTCCAGGCTTTTACAGATCAATTTGATATTTTAAATTGATCTTCCAAGCCTGACTGGACAACAGCTTCCTATTTTGCCTTCTTTTATTTTTAGAAAATTCTAGAAAAATTATAAAATCTAAAAAATTCACTAAAAACAGTAAAAAATTGAAAAAACATAAAAATATTTTTGTTTGAATTTTTGGAGCTTTTTAGAGTGTTTAAATAATTTGTTGATTGTGCTTGTATTTATCTTTATATTATTTTCCTCCATTATTAAAAATCCAAAAAATATAAAAATATCTAAAAATCACC
Organism: Ottelia alismoides; assembly: GCA_037367405.1. NCBI lineage: Eukaryota > Viridiplantae > Streptophyta > Magnoliopsida > Alismatales > Hydrocharitaceae > Ottelia > Ottelia alismoides. The sequence goes on from JAZKJV010006230.1 coordinate 266,951, forward strand.
TAAAATACTTGTTTTATTTTGTTTTCTGACTACTTCGTAGGCCGCGAGACCAACTCGTGCTCCCTGAGTCCGATCCTAGGTGCTACACCAGGCTAATCTCATAGCCAGGGCCATTATTTTGATTTTCATTGATTTTATCTGTTTGATTGGTGGTTCTCTGATCTTCATTTTTCTTGTTGAGCTGTCTCGAGTGACTGAGGTCGCAACGACCTTAGTGATACATTTACCTTAGTCCATCGATATTTGGCTCATCAATCAACTTCCTATTTTTCTTTATCAACTAGAACTTTGTGCTCTACTTACTCTCCTAAACTTATGAGCAAGTTGCCTCTAATAGTTGATCACAACAAAAGGGTTAATTCCTGGGGCTTATTAGGATTATGATTTTTTTCTATTTGGAAATTATTAGAATGTTAATAAGGTTTAGTTGGATTCCATATTTTCCTTGAAGAGATTTGTTTAGATTTGATTAAATCTCATCAAGTTTGTGATTGGTTTGATTGATTGTTACAATTAATCTAAGATTCATTTGGACTTACTTAAATCTCATTAACTGTAGTTTTGTGTTGAGGTACATTATTGATTGTACAAGGTGTTCAGAAGGAGGCATGTCAATGGCACCTAGCAACAGATGCAACACCCAGAGGAAATGACAATTGTAAGAGGAGCATATAAATGATGAGATGCTCTAGTGTGGAATAAGTCTACGATCATGATGGAACTCATAAATGGGAAAATATCAGGATTACGATTTTTTTATGTTCGAAAAGCTGAAATCTTAATGTGGTAAAGTTGGATTCGATGTAATCTTTGATGAAAATTTGATTAGATTTGACCAAATCTCATTAGGATCTTAATTGATTGAGATTGATTCTTACAATAAATAAGATTGCATTTGGACATATAACAAAAAGAGGTTGAGTGGACTTATACAACATCGTAATACAAGAGAAGATAAAAAGAGAAAGAGTGAGGGAGAGAAGAGAGCAAGGAAACACATAAAGTTGTAGTTTCTTTTCTTAGTGAAATTTTTCTTTGTTGGTCTTGCGAGGTGAGTGATCATCCTCATATTGGATGTCTTCTTCTTCATGCGCTTCAACAGTGGTTGATTGCATATCCAATTCATAACTCACTTCAAGGAGAAACCACGATGCAACCGGTGTATACTCTCCAAAAGCCTTGAACATATTGCTAACGACGGTTGGCAATGGGATCTATTTGATCAAATTTCATTAGTACATTGATTAATGAGATTGATTGCTACAATCAATCTAAGATTGTAAGTGGGTCTACAGAAAGAGAAGATATGCATATTCAACATCACAACACAAGAAAAGACAAGAGAAAAAGTGATGGAGAGGAGAGCATGAGGTAAAAATATAATTTTATTTGTTCTTAATAGCGAATGTTAGTGAGAGGTGACTAGCCACACTTTTTTCTCATGTGCTTCAATGGTGGTTGATTGTGCATATGAGTTATATCCCACATCGATGATAAAACATGATAGAGCTAGTGCACATCCTTCAGAATATGTGAAGGGTTATACAAATAGCAGTTCACTTTGATAAAGGATGATGATGCACTCTCTAGTTATGAGATATGTGCAATGTTGTTCTAGGAGGCACATCGAGGGGACGATGAGGGATGTAGCACACAAAGGTCATAACAACTTGCGAAAGGAGCTTACAAATGATGAGGATGGTCTGATGCAAAATCAAGGAAATGTGAATATCATTGTGGAATTTAACTATATGGTGAGATTACAGAATTTTGATTTTCTTTCTATTTGGAAAAAAATAGAATCCTATTATGATAGACATGAAATTCATGAAATCCGTGGAGGGGATTTGATAGATAAGAATATAGAGATAATTATATCCTTATCTATTTAAAATACGAATACGAATGCAGATACGAACATTGACAAGTGTGAAAATTGTGTTAACATATCCTTAAAAATAAATATGAATCGGATACGAATAATAACATAATTTTTTAATAGATTAATTAAAATATACATGTTTAGCATGGTTTACACATAAAATGGATATACCAGATATAGTAATTTCAGAACAATTATATCAACAATGGTGAATGCAATCATAAAATGTTGTTGCGCACAATTGTGAATAAATCTATTACTGTACGTATGTATGAAAATGAATATATGAATACGAATGCAAATATTAATGAATATCAAAGTGATATCCATATCTGCATCCATTTTAAAACGAATATGAATGTCAAAATATGTATAAAACGAATACGATAACGGATCAGATATGAATATATTCACATTCATTTTCATCGCCAATACCAAGGCAATGGAATTATAAGTAGGAGTGTGACAATAAGGAACAAAGACCCTTTATAGAAAGATCCAAATGACAACATCAACAAAGTAGAGGTTGTTGGACATGCGAGCCCACGACGAGCCATTATGCAATAAATGTTATTGCAATTCACTCCTTAATCTGAAATAAAGAGTACATAATTTGCATAATAGGTCCCTTAGTACAATTAGGATTATGTACCATGGCCATCTTAATGATCATACAGTTGTTGATTCAATTATTGAATCATAGAGGCTGGTGCTTAGATGAATATCTAATGAGTTAGATTGAGGACTCATCAAGCACCGTCAAATGATTATTAAGAGATGATCTCCAGCCTGAGTAGGAGATGGCAATCCTATCTCATTTAGGCTGATATCTGACCGACCTCTTGATGCAGGTCCTCTGCATAGGAATAGAGATTCGGAGGTGTCAGATGAGTTAGGTCAAAGAATTGACTTAACGAGATTGAGATAACCAAAGTCCTATATCATATGCTGTCATGATATAGGCACACATCCTCTGACCGGAGACAGATGTGTTACTATTTCTCTGAGTATGTACATTTGGCAGACCAATAGGTTGATGACCTAATCAAGGTTTATACACCGGCGCGCTGGTGTGCATATAAGGGCATATGAGTAATACGATCTCTCAAAAGGATCATACAAGTTCAGTTACTGAACCGGAAGACATGAGCTCACTCATGAGATATTGAGAAGAATCAAATTCCATGCGCATGGTCGTCTTACTTTGGAAGCTTGACTGAATTTGAAGGATTGATATATACTTTTGGAAAGTATATGATCAAGTCCTAGGTATGATATATGCTTTTGGAAAGTATATGATCAATACCGACTCCCAATGATCGAATGAGAAACTTACTGATAAAACCCTGAAGTAGACAGTATAAAGTTGATCTAATACTTCGGGTTTATTCTGAGTCTTCCAGTATGCAGGATGTACAGGTATTAGGAATACCTGAGGGTGATGTGATCATAAACGATTGTATAACCATGACGCTTCCATTCCTAGGGAGTGATGAAACATGTTTGGATTTTAGTGACTCCTCTCAGTAGAGAAGTAATCTGATCTTGGTCCAAATATTGGACATTGATCTGAATGTGATTCAGATTCAATGAGAAGATTAGATTTACGGTCTTGATTTAATCAAGCATCTATGGGAGGCCCAAGATCTGGATTTGAGATGTGATCTCAATATCCATGTCACTATACGTGGAACAATACAATCGCACTGTCCTTATCTCCAAGTATTCGCGGAGAAAGCGCGTTATCCTTGAAAGAGTTCATGGATAATTCTATTGTTGATATATGTATCGGAGCATTGAGAAAATGGATAATTAAATGTGATTTAATTATCATGAATAATACGAATTTGATTCATATTATAAGGAGAGTTATCTTAGATGATTAATCGAGATTTGATTATCAAAGATGTAAATAATGTGAATGTGATTCATATTATTTGAGCACATGAGAATAAGTTATCCAATATAATTAAATGTGATTTAATTATTATGGATAAGAATAATGTGGATAGTAATATCCAATTATTCATAATATATTATAAATGTGATTTATAATGTATTAGAGAGAGCTAATTATAATTTATATGTGTTGATAAATTATTATGTGTATTGGATACACATTGTGTAATTAATTGACAATGTAAATTATATGTTGTTTTGGGTTGTGAATATGATTCACAATTTTTCAATGGCAAGATTGCAATATTCTCAAATATATTTGTGAATTATTTTTGAAGAATAAAATCCCAACAAAAGTTGTTGGAAATTATGGGAGAATTTCATGGAGATGTGTAATCTAATAAGATTACATGAGACAATCTCCACCATATGGAGATGGTGGGCGGCTACCAATTCCACAATGAAATTGGTGGTCGTCCCCACCATTCCTAATGGGGAGATCATTCATGCAAATCTCTCTCCATAATTGGTTTATCTAATTTAGGATTAAAATATATTTGACATCTCAAATATATTTGATTTAAATTAGATTATTGTTTGTTGGCTTTTACCAACAACAATCTTAACCATTGGATTGACATAAATCAATCTCACCATTGATTTTATATGTCCCATGGATTGAGATCCATGGATCCCAAAACCCTATAAATAGAGAGGCATACCCATGCTCTCTCTTTACACATAATGCTTGAGAAGCATCTCTCTCTCTCTTTCTCTCTAGACGTCAGCCCTCTCTCTCCCTCTCATGGCCGTCCACCATGGATGCCATGGAGAGGTTCTCCATCGCCGCGGCATCGTCGTTATGCTGCCCGTTCGTTTGCTCGTGGATCTCCGTCTCCTTCGGTGTGCCTCGCTCGTGAAGAAGACGTCGGATCTCGTGTGTCGAGATCAGGAGATCCGCCGCTTGGATCATCAACATGGATTGCGAGAAGCACGCGGTTCATCCCCGCGCTCGCAAGCGTCTCCTCCGTCGGATCGGACTTGAGACAGGAGGTCTCTTCGTTTAGAGACTCGATCACAACCACGCTTCAAGAGGTAATCCTAATTACTTGTTTGTGGTTTAGACGAAACGATCCGAGAAGTGTTCTTGGATCATGTGATTTCCTCGTAAGAATTTTTTTTAAATTCCGCTGCATCGAGCAACTAGTGCAACTAGTCGCTCCTCGTCGTATTCGATACGACGCTCACGCTTCCGTGATGCGCTTGAGGATCTAACCATATCCTTCAAGTGGTATCAGAGCCTTAGGTCGACGGTTTCGAATATGATTCGCTAACCGAGGACGACCTGGGTTCGTTAAGGTCGCGAAAGTTTTCATCGCATTTGATTTCGTAGATCTGTTTAGTAAATAAATTCGGCACTGTTTAAATTGTTTAAACACGAATTTAATACTTGGATTTTGTTCTCCATTAAATAAGGAAACCATAGGTTATGAGTTTGCGTAAATCGGATTTCGTATGCTCTAGATATGGTAGTTTTAATGAACATGTATTCACTGTTACGGGATCTACGAATCTTAACGTAATTAAGGAGTTAATTACTGTTTAGAGACACCTCGAAATGCATGCAAAACACATAGGTTCTGTTGTAAATCAAGTTAGCAAACTATGGAAACTTACTTTGCTTAATTTGGATTTAAATTGATTGAGATATGCTAATTTTAGTAAGTAGGGGTCACTGCTGAAATTACTTTCCTAATCAAGAACTATGTGATTGTCAATTAGTGAAATTAATTGTTAATTTCATGAAATAATAATGGAAAATATTTTAGAAATATTGGAATATGATTATTTCCTTAATTGACTTGGCCTCAACCAAATAATTGATTAGATGTGATCTAAATCATAATTGGAAACACAATCATCAAACTCCTTTCTTGAATAGGATTGAGAATTTGTCTAGCAAATTTCCTTATAATCAAAATTGTATTGATTACTATATGGTATAATTTCGGTTGAAGAACCGATGATCATCTCAAGTACAAATTAATCAATTTGGCATTATCCTTTCCCGAGGCGGATATGGTGTCTAGTCGGGGATCGCTGGGGTAGCGGGTTGTAACGTATGCGGTCCGTCCCACTCCCGCCGGTACTGGCCATGACAGCGGGTAGGGCCGGGATAATATCCGAGTGATTAAGATGTATTTTTCTAATTATTAAAATACGAATTAATACGTACTTTGAGAATAATACCATATATATTCAAGCATAACAATAAAGTTTGATTGATTGAATTGGATTGATAATTAATTTAATATGATTGAATTGATTATGTCCAATTATACTCTAATATGATTAGAGTTAATAATTCCCTTGAAAGAATTAATTATATGAATGTGATTCATAGTAATTAATTAAATTTGAATAAGAGGTGGAGGATCACATAAGTGACATCCATGGTCTCCCGTCAAGGCGAAGGGTATCCGTCGCCGGGGATTGTATATAGGAGACGCCTGTACGAAGTGACAACTCCTATATACAAGCGCATCTGGATCGGACTCTTTGCTTCTCGAAAGAGTAAGGCCGTATGCGTAGTGACCCAAATATTGGATCCTCATATTATTGGGGCGATATTGGATTGCGCATAGCGAGTTCTATTCCTGTTGACGGTTGGTTCAATGGATGACGGGTCAACATCACCTTAGGGGTGGTAGGGCCGGGCATTAAAGACCGAATTGGGAAATGCAAGTTGGACTTGCAAGGCGGAATGTGTTCCCGCTTCTCTTCATTGGAGTTGCAGTTTCTCATATTATTGGGATGTAACAAAGATAAAGAGGAGATCCTCGATCTTGCTGAGATATAATGGTAAGTATATCTCTTACATTGAAAGTGATTAAGGGAATGAACTTTCAGTGTCTTTGACAAGGCAAGACAACTTTGATATAAAAATTCCTAAATCAAAGTATAATATGTATATATATATATAAATATACACTCATGCATATTTCTTATTTCAGATAATCCTTCATTAAACCCACTCAATTCTATACTCAATAATAACCAGTAAAATATCATGGATTGGACCCTTGATCCAGATATTATGCTTGCAATTGGACACATAATGTATGTGGTTGCAATGTGCAAGTTTCCTTATAATAATGAGGAATGATAATTAAATAGACAATGGGACTAAAACCCAAGGGTTTGTATGTCTCTATAAGTCTTGATCTCATCGAATGTACTTTGGAAGTGACATGTCGATGATGATCGCAATTGTCAAATAATCCTTATAAAATCAATAAAGATATTCTGGCATACATATGTGCTCTTGACATTTAATCATGAATGACATGGTTCTCTGCATCATGTAGAATGGTAGCTCTATAAGAGATGATGTATTCAAATTGTTTGAGTACCTACCTGAACCTATGTTTTAAGAGTTTAGAGTGGATGTAGTTGATGAGTGTCATCATTCTACTGTGTATACTCTAGTCATTCATGAAGCTTCATAATATTCATATTGTATGAATTGGGTGAAGCATGTATAAATGTCGAAATGCTCTTACATTAAATTCTTTTGAATTTAACATAAGAGGTCCTTAGTCTTAAGCAATGGTTGTTTATAGATAAAGGGAGCGCAGTGGAAGCATGGGTTGGACCCAAGCAAGAAGTATAATCAAAGAGTTGACTGTACTTCTGTGACTTCCATATGACATCCAAAGAGTTGGATAAATGCCAATACTGCAATAAATTGATGTGTTGATAGTATGACTATCAAATCTATCTAGAATCTTTAGAGAAGGAATCAGATAGTACATCTGAATAATCTACATATAATCATTGAAATTGACTTACTTATTTGATAATATAAAGTCTAATAATTGTATCTCAATCTTCTAATGACACTTGCAATTGGTTGCATATGTTTTAGAAGACTGGAAAATTTGATCTTAAGGTCTATAGTTATCCTTGAGAATTTTGATGCAATTGTTGCAACAATCTCTTTTGGATTGATAGACTTGTTATTTTCAGTGGGAGGCCTTAGTCTTAGAGAATGTCTCTATGACCTAGATATTAGAATACACTCATAGTTTATTTCTAATTGTTGGATATAAAGATGAATTCTGTAATAAATCTATCAAAAAGATTTATGATGGAGATATTTCAGATAGTAATCTAAAATTTAGTGGACTCCATTAAATTAAAAAATTAATGAATGGTTCATTAAGATTTCTAATATTGAAAATTAAACCTTTAAAGATCAATAGGAGGATAAAGATCATTTGACAATGATCTGGCATCAAATTTTGGACATATGTCTGTTGATGAAATCAATGGACTAGTAAGACATGAAACTTTAGATTGTCTAAAGATTCAAATCTCACATACTTGTGAATATTGTATTCAAAGTAAAAATGTCCAATACACCCTTCTTTGGGAAAGGTGTAAGATGTTAAGGCATTCAAGATCTCATACATATTGATGTATGTGAATCATCTATATCAGAATAAACATTATGGATATGTGATATCTATTAGTGATTATTTGTGATATGAGATTTCTTCTCTTCACTTAGAAAACTTTGAAATGTTCAAAGATTTCACAATTTTGATTTTAAACCAAAGTTTGAAGGAAGATGAAATGAATTTGATCTAACCAAGGTAGCATGTACCTATTAGATGAATTCAAGAAATACCTTATGGAGATATGAATATCATTCCTATCTCAATCCTCCTAATGAACCTTAACTCAATGGAGTTGTAGGGAGATACAATTGATCATGTGTGACATGATTTAATCAATGATTAATCCTAGCATAATTATCTCTTAGTTTCCAAGGTATATATGCAGTAGAGACTACATTATATACTTAATAAGCTTCCATGCATGTAAGCTGGACTCTAGCACTAGAGAGTGCTACTTCATTAGGAAAATAAAGGATGGTATTGTATACCTACTTTATGACCTTGAGATTCTTAAAGGATCTCATCTCTGAGAATGTGATTCTTAGATGATGACTCTCTTAAGAATCGAGATAAAACGAAGTGAAGGAACTCATTTAATCTTGAGAAGATAATGAGGCTCCTGAAATTGGAAACTAAAAGGATAATTAAAGATGAAACATTAATACCTCTTCAAATGAGTTTGAGGATGTATTCCATGTGAAAATGATCAGACTTCATGTGATGACGCTCCAGAGGATCATGACATGAAAAGATGGATGTTAGCAATAAAAGTCTAATGTAGACTTCATATACAAGTGTTGTATATGGACCCTCGAGGATCCACCTATATGGGTCCGACCCATTAAGGTGTAAATGGATCTTCAAGAGAAAGAGGGAACCTGATGAGAAGGTAGAGACCTTCAAAGAACGGTTCGTAGTCATGAGCTACACACCGAAGAGAAGACATAGCTCGCGATGAGACTTGCTCTCCAGTGACCTTGCTTTAACCCATCAGAATATTGCTAACTATAGCTACACAACTTGACTATGATATCTTCATGATGTGAGTCGAGATTGCATTCCTCTATGAATACCTTTCTGAGGATATTCATATGAAGTAGCCCCATGGCTTCATGGTTGAGGAAAGCAAGGTGTGCAAGCTAAAGAACTCCGTCTTTGGACTCAAATAAGCTTCTTGTAGTTGGAACATAAGATTTGATGAAATTATAAATGTTATGATTTCAAATAGAATCTTGATGAACTATGTGAAGCTTAGTGGGAGTGCCATTGTGTTCATCGTGCTAAATGTAGATATTATCCTAATCATTTAGAATGATCTAAGGATGATGATAATAATAAGTGTTTTATAATCTGGTTATCCCATACATTGAGATATGATCTCAAGGATACCTCTTAGATCTTAGTTCTGAAGTCGTTCAGAAGTAAAGAGAAGAGGATATTGGGATCGACACATTAGTAGTGCACCTTGGACTTATTCCAATTTCTGGAAAAATCTAAGAAAGGCTTCCTTCCCTTAGGATATGGTATTGACCTATCTAAAGGGATAGCACCTCAAAGAGTTAAGGATGTGAATACAAACTGCTTGCACTTGTGCATCAGTTACGAGAAGCTGAGTGTATGCTGGATGTGTACGAATACCAGATGACTGCCATGCAGTGGGAGTAGTAAACTATTACTAATCCTACTATGGAGATAAAATACTTGATTGCATTAATAACAATATCTTCAAAGATGATGAAACTTAGAGATAGTGATCTCAAAGTCTTATCTTCAAAAGTTTAAAACCTTGTAGATAGTGATCTATAAGGGTCTTAACTATAGATATCTTAGGAGATAGAGATCTCCAGGAATGAAGGTATTCTAATAAGGATTATGGGAATACTGGTTATGATAATTAATAAGATGTAGTGTCAATGACACTGTAACCGACAAAATTGAGTATTGGTTGCATAGGATGCAACATTCGCATTGGATGTGAGCACTGTTATTAGGAGATATGCAAGTGCCGTAAAAGGACTTGGCGTAGTCTCTTGGGAACAGAGTGACTGATCAGCTTACCTACCTATTTTCTAAATAGCCTATGATTGTCACATGAGTGTGGGTTTAAATGATTAGCCCATTAATGGCTCTTTGGGCTAGTGGGAGATTGTTGGACATGCGAGCCCACGGCGAGCCATTATGCAATAAATGTTATTGCAATTCACTCCTTAATCTGAAATAAAGAGTACATAATTTGCATAATAGGTCCCTTAGTACAATTAGGGTTATGTACCATGGCCATCTTAATGATCATACAGCTGTTGATTCAATTATTGAATCATAGAGGCTGGTGCTTAGATGAATATCTAATGAGTTAAATTGAGGACTCATCAAGCACCGTCAAATGATTATTAAGAGATGATCTCCAGCCTGAGTAGGAGATGGCAATCCTATCTCATTTAGGCTGATATCTGACCGACCTCTTGATGCAGGTCCTCTGCATAGGAATAGAGATTCGGAGGTGTCAGATGAGTTAGGTCAAAGAATTGACTTAACGAGATCGAGATAACCAAAGTCCTATATCATATGCTGTCATGATATAGGCACGCATCCTCTGACCAGAGACAGATGTGTTACTATATGTCTGAGTATGTACATTTGGCAGACCAATAGGCCGATGACCTAATCAAGGTCTATACACCGGCGCGCTAGTGTGCATATAAGGGCATATGAGTAATACGATCTCTCAAAGGGATCATACAGGTTCAGTTACTAAACCGGAAGACATGAGCTCACTCATGAGATATTGGGAAGAATCAAATTCCATGCGCATGGTCGTCTTGCTTTGGAAGCTTGACTGAATTTGAAGGATTGATATATACTTTTGGAAAGTATATGATCAAGACCTAGGTATGATATATGCTTTTGGAAAGTATATGATCAATACCGACTCCCAATGATCGAATGAGAAACTTACTGATAAAACCCTGAAGTAGACAGTATAAAGTTGATCTAATACTTCGGGTTTATTCTGAGTCTTCCAGTATGCAGGATGTACAGGTATTAGGAATACCTGAGGGTGATGTGATCATAAACGATTGTATAACCATGAAGCTTCCATTCCTAGGGAGTGATGAAACGGGTTTAGATTTTAGTGACTCCTCTCAGTAGAGAAGTAATCTGTTCTTGGTCCAAATGTTGGACATTGATCTGAATGTGATTCAGATTCAATGAGAAGATTAGATTTACGGTCTTGATTTAATCAAGCATCTATGGGAGGCCCGAGATCTGGATTTGAGATGTGATCTCAATATCCATGTCACTATACGTGGAACAATACAATCGTCCTGTCTTTATCTCCAAGTATTCGCGGAGAAAGCGCATTATCCTTGAAAGAGTTCATGGATAATTCTATTGTTGATATATGTATCGGAGCATTGAGAAAATGGATAATTAAATATAATTTAATTATCATGAATAATATGAATTTGATTCATATTATAAGGAGAGTTATCTTAGATAATTAAATGAGATTTGATTATCAAAGATGTAAATAATGTGAATGTGATTCATATTATTTGAGCACATGAGAATAAGTTATCCAATATAATTAAATGTGATTTAATTATTATGGATAAGAATAATGTGGATAGTAATATCCAATTATTCATAATATATTATAAATGTGATTTATAATGTATTAGAGAGAGCTAATTATAATTTATATGTGTTGATAAATTATTATGTGTATTGGATACACATTGTGTAATTAATTGACAATGTAAATTATATGTTGTTTTGGGTTGTGAATATGATTCACAATTTTTCAATGGCAAGATTGCAATATTCTCAAATATAATTGTGAATTAATTTTGAAGAATAAAATCCCAACAAAAGTTGTTGGAAATTATGGGAGAATTTCATGGAGATGTTTAATCTAATAAGATTACATGAGACAATCTCCACCATATGGAGATGGTGGGCGGCTACCAATTCCACAAGGAAATTGGTGGCCGTCCCCACCATTCCTAATGGGGAGATCATTCATGCAAATCTCTCTCCATAATTGCTTTATCTAATTTAGGATTAAAATATATTTGACATCTCACATATATTTGATTTAAATTAGATTATTGTTTGTTGGCTTTTACCAACAACAATCTTGATCATTGGATTGACATAAATCAATCTCATCCATTGATTTTGTATTCCCATGGATTGAGATCCATGGATCCCAAAACCCTATAAATAGAGAGGCATACCCATGCTCTCTCTTTACACATAATGCTTGAGAAGCATATCTCTCTCTTTCTCTCTAGACGTCATCCCTCTCTCTCCCTCTCATGGCTGTCCACCATGGATGCCATGGAGAGGTTCTCCATCGTCGCGGCATCGTCGCTATGCTGCCCGTTCGTTTGCTCGTGGATCTCCGTCTCCTTCGGTGCGCCTCACTCGTGAAGAAGACGTCGGATCTCGTGTGTCGAGATCAGGAGATCCGCCGCTTGGATCATCAACATGGATTGCGAGAAGTACGTGGTTCATCCCCGCGCTCGCAAGTGTCTCCTCCGTCGGATCGGACTTGAGACAGGAGGTCTCTTCGTTTAGAGACTCGATCGCAACCACGCTTCAAGAGGTAATCCTAATTACTTGTTTGTGGTTTAGACGAAATGATCCGAGAAGTGTTCTTGGATCATGTGGTTTCGTCGTAAGAATTTTTTTTTAAATTCCGCTGCATCGAGCTACTAGTGCGACTAGTCGCTCCTCGTCGTATTCGATACGACGCTCACGCTTCCGTGATGCGCTTGAGGATCTAACCATATCCTTCAGAGGTCACCATTTTTAGAGGAGAGAATTTGATCTTGATATCATTAGGAGGTAAAAAAAGAATTATCCCTCTCTTAATAAGCAGATAGAGACATAATGAGTACCTTCAGTAATGAAGAGATTGAAATGAATATCAAATCAAGACAACTCCTCATGCTTTATGTAGTTTCTAATTGACCAAATAGCTCAGCAAAAAAGGCAATGGGGATTAGAGTGTGATTCTGAAAGTAATTGGAATATCTTTGGACAGAAAAAAGAAATTGCATGTTATTTGAGGTCAGGACAATTGATGACACAAAAAGCCCGAGCGACTAAGGCAATCAGGTAACTGAGACGGTCGTTGCGACCTCAATCACTCGGATGTGTTAATCAAGAAAAATATCAGACCACTCGAAACAAATAAAATCAATCAAGCACGAAGATAGCGGTCCAGCTATGAGTTTAACCTGGTATAGCACCCAGGGTCGAACTCGAGGAGCACGGGTTGGCCAAAGGCCTACGAAGTAGTAAAAATGAAATAAAATAAAGACAAGATATTTTTAGTGATTTTTAATGATTTTTATATTTTTATGAGTTTTTAATATATGGAGAAAATAAAAGAAAACAAAGACAAACACACTTTAGCAATTTATTTAATGTGTTAAAAATCAAGCAAAAATTCAAATAAAAATATTTTTATGTTTTTAGTGTTTTTTAGTGTTTTTGGTTAATGTTTGGAATTTTTCTGATATGTATTTTATTTTCTAAAAATCAAACAGTAGCAAAGAAACAAGGTACTGTCCAGCCAAGCCTAAAGTCCCTAGATAAAATATCTAAGAACTTCAAAAGGGCTGGAGGTATTTTTCCTGTAAACTAGATAAAACAAGGAAAATTTGAGTACTAAAATTATTGTTTTTGGGTTTTTAGATTATTTACTAGAATTTTTATGAGTTTTTAGGTGTTTTTAAGTTTTTATGGTTTTTAAGCAGTGAAAAATAGCCAAAATTGGCTAGAAAATAAAGGAACACAAAATAAACAGTACCTAATTTTTATAGAATTTTTGAGGGGGTTTTATATTTTTTGGGGGTTTTTAAAACTAGACAGTGGCTAAAATGATGGTTTTTGAATTTTTAAAAATAACAAATAAACTCAAAAATGTCCTCAAAAATTCTCAAAAATCCTACAACATGGCAGGAGCCATGTGTCAAATTTTCATCGAATTTGGAGGTGATTTGATATTTTATTCAAAAATCACAAGAGGGCACTGTGCACAAGGACTGAAGTGCAAATACCCTAAGTTCTGGGGGTCCAGGTGCAATTAACCCAGCAAGTCACGCGCGCGGCGCGTGCCTGGGGCACTCAGGGACCTATCTGTGAAGAAAACAAGTCCCGAGGACCTATTGGTAACTCGTACCAAAAGTCCAGGGGGCTATGCTGCAAATTACCCACAAATAGACGCACATGCGAAATTAAAACGTTCACAGGGGCATAGATGCAAATACTAAAAAGATTTCATTCATTCATAAACATCTAGAACTACAGGGGTGTATGATGCAAATAACCCACAAATACACGTGACGAAGCACGTGGCTCACACAGACAGGGGTATAAGTGCAAATAAACTAAAGCTCACGGTCCATTGTGCAAATTAACCTCGAACTAAACTACGGAATTAAATATTTACAGGACTAAAACTAAAAGCATAAAAGCAAAGGGGGCCTAAGATAATTTACCCCTTATTTAACGTCGAGGCCGGATGAGTGACGCGTGGCGAATCTGACGGCTGAGGACGAAGGCGCCTTTGTCTTTGAAAACGATGGTTGGATCGACGTCTGAGGAGGAGGCACGTGGCAGATCTGACGGCCACGGGTGGCTGGTGCCTCTCTCTCTGCTCTGACGGTCAAGATCAACCCTCTGGATGATCGGACGGTGACTGCAGCTCCGTGGATGGATGGACATGATGTAACCTGGAGCGCCGAGGTCGATCTGACGGTCGGCGAGGATCCTGGAAGAACAGTTGGCCGGCGAGTTTCGCCGGCCTCGTGCGAGCACTGGGATCCTCCCTTGCTGCCTCTGGAGATCGGAGAAGGTCCGCGATGAAGCTCCGCAGCTGATGGTCGACTCCGATGGCCCAGCCGAGCCCTGGAGGGCTCCGGTGAGGTCGGCGGAGGCGAAGCTCCTGGCCCGGAAGACTCGAGCCCTCAGATGGGCTCGCAATGACCTGCAAAGGGAACCAGGAAACTCGCAGGTCGAGGGCAAAGTGCCTCGACCCGGTTAGGCGTCGTGGAGGTGACCGGTGGTGCGAGATGGGCGAGCTCCGGCGAAGCGATGGACGGAAGAGCTCGAACCCCAGCTCCTGTGCGAGCTGGGTTGGATGGGGGTATGGAGAAGGTGCGCGGAGGGAAGGCGGAGATGAATATGGATTCCGATGATCGAATGGGTGCACGAGATGGTCGGAATCGACGAAAAACGGCGGCGGTGCGATTTGGGGCAAAATGGAAATTGAAGGAAAGGGCGAAGCTAAGGGATTACCTGGGTGGTGAAGTAGACTGGGCTGGAGCTGGGGAAGCTCCCGGTCATAGCCTCTAGGGTCGTCTGGGCCCGAGGCTTAGAGCTCGCACCAATGGTGGAGCTACGGCGGAGCTACTCGCCGGATCAGTGGTCCGACCACTCTCTCCTCGCTGCGACACGTCCAACCTGGAGCTGTCACCTCGGGGGTAGCTGTGGAGGTCACGGGACGAAGAATGGAGAGCCAAAGATGGAAGAATTTGGTGGCGGAGCTCGCTTAAGTAGGTTGGGGGGATCCGAAAAGAACGGCTCGGGTAGGGTCACGGTGGCGCGCGGACCCCGAGGTTGATGCCCGGCGAGGGTGTCGGATGTGGGAGGTGTCAAACAGAGCCGGGTTTTAGGTGTTAGGCAATCGGGTCGAGCGGGTATAAATCCGAGAAAAAGAGTCCGGTGCTCGAACCCGTGAAGAGTGGTCCTGGGGGGGGTCAGTTGACCGGGCGGTCAACATCCCCAGGGCCAATGGCTGAAGGCCACGTGGCTGGATAAAGAAGTGACAAATACACATAGCTAGGGGCCGAATCAGCAAAAACCCAAAACATGAAATATTTTTATTTTATTTTTTTTCTATTTTTTGGTGATTTTTAATTAATTTTTGGAAATAAAAATAAGGTATTTACACTATATAGCTATGTATAGGTATTTGTACAATGTGTAAGCTTTTGATTTTTGATTTTTAATTATTATTTTTGTACAATTTTATTCCTATTTTATATTTTATTTATTTATATTATAAAGTAAGGAATAGAAGAGTATTTTATTTGGTTTTTATTATTTATATAGGTAAAATAAATAGATATATACATCTATATACATGATATATATATATATACAATGTATTTTTATGTTTTGAATTTTGTAATTTTTATTTGATTTTTGTTTTGATTCTTTTCATTTTATTTATTTACAATATATAATATAGGATATTTACAAAAAGTTTAGAAAATAATTTTATTTATTTATAAGGTTGAATAAATATAGGAGTATGGTTTATGTACATGGTGAAAGGGCATTTTTGAACTTTTTGATTTTCAAATTTTTATTTTGTTTTTAATATTTTCTAAATATATACAAATATGTACAAGCATATTTTTGGGTGAGGAAAATATAATTTTATTTTATTTACATAAATATATATACACATGAGCTCCTATCTCCCTCTACTTGGCTTTTATGCGGTCAGGCCCATGCTGAGCCCTCCCTTGGGTTAGGTTGCTCAATATTTATTCTAAATATTTCCCTCTTTTTCTTTTTAATCTTTATTCTTTTATTTTTGCACAAAAACATGCTAATTACAGGTTTTTACAAAATGCATGCTTTTGCTAATTATTCCTATTTACACATATCTACATGCATTTGCATAGGTTTTTGTAGCTAAAATATAAGAATAAAGAGTGATGAATGGGTATTCATCAACAATCACAATATGATTCCTGACCTAATTAAGAACTATTTTTGAAAGGTCCCTAAGCTAAAAAAGGTGACATCAAGATTAAATGGCAGCGGACTTATGGCATCAATGGTAACGACATCTCTTATTTTTTTAAAATCCCTAAAAACTCTGTAAAATTAAAAGAGATTTTTACTCAGAAAACCCTGTAAACATTTTAAAATGCCTCTACGACCTTTTGCACAATGTAATTACCCCATCGACCCTGTAAATTACCCCAAGAACCCCCATGGGATTAAGACATATTACCTGGAGGGTTCATGGGGTAAGAATTGGCAAGTTTATGGGGTCGAGGGGGAACTAGGTTGTTTCAAAGGTTGTGGAGGTGATTGGCAAAGTTTATAGGGTATGTCGGGTAAAAATCTCAAATTAAAAAGACTCATAAAAAGTATCTTTTGAAAATCTAACTCCTAAATTATTTTGAAAAAGTTTTAAACCCTCACCTGAGTTCACCCTTGCGACTTGTCCAAATAAGATAACAAGTCAATCACATTGAAATTTAATTATCATATATTATTTTTCATTGTGGTTTTGGTAGACCGATTTTTGTCTGACTACAACACAATTCTCAATAATTAAGAAGGGTAGAGATTTGGGTCCGTCAGAGGGGGAACCTGTTTAAATATCTGTGCATTATGGCTTGTTTGTTGGGGTTTTTTTGAACTTTTTTTGATTGATCATTACTCTACATAAACATTGTCCACCCACACTCTAGTATTTCTTCAACACTATCAACCATATGCGTTCCAAAAGTATATATTGATATTATTGAATGTGTATCTTGTTTCCAAAACAAGTTGACAATTAGTGGAATTCTTGTTACCGTAGTGTCTCATAATTGAGCTCTTGTTTTTCGATTCCTTAAGCATAAATTTGTATGGATTTTATGAGAAATCATGCATCTCATATATCCTTACATGCAAACTAGCTCGTCAGATGTAGACATTGTCATGCATTTCAATCAATTGGTTTGTCAAATGTGCATATTCGAATATATAAATGTATGATTGTCTCTGGTCAAAGGATGAGAGCATGTTTCATGAAAGTATATGATGTATGTCTTAATATCTCAATCTCGTCAAGTTAACTTTATAACCTAATGCGTCTGACACCTCTGAATATATATTCTTATGCAGAGTACATTCATCAAAGCTGTCAGCTGGACATCGATCTTTGGAGAAGATTGCCACCTCTTCTTAAACTCGATATCCTCTTCAAATAACATTACATGATATTAGTTGTGTCATCAATCCAACTCCTTAGATTAGTAACTACGAATCTACTCATATGATTTATCTTTTTCGACAATCAGTTGTACTCAAATGGTCGTGGTACACATCCTTCTTCGTACAAAGAGACATGATCGATAATACAACTATAAATGTGATTTATTTCATATACAAGATGATATAACTTACTACATCTTTTTACAATTAAATGGCTTGCCAAGAGCTTACATGTCCAACATAGGAATGGTTTCATAACTTGCAATAGCATAAGAATGAGAGGTTGGATTTGTATCCTTGGATTATTGTGAGTTGGACATAATGCCAGATTAACTTAAACATAATTAGGTTAGAGGAGTTGCACTATAGTGCATGGGCATATGTATAGGATAGGATAGTGTGCCTATGCTTGTGTGGATCGTTTGCTGTAGCACCACTTGCGTTACAGCAGAGGAATGCTACAACAGCCGATTTGGTCCTGTGCTTATGCAACTTAAGGTGTGAGTATATCAGGGCAGATTCTTTGTTGTATTGTAGAATCTGCTACAATCGACAATCGCTCGATCTCGATCGAATGGTTCACATGAATTTCCACGATATGGATTTACAAAAATAGTAGATTTATATGTGATTAAGTAAATTCACAAGGACACATATGCATGCATCCATGGTGGCAAATATCAATTATGAAGTGGCCCACCACCTCACCACCACCATAGTAATATCTTGAATATTTTAAGCAGTCGGAATCTTCTCCTCCCTCCGACGCACCAACCTAACAGACGGCGGCATCTGATTCATATCCACCTTCTCTTCTCCCGCCGCTACCCTTTCTACTATCCCCTACGTGTTCCATGGATCCACTTCAAGCAGAGCAGCAGATGATCCTCACCCTCTTCGACTCAATCTGGTTCCGAATCTCCGTCCTCAACGCCTACGCCATCAGACAGAACGCGAGGTCGCGATTCAATCAGGAGCAAAAGTACCAGCAGCCCGTGTCAGGGGATCACACCTCAAGCAGAGAAGAAGAGAGCGAGCAGCATGGGAAGCAGCTCCATGGACACCGCACCCCTCCATATCAGCAACGAAGCCAAGACAGAAAGAAGCTCAACACCATCCTCTCAGGGAAGGAGGGCACCGAAGGTGGAGACGGCAAGAAATCAGCAACTGGAAGCTGGAAAGCGACAGCAACAGCACATCCAGAGAGGCAGAGGAGGAGGGAGAAGAAGAAGAGCAAGAGCATGTCCCAGCTCGAGTACGAAGAGCTGAAAGGGTTCGCAGATCTGGGCTTCAACTTCTCCAAGGCAGAGGCAGCTGACCCCCGGCTGATCACCATCGTGCCGGGGCTACAGCACCTCCGGAAGGGGAGGGGGACGGTGGACGACACAGCAGATGCCGCGGTGTTCCGGCCGTATCTCTCGGAGGCGTGGGACTACTACAGGTCCGGAATGGATCTGGAGAAGGCGTTGCGGAGCCGGAGGCTGCCGACGGCAGAAAAAGGCATGGACCTCAGGGACCATATACGTACTTGGGCCCGAGAGGTTGCGTCCACCGTTGCTTGACCTGAAGACGCCGGCCTTCCTCCTCGCCATTTTTGTGCCACGAATCGTCTGCAAGGTCTGTGTGCTCCGTTTCTTTTTCTTAAAGTGTGCTCAACTGTATATATGCGATTAGTATGAAACATCTTTGGGTTTTTGTAGATATCTGTTTTGAGAGGCTTTGAATAAGAAATGTGATGTGATATTATATTGATTTGTGATGGAATTTCAATTCAGAAATGTACGGGGAGTAATCCGGTAACCATCACTTTAATTTGTGATGGTACTTTTAACGGACTTCTTTTTTCTTTAAAAACTCCGAAAATCCAACACTTTAGATTGAATCTTCGATTGATATTTCTATATACCCTACAAATTTAGTTAAAATCAGATATTTTTTATATGCTATCTTAGGGATATTTACACTTATAATTCTGAGTAATTTCGTAATTACCCCAGAAATCCTCTATAATCACGAATTACACCTATGACCTTGAATAGTACTTAACTCTTGCAATCATAACCCCATGTTAACTTCCATCAAATATTCTTGTTAACTATAATGGTATCCGTAAGTATTTTACATTTTATAACATTTAATTTACATTATTTACGAATGACCCATCTTCTTCCTCTTCCAACCACCTAACCTCCTCTTCCCCAACCAGCTCCTCCTCCCTTCCGCCAACTTTCACCAGTCGAAGTCCCACTGCCAGCAGTAAAAACCCGACGCCTGCTGCCCCCTCCCTCCAGCAGTAAGAACTCGACATACGCAGCCATCAGCCGATCTCCTGCAAAGCCCCTCAGTACCGACCTCCTACAAAGCCCACTGCCCCCGGTCGCCGACCTCCTGCAAAGCTCCCCCCCCCACCCCTGGGCTCTCTCGCCGCCTCCCATCCAGCAGTCGAAGATCCCCCAACCTCGCATCAACCTCCTGTAAAGCCCTCCCCATTGCTGACCTCCTGCCTCGCCCTCCCCATCTATCAGTCGAAGACCCCTCCCTACCGACCTCCTGCAAAGCCTCCCGCCCCCGAAGTTAACCTCCTGCAAAGCCCCCCCTCCCCCGCCACCCTCTGGACCCCCTGGCAGCAGTCGAAGCCCCCTCTCCCGCTGCCTCCCATCCAGCAGACGAAGTCCTAGCACCTCGTGCCGACCTTCCCTCCCCCCTCCCCAAGGCCGACCTCCTGCAAAGCCTCCCCTCGCGCAGGCCGCCCTCCCTCAACGCCACATCCCCATCTAGCAGTCGAGGACCCCTCCCTGCCGACCTCCTGCAAAGCCTCTTTTCACGCGGACCCCCTCCCCCAACGTCGCATACCCATCAAGCAATCGAGGACCCATCCCCATGAATTAGTTAGATTAACTCACTCGTGTAGTTGAGTTATTGAATCAAACTAACAGAAGGTTATAGATGTAAAACGGAGTATTTATTCAGGGTTCAGGGTGTAATTCATGATTATGAAGGATTTCTGAGGTAATTATGAAATTACTCATGGTTATGGGTGTAAATATTCATTATCTTAAAGGTCAAACGTCCCGTCAACATTTAAGCAACTTAAATACCATTTAGAAAAGAACCGGACTTTTGACCATTAAGATTAAATATGATAAATAGCAAATAACCTCGGATTTTAAGTGAAATTTGAAGGATGATGAAGGTTGGAGTTTTGGAATAAAATAATTAGTATTCTTTTACCATTCCGAGGCACACAAAAATTTTGGAAGTAGATCCAGAAAAGGAAATAGGAAGATAAAATATATGATTAGAACTCTTACCATTGATTAAAAAAAGTGGATGACAACAAAAATAACAAAAACGACGGAAAACTAGAAGGTAAAATACGCCTTGCTGCATTATTTGTAAAACACATGGGCGAAAATTTTTGAATAATATTTCGAGATGAACATGTGGAATGGCAGACAAAGAATCATTAATACACCCATTTAAGCATGATAACAATAATCACGAATGACAACAAAGTCCAGTTGTGGTGATAGAATTCCATTCGTCATATCTAGAATGGGATTTTTATATGTAGGCTCTTCTTAACTTTTGCAATATCAGTTATGCTCCTCATTTTTTTGGAATGTTAGTTGTGCACATATCTTTTTGCGTTGTCATTATGCTCTTCCATTAGTTTGGACGTAGATGAGTGGAATTTAACTTTCGTTTATTCAAATCATAATGTGGTTAAGAAGTGCATAACTGTCAACACAAACAGACCCCCCTCCCTCTCCTCCTCTGCCCAGTTTCTCTGCCCCAACCTCCTCCACCACCCACACCCGACCCCGACCTTCCACACCACCACCCCTCCTTCTCCTCCTCCTCTTCCGAGGTCAAGTTGCATGACATGGGATCTTTGATGCATGGCATTGTTCTATTGCTCAATGGTACTCTGGCGATTGGTTCACTCCACGAAGGACCAACAAGGGAGAATGGGGCTGATCAAACACAGAGCCTGCCAATCAGGTAAAAGTGTGAGTGTTCCTGGGTGCTCGATATAGGAGGAACTCAATCTCAGACATGAGGCATGTGTACGAAGATGATCATGTACAGGAGGTAGAAGAAGAAAGAATAAGGAACAAAGGTAATAATGATCGGTCGGAGATTTATTTGGGTGCTTGAATCGAACCAAGAAGAAATAAAGGGGGAAAGGAGAATAGAAATCGAAGGAGGAAAGAAGAAGGAGAAGAGAAAAAAGAATTATAAGGAAGAGAAGCTAAGGGAGCATGGGGATCACCTAGAGCTGGGATTGGGTTTCACCTAAAATGGATTCAAGTACTCATTAGGGCACATGAGGTTCTTTGCCTTGAGTTGTATAAGCGTGAACTCACGAAGCTCAGCAACTCCCGGGAGAGTAGTTGTAGCAGTGAGCTGCTCCATTGGTTCACACCGGAGGTGTTAGTCGATCGTCATTGCCTTGAAGGGCGGTGAAGGAAGGGGTTGTAGGGGGAGGGGTGGAGGAGGAAAAGGGAAGCAGAGGAAGGTGGTGGAGGGGAATGGGCGGAGGAGGGGGTCAGAGGAGGGAGGTAGAGGAGGTGAAGGGCGATGGAGGAAGGGGCTAGATGGGGAGAGGGGATGAAGGAGGATGGGGGTGATGAATCTCGTATTCATCATGCTAAAATTGGTCAGTTAGGCTCCGTTCCTCATAATTCATTTGCATTTAATCATTAATATAACATCATTAGCATTCATACATGTGTTAATAATATTCGTATTTCATCATGCATAATCGCATCAAAAATTCAAGTGTAAATTAGCCTAAAAAGCCATTAACTTCTCATATTTTTAATTGATTCATCCTAACTCCGACTGATCCCAAACAACCTCCATTATGTAGATATTACTAACAAGATTAAATAAAAAAACAAAAAAACTATTAACTCAAATAAGTGTCAAATAAACCTAAAATCAAATTTCACATCTGACGGACTAAAATGCGTATATCTTCCTCTTACAATGTCCGATTTTGATCTACTCACTTTTAAAGTACTCTTTCAAATACCTTCAAAACAATACCAATTTCGTAAAATTTCAGAGCTCGTATGTGAGAGTTGGGTTTTGGGCCTCTTTTGTGCATTTTAACTTTTTGCTAATTTTGACATGCTTTTTTATGTATATAATTAACCCTTTTGATTTTAGTTCTTCTTCATTTGTGTTCTTTGATGAAAGTTTTATTAAACGGCTTAAAAATCCAAATCCATATCAAGATTGAAGTCAAAGAAACTGACTGTGTCCGAGCGTCCGTTGTGAGTCTGTATAAAATTTGCGTGTTTCGTACTTCTATTTTATTCCCCTATTTTCTTATTTATTAAAAATCTAAAAAATAGGTTAGTGTGTAATTAATTTTTGTATATTTTATCGTATTTTTTCTATAATTTTCACCCTCTTTAAAAACCACCACAAAATTACAAAATTCAAAAAGTCGATTCTCTATATACACGGAGACCATCAAAAATATCACTTTGTATAGATGATCTCTTTTGCTCACGTGTCCTTCATGAAAGTTGTAGTCTCGTCAGAACGAACAACTTTCGTGAAGAAATTTTTTCGATCAAAGGTCTTCTTCTATTTCTTTTCTATTTTTTTTCATCTTTTTAATTTTAAATTTTTTTGGATGCCACGTGGCAGCCTCTGGGCATGCCATGTGGCACCCACTCTCTCACCCTCTGCACGTGACTCGCTGCATCCTCCGGGTCACGTGCTTAGCACGTGACCCCCTTTCTTCCCTTCTAGGCACATCTACTCCCCTACAATGCCTCTCCTCACCTGCAACGTCTCCGCCTCCCCCTTCCATAACCGCCAGCCTCCTCTTCTCCTTGTAATGCCCCTGCCTCCTCCGACCATTATGACATCAACATAACCCCCGAGCTTTCTCCTCCTATAAAGCAAAGACTGCCGCCCACGTCTTAACCATCTGACAATACCAAGCCTTGAAGGTCCTCTTCTCTGGAAAGGGTGGTGACAACACCCATCCCCTTCACGTCCGACGAGATCCGATGGTAGCCCTCATTGCAACACGCTGATGACACAAAATCCCGAGCGACAGAGGCAAAGGTATCTAGATAGGTCGTTGCGACCTCAATCACTTGGTTGTGTCAATCAAGAAAAATATCAGACCACTCGAAACAAATAAAATCAATCAAGCACGAAGATAGCGGTCTAGCTATGAGTTTAACCTGGTATAGCACCCAGGGTCGAACTCGAGGAGCACGGGTTGGCCAAAGGTCTACGAAGTAGTAAAAATGAAATAAAATAAAGACAAAATATTTTTAGTGATTTTTAATGATTTTTATTTTTTTTGGATTTTTAATATGTGGAGAAAATAAAAGAAACAAAAATAAGCACACTTAAGCAAATTATTTAATGCATCAAAAATCAAGCAAAAATTCAAACAAAAATATTTTTATGTTTTTAATGTTTTTTAGTGTTTTTGGTTAATTTTTGATAATTTTCTGATGTATATTTTATTTTCTAAAAATCAAACAGTAGCAAAGAAACAAGGTACTGTCCAGCCAAGCCTAAAGTCCCTAGATAAAATATCTAAGAACCTCAAAAGGGCCTGGAGGTATTTTTCCCGTAAACTAGGTAAAACAAGGAAAATTTGAGTACCAAAATTATTGTTTTTGGGTTTTTAGATTATTTAATAGAATTTTTATGGGTTTTTAGGTGTTTTTAAGTTTTTATGGTTTTTAAGCAATGAAAAATAGCCAAAATTGGCTAGAAAATAAAGGAACACAAAATAAACAGTACCTAATTTTTATAGAATTTTTGAGGGGGTTTTTATATTTTTTTGGGGGTTTTTAAAACTAGACAGTAGCTGAAATAATGGTTTTTGAATTTTTAAAAATAACAAATAAACTCAAAAATATCCTCAAAAATTCTCAAAAATCCTACAACATGGCAGGAGCCATGTGTCAAATTTTCATCGAATTTGGAGGTGATTTGATATTTTATTCAAAATTCACAAGAGGGCACTGTGCACAAGGACTGAAGTGCAAATACCCTAAGTTATGGGGGTCCAGGTGCAAAATACCCAGCGACGCACGCGCGCAGCGCGTGCCTGGGGCACTCAGGGACCTCTTTGTAATGAAAATAAGGTCCGGGGACTACTTGGTAACACGTACCAAAAGTCCGGGGACCTCAGATGCAAATTACCCTAAAATAAGCGCACATGCGCAATTACAACATTCACAGGGGCATAGATGCAAATACTCAAAAGTTTTCATTCATTTATAAACCTCCAGAACTATAGGGAATAGATTGCAAATAACCCAAACATACACGTGACGAAGCACGTGGCTCACACAAACAGGGGCATAAATGCAAATAAACTAAAGTACGAGGTCCAGTGTGCAAATAACCCTAAACTAAACAACTTGCTAAAATATTTACAGGACTAAAGCTAAATAAAAACAAGAGCTGGGCCTAAGGGTAATTTACCCTTTATTAAGCGGGGCCGTCGGATGCGCTCCACGTGGCTGATCTGACGGGTACGGCTGGTGGGCGCTCCAGATGGCGTCTCCTCAGATCGGACACTCAAGACAACTCCGCAGATGGACGGCTCAGATCACACCTGGGGCGAGGAGGCACTATCAACGGTCCGAGAGGATCCAGGAAGAACTGGCCGCCGGCGACTTTCGCCGGCCTCGTGCGAGCGCTGTGGTCCTCGTCTGCCGCTCCTGGAGATCGGAGAAGCTCCGCACTGAAGCTCCGCGGCTGATGGTAGGCGATGACCCAGCCAAGCCCTGGAGGGCTCCGGCGAGGTCGGCGGAGGAGAAGCTCCTGTCTGAATGTCGGGAGGCCTCAGATAGCCTCCTCTGGTCCTGCAAAAAGGCTCAGAAGCTTCGCGGGTCGAGGGAAAAATGCCTCGACCCGGTTAGGTGTCGTGGAGGTGGTCTGTGCGTCGGTGCGGACGAACCCCGGCGAAGCGACGGCGAGGGGATTCGAATCCCAGCTCCTGTGCGAGCTGGGTTGAATGGAGGGGCGGAGAAGGTGCGCGGAGGGAAGGCGGAGATGGATATGGATTCCGATGATCGAATGGGTGCGCGAGGTGGTCGGAATCGACGAAGAACGGGGATGGAGCGATTTGGGGCAAAATGGAAATTAGACTAAATAGAGGAGCGAAGGGTCTACCTGGGTGGTCGAGGAGACTATGCTGGAGCTGGGGGAGCTCCTGGTCGTGGCCTCAAGGGTCGTCTCGGCCCGAGGCTCGAGCTCCTGCTCTGGGCGGAGCACGGCGGTGCTGACTCGCCGGATCAGTGGTATCCGGCCCCTCTCCTCGCTGCGACGGCACCTGGAGCGAGCTGTCACTCACGCTCGGGCACTGGAGCTCACTGAGGGTGGAACGGATTAGCCAAAGATGCCGATTGAAGGTGGCGGAGCTCGAGATATATATGGGTACAGACCCGACTAGGGCTGGTCGGGTAGGGCAGCATGGAGCGCGGACCCCGATGCAATCCCCCGGGCATTGGTCTCGGATGCAAGAAGAAGAATTAGGACCCGGGGTTTGCGCAAATGGCGGGCAGATCAGGCATGGAAAAATCGGAGAAATCGGGTCGACAGCCTGATCCGCGAGAGAAGAGGGTCCGCGGGGGGAGTTGACCGGGGGTCAACATTCCCCGTGGACCAATGGGAAACTGCCACGTATTTTATTTTTGTTTATTTATTTTAGGCTAGATAACGGTGGAATTAGCAAAAACTTAAAACACAAAATATTTTTATTTTATTTTTTTCTATTTTTTGGTGATTTTTAATTAATTTTTGGAAATAAAAATGAGGTATTTACACTATGTAGCTATATATAGGTATATGTACATTAGGTAGATTTTTTATTTTTGATTTTTAATTATTATTTTTGTACAATTTTATTCCTATTTTATATTTTATTTATTTATAGAATAAAATGAGGAATAAAAGGGTATTTTTATTTTGTTTTTATTATTTATATACATAGGTGAAATAAATAGTTATGTACAACTATATACATGGCATATGTACAATATATTTTTGTTATTTTAATTATGTTATTTTTGTTTGATTTTTGTTTTGATTCTTTTTATTTTATGTATTTACAATATATAATATAGAATATTTACAAAAAGTTTAGAAAATAATTTTATTTATTTATAAGGTTAAATAAAGAAGCATGGTCTATGTACATGATGAAAGGATATTTTTAATCTTTTTGATTTTTAACTTTTTATTTTGTTTTTATCTTTTATAAATATATACACATATTTACAAGCATATTTTTGAGTGAGGAAAACATTTTTATTTATGTACAAAAATATATACACATGAGCCCCTATCTCCCTCTACTTGGCTTTTATGCGGTCAGGCCCATGCTGAGCCCTCCCTTGGGTTAGGTTGCTCAATATTTATTCTAAATATTTCCCTCTTTTTCTTTTTGATCTTTATTCTTTTATTTTTGCACAAAAATATGCTAATTATAGGTTTTTACATAATGCATGCTTTTGCTAATTAACCCTATTTACACATATCTACATGCATTTGCATAGGTTTTTGTAGCTAAAATATAAGAATAAAGAGTGATGAATGGGTATTCATCACACGCCACCATGGCTGCTCGCTCCGATTCGCCGTGAGCTCGTGCCCGCAGGTACACCTCTGTCTTCTTATCCCTTCCATCACCTACCCTTCCACCTTCATCTTCTTTTACATTTATGGGATTTTTACACCCATAACCCTGAGAAATATTGCCATAACATTCATAACCTTGCATAATCACGAATTACATGAGAAACCCCGAGTAATGCTTAACTCTTACATTATAAAACCCCGTGTAATATTCCGTTTGGAACCTCCTTTATATTTGACGGTTTCCGTTGAAAAATACTGCACTGTCCCTAAAGCTCATTCCTATTTACAAAACATACCATCCTCTTTTCCCCGACGGAAGAAGTCCCAAACAACCCGCTGCGGATAAGCTCGTCGTCCAGCCTCTGCTGGAAGCCCTTTCTCCTCATGCCATCCACTGCACTGCAACCATATCTCCCCGAAGCCGAACGTCCCCTTCCTCGCTTCGAAGCACCCCAACAGCAGCTCCTGCTGAAGCCTCCTCGCACGTGCTGCTCATGCCGAAGCCCCCCGGCGCGCACCCACCCGTCCCCACGCAGCATCCCCTCCCCCCCCCTCCCTGAGCATAAGCTCGTGTCGACCCAGCACCGAGCATCTGCTCTCCCAAAGCCGGTGCCCCCCCTCCCCGAGCAGCAGCTCGTGTCGACCCAGCACCGAGCATCAGCTCTCCCAACCCCCCCCCCCCCCCCCGCGCCGCCGAAGCTCGATCCCCGTCGCATCCGCTCAATGATTCTCCACGTCCGCTGCCAGATCTCAAAGCCCCTCTCGGCTCCGCCCGCCTGCCGGCTCCCTCCGCCAACACGAAGATGCCCTCCACTGTTGCCGCATTCGCCTGCAAGCCTTCACCTGTCATTTTTTTTCTCATTTTTTATTTTAAATAATCCTAACAGTTGGATCATAGGTTAGTTAGATTAACTCGTTTATATGGTTGAGTTAACCCCTCCTCCGTTCCTTTGCCCGACTGCCCGCGACAATAGGCAGTACCGCCGAGATGCCAGCAACTTAGCCGTGTGTCGGCTAAGCTGCTGCTCTGTCGCGCCTCGCCGCCCACCACCAGCGGCTCCGCCGACCGTCGTTGGAACAGAGATCGTTGGATCGGGGGATCCAATGCTTCGTGCCGGGCCACGCATTCCCCCCCTGAGCCTCAACCCTAACCTCGAGGCTCGAGCCTCCCGGACCTCTACTTGCTGCCACCTTGGCTCGGATCGACCGAGCCTCCGCTTGGGTAACCCGAGTCTCCGCCCTGGTTCTGAGCCTCCAAGCGCACATTCAACGCACATGTGTGTGTGTGTGGAGGGGGGGAGGTAAATTGCATAGACACCCCCGCAAGTTCCTGAATTTGCAAAAGACCCCTGCCAGCCAGGTCACGTCCCCCGCATGTGGCACCTTGTGAAAATTGCAGGGAGACCCCTCTGAAGTTCGTTATTTACAGACAAGCCCCCAGGGACCTGTTTGAGAGGAAAATAATTATTTTTATTACATTTTAGTCCCTAACTTTTCAAATTATTATATCTTGCTCATTTGAACTCCGATTTTAGTGTATAATATGTCGATTTCAAGCTATTTTCATGCTCTTTCATATTATATATCTTGTGGACAGATCTGATGCTTTTTATTGATGATTATTATTTGAGAAGTATTTTGAGTTGTGAAGGCTGGAAATTGACATATGTGTGCTACTTTATTGAGAAAAGTTGATCTAACATGCAGGAACCCATTTGAGGAGATCTTATGTGATTAAGTCTCTCTTGTTTATTGATCTTCTTAATTAACGAATTAATATTTGCATGGGTATATGTAAGGAAGAGAAATCGATCTATTTCCTTGATACCTATTTGAGGAATTTTTGAGTTGATTTATCTGCTAACGGTTGAATATTATTTTCAAGGAATTCACTCTATTGTTGAAACTCGTGATTCCCCTGATATTTGATATAATTAAAGGTCGTTATTTTTGAGGAGTGATTTACAAGGAAATAAAAGACCATAGTGTCTTGAGAAACTCTTGCAGGATAAAACTTTGATGCGTTGAATTTTTTTGGCCTGCATCTTAAATTAATTTGATACATCTTCCTGTATTTGATGTCTTTTGATCTATGATTAAATTTTGAGGATACTAATTAATACATTTTGGATTAAAAATCACATATCACAGATCATGTGCTCCATTATCTGCTATAATTATCCTCGCATTGCATCATCATCATCTCATTTGCATTATCATATTTTCTCTATGTTTTCTGACATAGAAATTAATCGAGCAATTTATTAATTACTTAATTTAATTTAAAACCACGCAACTAAAAATCACTGTTCCCTGTGTTCGACCTTGGTATACTTGCCAAGTAAAAATACTCCACAACATTCAAAGATTGTAATTTTTTACGAATCGTTTTTCGCCTCCTATACTACAATTATCGATTTTTAAAGAGGCAAATTTGACGTTCATCAGGGGGGTGAGGGAGCAGAAGAGGAGACAGAGAGGGTGATGATGCATCTACTTTAGGTATTCTTTCTAGTTACCCTTGTGTCCAAAAGTTAACACCTTTTTGAGATGTCAATTGATGGTAACTAATATGAGAGGCACAAGTGATAAATTTGCAAGAAGTAAAGACATGATTGATATTCCAAAAAAGAGAGGGGCATAACTAATATTACAGAAATTAAGAAGGGCTTAAATGTAAAAAACCTTTAAAATAATATCGTGTATTGATGTGGAATATCTTCACATTTTCTTGTGGTAAATGGACTTTATCTCATGAAAAGCTATCTCAAGATAAATGGTGACATCATGATTACATCATTCATTATGTCTATGTGTATGATCTCACTACAAGAAATTCAACTTCTCTCGATGTTCTCATGCAACAAACATTGCACTTGATCAAACCTAGGCTGACATGAGTATGTTTGACTCATAGGCTATTATCGAAGAGGAAGCTCTATGATCTAATGATGATGGACGAGACAAGTATTGAGTTCAACAGAATTTTAATGGACTTGCACATACTTTAGGAGACGAACAAGAAAGGAGAGTCTCTCTCCATGGAGAATGATAAGAAGATCATCTTCTTGAGTTCTCGTGCATTTTACTACGATCATGTTATGATGGCATTGCTTAAATGGTAAGGAGACTGTCATGTTGAATGAGACGGGTGTTTCCTTATACATGGATGACTTTCGACGAAGGTCAACATATGTGAACGATGATGGACACACGTTAGCAACAAATGTAGACGATCAAAATCAAGAGTGGTGCCTTTCAAAGGTTTATTTAAGTCGCGGGTCATATTAGATGCTTCTATTTTGACAAAGAAGATCACGAAATCATTGAAGACGTGAGAAGGAAGAAGGTTTATGATCATGACTTGGACTAACAACATGCTCAAGATAGACGATGATTGATGAATACTCATTCATCACTCTTTATTCTTATATTTTAGCTACAAAAACCTTTGCAAATACATGTAGATAGGTGTAAATACAAATAATTAGCAAAAGGCATGCATTGTGTAAAAACTAATAATTAGCATGTTTTTGTGCTAAAATAAAAGAATAAAGAACAAAAAGAGAAGAGGGAAATATTTAGAATAAATATTGAGCGACCTAATCCCAAGGGAGGGCTCAGCATGGGCCTGACCGCATAAAAAGCCAAAGTAGAGGGAGATAGGGGCTCATGTGTGTAAATATATTTGTAAATATAATAAAAATATTTTCCTAAAAAAATAGAATCAAATGGCTTGTATATATATTTATCATTATAAAAATCAAAACAATATAGAACAATTAAAAAGAAAATAAAAAGAGTCACTTTTGTACATATTCATCATGTATATGGTCCACTCTCCTATATTTATTTCACCCTATAAATAAATAAATTAAATTCCAAAAATTTTGTAAATATTCTATCTTTTATGGTGTAAATAAATAAAATAAAAACACCAAAAAAAACAAAATTAAAAGAACAAAATTAAAAACCAAAAATACATTGTAAATATACCATGTACATAGATGTATATATCTATTTATTTCGCCCTTGTTTATAAATAATAAAAATAAAATAAAAATACCCTTTTATTCCTAATTTTATACTATAAATAAATAAAATATAAAATAGGAATAAAACTGCACAAAAATAACAAATTAAAAATCAAAAATTAAAAAGGCATATTGTGTAAATACCTATATATAGCATAAAGTGTAAATACCTTATTTTTATTTTGAAAAATTAATTAAAAATCACAAAAAAATAGAAAAAATAAAAGAAACATTTTTCGTATTTTGAGTTTTTTATAATTCAACAATCTCCTATTTTAAATTGAATTTTTAAATCTTTCCAGGTGGCCATCCTAATTGGTCCACGGGGGATGTTGACCCCCTGGTCAACTCCCCCCCTGGACCACTGAGTCTCGGATCTGATAACCGACCCGACTTCTCCATTTATTTCCCACTCGATCCGACAACCAAACACCCTAACCCGGGCCACGGTTGATCCTTGTTCATCCCAGATCCTCGGCCGGGGTGGGTCTTAGGGATCCGAGTCGCGAGCGACTCGCCCGATCCATTTCTTCTCGGACCCCTGATCATATAAAGCATCTCCTCCGGCGACCTTTTCCGCATCTTTAGATATCCCACTCGCAGCCGAGGAGCTCCTCCGGGGTGCCTGAGTGACAGCCGCGTTCTTCGGAGTGGAAGCGAGGCTCGAGGACATCGGGAGACCTCTGATCTAGTGGCTCTGCCGCCGTGCGCCGCCGCGAGCGCGCCCAACCTCGGGGAGACGACGACCCCTTGCAGGCAATGATCCAGAAGCTCCCCGAGCTTCAGCCCAGTCGATAGCCTCCACCAGGTATTCACTTTAGTCCGTAGAATAGCGTAGATTAGGATTTTTTGTTTTCAGTAGTTGTAGCTCCGCCGCCTCCGCCCTTCGTCTCCGTCCATCCATCAACCCATCCGACTCCGCCACCACCTTCACGAGCCTCCTCCGCACCTTCTCCACCTATCCACTCCCCTGGCTCGCCTTAGAGCAGGGACCTCGGCCCTCCACCTCCGCCGCTCGCCGGAGGGCCTCCATATCGACGCATCTTTCACCCTTCGCGCACGCTGACGGGTCGAGGCAGTTTGCCCTTGACCCATCTTTCTTCCCGTGCAGCTATCAGGCCGAATTGACCTCATCTGGAGGTCGGGACTTCAGAGCACATGAGCTCCACGTGTTCATCGTCCCTGGGAGATCTCCAGGGCTCCCCGCCGTCATCGGAGCATTCCATCAGACGCGGAAGGTCCCCATGCATCTTCTCAGCCTTCCAGCAGCCGTTGAGGAGTCCCTACGCCCGAGATTTGGGCCGGTGAAGCTCCCCGGTCGTCAGTTCCTCCAGGACCCTCGCGAGCCGTCAGATCATCCTCACGCTCCAGATCAGATCCCTGCCATCCCTTTGAGGAGCTTCACCACCGTTCGATCCATCTGAGGACCGATCTGAGCCACACGATCAGATGAAGAGGCACATGTGATTCCCCAACCGTTCGATCTCCACGTGCCGTCTTCTCAGCCGTCGATTCACCAAGGGTTTAGCCACAGTGCACCAGGACCGTTAGATCTGCTACGTGGTGGACCCAGAACCGTTCGATCAGGCCAGCGTTTCAGGGTTAAGGCGTCATCACTCTCACCCGTTGGATCAGCCACGTGGTGCTACATCAGCCGTCGACAGTTAATAAAGGGGTAAATAGCTCTTAGGCCCCTCTAGCTCTTGTTTTTATTATTTAGTACTGTAAATACATAGTTTAGTTCTTTTATTTTTGTAAATATTGCACTGAGGACCCTCCTTTTTATTTGATTTGCATTTATACCCTACCAGTTGTGGACACGTGCGTCGACACGTGATTATTTGGTACATTTGCAATTTCAGCCCTGTGTTTTTGGCGTGTTACGATTTATACTTTTATAAATAGGAATGACAATCAGGTCCCCCCAGGCCTGAGTCACTGTATCGTGCGTGGCCCGGGGGGTATTTTGCATTTCTAACCCCACAGTTTCCAAGCTTGTTATCCAAGGGGTCCAGGGTTTTATTATAATTGCAGTTAGGTCCCTAAACACTGTACTTAGGTTTTGATTTTGAATAAAATATCAAACTCACTCTAAATTCAATGAAAATTGCATTCATGGCTCCTACCATGTTGTAAAAATTTCTAGAATTTTTGGAGACATTTTTGCTTTTATTTGCTATTTTTAAAAATTCAAAAACAGCCTTTTTCTTTACTGTCTGAATTAAAAATTCACAAAATATATTAAAACCCATCTAAAAATTATAAAAAAATTAGCTACTATTTAGTTTGCCTTGCTTGATTTTCGGACCATATTTGGCCATTTTTCATTATCTAAAATTCATAAAAATTGAAAACCACTAAAAACACCATAAAAATTATTATAAATAATTTAAAAATCCAAAAACAATAAATCCAGTGCCCAAATTTTACTTAAACTTTCTAGTTTACAGGAAAATTACCTCCAGAGTGTTAAGGCCCTTTTTGCAATTTAAATTGGCCTTTTACTCCTGACTGGACAGTACCTTCAGTTTCTTACCTCGTTTCATTTTTAGAAAATTCAATAAAAATCAGAAAAATCCCAAAAATTAACCAAAAACATTAAAAACATAAAATACATAAAAATATTTTTATTTGAATTTTTGGTTGATTTTTGAGTGCTTTAATCATTGGTTGCATTTGACTTATTCCCTTGTTTTCTTATTTTCTTAATTAATTAAAAATCCAAAAAAATATATAAAAAGACTAAAAACCACCAAAAATACCTTTTATTTTATTTTATTTTATTTTTAACTACTTCATAGGCCGCAAGGCCATCACGTGCTCCTTGTGTTCGACCCTGGTCGCTATACCAGGTTAATATAATAGCGAGACCGCTCTTCGATTTTGAGTTGATTTTTGTCTAATTTGGTGGTCTATTTTTCTCGATTGATCACCCGAGTGATTGAGGTCGCAACAAACCACTTGAGATACACCTGATTTACCTCGCTCGCTCGATTTTGTGGTCATCAGAATGGCGTCGTTGCCGGAGAGCACAGCTTAGTAGTTTTTCTTTTTATTTTTCATTTTCTCTTTGTTTTCTTTTTCGCGGCTTTCCGTGGCTCTTTCTGAGTCCGCGGCTTTTCGCGGCTTTTTATTTTTCACTTATTTTTGTTTTTTTTCTTTTTCTTTTCTTTTTCTTTTATTTTTATTTGTGCTTGTTTATTTTACTTGTCATTTTGCACATATACCCTTGTTTGTTTTTCTTGTTTATATTTGATTATTATTTTTGGTTTGTGACACTCTAACTCTTTCTTGCGAAGGCCCGAGGACCGAGGCGGCAGCTTTCGAGAAGCCGGCGCAATCGCGGGACTTGGAGGCGGCTCCCTTTTGCACGGAGCCGCAGGAGAGCGTGAGAGAGAGGTTGAGTGGGCGAGGATTAGTTTAGTCTTTTATTTCCGTTATTAGATTATTTGTAATAATACAGGGACACTTGCTGGACTTGGACTTGTTTAGCGGGTTTGTTTCGTCGAGCACCGGTGTGCTCGGGGGACCCTTAGGATTTTTTGCGGCTTTTCGCAGTTTTGTTTTTCTTCGCTGCCTTTTACGGTTTTTGATGAATCTCGTATTCATCACTCTAAATCTCATTTATTAAGCTCAAATCCCTAAAAATCAACAGCATTCTTGCATCTATTCTGCATAATTAGCATTAGTGCATGATTTCATAAGAATTGCATATTAGCACAAAATTCTGCATAAAATAAGAAGCCAAAAATCCAAGCCAAAATGACCTGTAAATAAGCCTAACTTCTCGGATTTTTAACCCATTCATGCTAACTCCGAATGACTCTAAACCACTTCCACTGTGTAGATATCACTAACAAGAATAAAAGAAAAATACAAAAAAATAACTAACCCAAATAAGTGGACCAAAAACCCAAACCCTAGTTTCAGGATTTCCGGATTAAAAGCCTCATATCTTCCTTATTCAGTGTCCGATTTAATCCTACTCACTTTTGAACTAATGTAAATTCAATTACCTTCAAAACAAGACCAAGTTCAAGTGAATCGGAGCTCGTATGTGAAAGTTGGGTTTTGGGCCTCTTTTGTACATTGTATATTTTCGCGGTTTTTGACCTTGTATTTTATGTATATATTTTTTTAATCAATAAAAATCCAAAAAAAAATTAGAATTAAGTGTCTTTATTTATCTCTGATTTTACCGTAATTTTTCCGGATTTTTATCTGATCAAAAAAATGATATAAAAATTACAAAACCCCAAAATTAAGGTATTCTATGTACATAGGATACCCCAAAAATTCACTTTATGCAAATGATCGATTTTGGTTTTGATGTCATCATGAAAGTTGTAGATCTCATCGAGACAAGCAATTTTCGTGAAGAAAGTTTTTCGATCCGAGGTCATTTACTATTTATTTTCGATTTTACAAGATATTTATTTTCGGAATTTTCTGGTGCTGACACGTGGCAGCACCTGGTGCCGCCACGTGTCAACCATTTTTGGCACTATTATATATTCGTTTTATAAAAAAATTAAAAATAAAAGACACACGTGCGTCGCACGTGCCTCCAAGGCGCGTGCTCCGCACGTGCACCTCCTCCTCTCCCTTTGACCCGCCACGTGTCGTACGCAGGGCCGCCCGATCTCGGCCGATCGGACGGCCCCTGCTCGTCTTCCTCCTCCGACCCCCCTTTCCCAAATCAGAGCTTCGCCGCCCCGCGTTTCTCGCCGCAAATCGCGCGCCGCCCGCTCATCTCAGATCGCGGCCGCGTATCTCGCACTGCCTCCATCTCCGATTCGCACCTTCGTCAAATCCATCACGATCCCGCCGTCAGCCCACCTTCCTTCTCCAGCCGAAACCCTCCAACCCTATTTAAAACCCATCGTCGTCCTCCTCCACTTCATCCTCCGTTAGCATCACAGAGGACCGGGGTGACAGCCCGGCCGCTCTTCGTCTCCGGCGAGGTCCGGTCACCATCGGGTGGCCGTCGCAGCGCCTCCTCGCGTGCGAGGCACGTGACGGGAGGGGTCACGTCAGCACCTCATCAGCCCGACGTCATCAGGAGCAGGAGGGTCACGTGCTGCGCACGTGACCGCGGGAAAAATTGCGAAGACCCCCCTGGGAGATCTCCATTTTGCGCAAAGAGCCCCGCCAGCCAAGGGCACGTGACACGCACGTGCCCCACTGGAAATTTTGCAGCAGTCTCCCTAGGCCTGTTGGTAATTGCTCTTAAGTCCCCCCTGCAGCTTTATATTTATTTATAATATTTGCATCTGTACCCCTGTGTTCCTTCGTATATTTGGACCTCATCTCTACATTATTTTCTTAATCCAAAAATTGCATGATGTTTGTTAATTGATTCTCTACACTTTGACATATTGTGGGTATTTTTGTGACGGATGGTTAATTAATAAATAATTGTTTTGTGAAAATTGGCGTATTTTACCCATTTTCTGCTTTGAAATTCACAATTGATTAACCGTTGCTCTAAAAATTCTCGAAAAATCACATCTTGTAGAGTTAATTATTCTTAACATTGTGCCCAAAAAGATTTGCATTTACATGCATATTTTGTCCTGTAAAAATCATTTTGCATCTTTTAGTATTTAATTTTTAATAGGTATTAAACCCCACATTTTCGAGGATTAGGATTTTTCTGAGATCCGCTACCTAGTGATAGATCTCAGATAATTTTGATTCTTGGAAATAAGTAGGTTTGATATTTATTAAAATTAAATATTAAAAATCATTTTGTTTGCATTTAAAAATCCATAAAAAATTAATATTGCATCCAAAAATTCCAAAAAAATTACAGTGCACCCATTTCATCATGTTTACATCTCAGCCAAGTTTCGTATTTTTCGGACATCATTTGAACGTAATTCATATTTTAGTCCATAAAGTAGGCCGGATTTGCATATTGCACCCTATATTGCATTGAAAATTCCAAAAAAAGACCGACTCGAAAACCGAACACGAACATTGATAGACTTAATTCTAGGTTGTTCCTTTGCCTCCTTGTGATCGACCTTGGGACTTGCCCAAGTAAAATAAACATAAAACCACGAGATTAAAAATTGAATAACTTATTTGTGGTATTTTCTTGATCGTTTCCGATTGCCGCCTACAACGCACAACACGATAAAAACTACTTATTAAACGCAGCATCTTCGGATACGTCAGATGGCGCCGTTGCCGGGGAGGCAAACGGCTTAGATTTTTGTCTAAATTTTTTTTTTCGGTTTTCCGCATTCGGGTAGCCTGACCCCCGAAATTTTCATTGTAAATCCCATAATTTTTTTAACATTTATTTCATTTATTTTATTTTTGATTATTTTGAGTCACCCTCTCACAATTTCTCTCTTATTT
Organism: Ottelia alismoides; assembly: GCA_037367405.1. Lineage (NCBI taxonomy): Eukaryota > Viridiplantae > Streptophyta > Magnoliopsida > Alismatales > Hydrocharitaceae > Ottelia > Ottelia alismoides. The sequence goes on from JAZKJV010006230.1 coordinate 305,260, forward strand.
TTATTGCGAGGTACCTTGTACGTGGAGCGGTTTTCAATAATCGACGCAACTTCACCGACTCTTGCAAAAACCGCAATTAATTTAAGATCGAGTCAAGTCGTGAGAGAGCGTAGAGTCTAGGTTTTTATTTTCTGTAATTTTTAAATTTTTGTAATTTTACAGCGATGTTCGTTTGGACTCTCGCGTGTGTATAAAGACCTCTAAACTTTATTCTGTGGTGTGTCGTGGCCTGTTTCACTCTCCGGAGAGGGTGGGGCCCGACTTGAGTGGCGAATAGGATAGACCTGCACATACGGCTCTCAGAGCAATTTAATTTTTGATTATGCTCGTAGGATCTTAAGCCACACTTCACTTTAATCGAGACGCACATAGATCGTTCAATTTAGCCAAAAATTTAAATCAATTCTTCCCGCTAATAGAACTTTCTGCTTAGGTGCGGTTTTCCATCGGCTTGCATTTCATTTAGAATAATTTTTAAATTCTGTCTAGCATCCCACATGGAGATTGCGAGGATTCACTGTAAGTCTTCTCACTGAGCATTCATCATAGTTTTCCGCGTGCATTGACTTTTCCCGAATTCCTCCCTCTTGTTTTTATAACATAACTTTAAAGGAAATTGGGACTGGACGGTAGACGTATATTTGTGCTCATCTAATTCTTCAGTGATCACTCATTAAAATTGGGACTGCTAAATATAGCCGATCTTAATAACCCATAAAATCAAGAATTTCTGCGGGAGAGCAACCCCGACCTTGGATGATTTTATTTTTCTGAGTGAGCGAGAGACGACACTTAAGGATAGAGCCCAAATCCAAAATCTCAGCTCGCTAAATTTTTTTTTGCCAAGATTGAATTATCACCAACTAAAATTGAAAAAATAATAGCCAAAATCTTACGGCTTCATTGTGTGAGTTGGTGAACCCAGGGTTTGATTTGTGTTTGTATTGGTGTGCGTGAACCGATATCGAAGATCAATAGCCGCACATTTGATAAAATTTTCTGTCCCATACAATCATCTCTCCCATCTCTTGATTTTAATCTCATCATGGAAATTTTTCCAAATTTCAGATCCAACCCATCATTTCTCTCAACTCCTTCAAAAATGACCGAACATCAAAACAAATCTGTCTCGGTTTGGCCCAAATCAATTGCATCATCTTCTTTCAATAATCCCCCAACATTTGTGGGAAACTTTCAACCGCAAATGAAGTCGGCCACCTCATTGAATCCTTACTCAAAACATCCAACCAGAAATAACCACTTACCATCTTGGACTGAATCACCTCATTCTCAATCTCTCGCCAATGAAACCTTTCAAGATCGAAATCCCTTTAAATCCCATGATTGGCAGAGAAACCAAACCCAGATGGAAGGACATGCACTTATTGATCATCAGCGTTGGATTAACCACGACAGACCCCTCGTCAGACATGAAACCCATACAGAGGATTGGACGGACCTCCTAGACACATATAGACCCTGTATGCTGACTCCACAATATCAAGATCTGACCAAACATGATCAACGGACCGAACTCTTCTCAGATCAAATACACATGCCTGTACCTTTTGAGCAGCCTCCTTCCATAAATTTTGAGGAGAAATTTTCAACAAATGATCGTATAATGGATATTCCAAGAAATTCTCCTCTCCGCTCGTACAGAAAAATGGAAGACGAAATTATTGAACAAAATCCGAATGCTCCCATGGTTGATCATGAACAAAATTGTGAGGATAATGTTTCGAGGATAAAAACAAGATTTGAATTGATGGAGGATAGATTTCAAAAATTTGCCGACCGAGTAATCTCATTCTATGGTAGATCGGGTGTAAAATTAAATGAGGAAATGATTGGATCCCATGATGAAAATTTGGAGGATATTCAAAAACCTAGGGATGAGTCTAATATCAACACCTCTGCTTATTATTCCCCTAGGAATGCCTATGCCTCTGACCCAAATTCTGAATATCAAGGCCCCTTCTCATCTGAGGAACACACCACATCACCACACCACACAGAAAATACAAAAAAATTTGAAAATCCAGAAAATCTCATAAAAATTGAATCTGAAGAAGATCTGAGGAATTTGGATCCTGCTTTACGGGAAGCACTGGAAAAATACTTGATTTTTGAACTCCCCATTATAAAGGCCATTGAACACTTCCCTGACCTTAAGAAATTTCTAATGGACAGATTAATTGTCAAAAAGTCAGGAAGGATTAGAACAAAAACTGAAAGACACATCTTGTCAATGACCTCCTCCTTGGTGTTAAGGAGAAAAACCAAGAGCCGCATAGTGAAGCGGTTGCCCAGATTTGACTGTGAAATCAAAGACATAATTTTCACACATGCTCGTATTGATGACGATTCACCAATCAATATCCTCCCGACCTCTGTATTTCAGGAACTCAAACTCGGATCGATTCGGAAGATACGAGAGATTGTACAATTAGCGGACCGATCAATAAAAAGGCCGAGAGGAACCATTTCTGTCATCATGAAATTCCAAGGTGCTCCGCTCAAGGTAGAATTCACGATCATTGATATTGAGCATCAAGGAGAATTCACCCAGTCTCCAATCATTCTCGGAAAACCATTCTTGGCATTGGCCAAGGCGAGTATCGATTGTGAGACTCGGGAAATAAATTTTACGGCATTGGAATCACTACGATCTGATACAGTCTTTGAGGAACCACGATTTTCTGAGGTAATCCACGAAGTCCCCAACAACCGCAACCATGAAATGGTAGAAGAGCCCTACCCCACTGCTACACCTGAGATTGCGTTTGTTTTTGAGACTATTGGTTTAGAGACTCAACCCGATATCTCAATTCCCGCAGCTTTCAAAATATACAAATCCTTCTACTACGATCCCGAGACGTTTGCATGGTCGCACCCAGGAGCAACATACTCTGATTATCTTGACCAAATCCTCCCAAATCAAGAGTGCACCAACATTCAGGAAACAAAGAACGAACACGTAGCCCGAACACTGACCAAGGAGAAGAATTTTAATGGCTATTCATCCGGGTACTCAAGTGAACCGACATATTCACGAAACAAGAAAAAGAAAGTCACCTTTGATCTTTCGGAAGAGGAATCGGTTGATGATCCCTCATCAGGTCCGGAAAAGGTAGTCTACATGAGTGAAGTCTGTTCGGCAACTCTAAAGCCATATCTTCGCAAGGATCCAAAATTCGATTCTCGTTGGACAACTCCCGTTCCTAATTATTACTCATCCAAAGCTGATGCTCCTACCTTCCACAAGTACACTGGAATTATTTCTTATGAGCTGACTGAGACTGGAGCGTCTGAATATTCATCTGAGGACAAACTGATTGATCTTAAAAAGGAACGAATTTTGAGGAAACAATTGAAGAAACAAAAAGACATGAATATCTGGAGTGTGTCCACTTTCAAATATTATTCCTCTGAGGATAACTCTGATGATGGATATCTTTCATCTGACTCAAACACTTCGTCCACTATCCATCATGACTTTTCTGAGGATGACACTGATAATAGTTGGGAATCATATACTTCATCTCAAACTCATTACGATCTCCCACCGCAGGCTCACAAGAAGATTAGCCGAAAACCGCCTTAATCATCGGCTACCCACTCTCCCTCCCGACCACATCGGTCTCCTTGTACAGCTTCTTCCTCTACTTAGGCCAAGGCCTAAGTATAGGGGGGACCGATGCCATCTATATATACCATCACACTCCACCTCCAGATCGACTCGCCTCCTCCCTTATTTTATACTTAGGCTGACCAAAGCCTAAGTATAGGGGGAACCAACGTCCACCTGTATATACTCTCCTCATTCACATACCCTGACCGCTTCATTTCTTTTTCTTTTCTTTTCCGCTCTTCTTCTATACTTAGACTATTCACAGTCTAAGTATAGGGGGCGTTTTTGTAAATCTTGTTCTTTTTGACTCTCTTACGCTTAGCCCGAGCTATGTCTTCTTTACGCTTCTTGTGCTTTGAGGACACATCACTCGCTAAGTATAGGGGGGGTCTGTATATACTTTGTATATATTTTAGCCATACCTCGTACTTGCGCATAAGTCTATATGTATTTACGGGGTGGGCAATTTTTCTAAAAAAACACACACACCTTTTTGCCACTAACACTGACTATGCCCAAAATTTTTAATGGCTTCTTATTCAACAAAAAAAATATATCAAAATAAAAAATGTATCTGCATTTCACACACTCGCATTTCACCAAGCATCGCATTTGCATATGTGAAAAGTCTTTGGGTTCTAAACCGAGTTATGAGCTGAAACCGAGAGTGGTCTGGACTTGACCTTAATCCACCTAATTTTCAGAGGAACTTCATTGAGAAATAGGATTTTAGAGTCTTCAGGTCTTTGACTTAATTCTTTGAGTTCTACATGACAATGTACAGCGTTTGAATCTTAGTGTCTAACCTGGTCTCTTCATTCTGGGTACAACTCTGGAATAGGGTATTAATTTGTACTCTCGCACTATGCACTTAGCTCAACTCAGACGGGATGTTGGAAGACTATGTAAGTTTCTTTTCTGGTAGCGTGGAAATCTAAAGACCGGAGTACGGGTTGAAATAAAGCTTCGCAAAAGGGATGGACGGCTGGGCACAATTTTTTCTAAGACCCCAAAAAATGTACGGAAACAAAAGATTCTATATCCGTAGGGGCACAACAAGATCCAAGCAGAACCACCAAAAATTCCAAATACAAAGAAGCAACTACCAAATAAAATCTGACCAAAAAGTTCCAAGCTTCCAGAAACCTGCAGATCTTGGTGGAGACTCGGCTACACTGGCCATCTTCACAAGGAGAGGTGATTACACTGGTGATGAATCCACATTTCATCATCTTTATTCTATCATTTTGGCACCAAAAACCCTAGCAAATACCTGTAAATAGCCTTAAATCAAGCATCTTAGCATTCATGCATGTGCATCTAAACAGTGTATAAATTACTGTAATTAAGGCCAAAATTATAGAATAAATAAAGAAAAGAAAAAGAATAAAATATTGTAAATATTTTATGACCCGAAACCCCGAGACCTAGGCATCTTGATGAATAGGTCGACAAGGAATAAAGTAGGGGGAGATAAGGGCCAAAAATACCAATAAAATCCCTTTCATTCTATTCATTCTTTATTCATTTTAGGACCTATTTTTGGTTCCACTTTTTATACATCAAATAAAGAAACTTTGTACATGAAAGTTGTAGATAATTTTATAAAGAAAAATACAAAATTGATTTCACAGAAAAATAATGTACAGATCAAAAGTTATGGTCTGAATAAAAATCCAGAATGCCAACTTCCCAGACCCGTATCTCACAAATAAAAACTCCAAATGCAGCGTACTCACCTTTAATTGTATATAGAAGAAAATAATCTAATTAATGGCGGTGGTTTCGCATTTGGCGGAGCTACGGTTTGAAAGTTGAGTTTTGGACCTTCATTGTATACTTGTACATATTAAAATATTCAATTTATTATTTATTTATTATTTTTATAATTTTATATTTTTATAATGTTGTAAATAATACATATAATAATTATGTGCATCAGAATAAAAACATAATTAAAATACAAATAAAAATACTTGTATATATTCAATACATAGGTACATAACCTGTACATATACCTATACAAAACATACTTCTATTTTATTAATCATACAAATTACATCAGAAAAATAAAATAAAAATATATTTGTATACATAAAAGTATTTTATAATTTTATAAAATCATAAATAAAAATAATAAAAATAAAATACACAAAATAAAAATAAAATACTAAAATACATAGGTATTTTACCTATATAGGGTTAAAAAGGTAACTTGTAAAAATATAACTCCTAAAAATAATTAAAAATCAAAATAAAATACTACATAAAATTCTAAGCATTTTTTATTTTATAACTTTTAATTAATTCGGCCATTTATTATTTTTAATTTAATTAATAAAATGTTTTTCCAGGGTTTTCCCTGGTTGGTCCACGTGGACCAACCAGGAGGCCAGGACTGTTGACCAAGGTCAACAGTCTGACCTACCCCCTGTGGCCTTGTCAGAGGCTTATTTTTGGTCGATTTCTCGGTTTTTTCGAGGGCGCTAGGCACCTCATTTCGTGCTAGCGCCTTCTTGACTTTTGATCATCGATGATCGAGGAGGCTCGCCCATATCTAACATCGGTTTGTGGATCACTGAATCGCTCCAGAGATCTTGGTCTTTGGACCCCTGCCACCACGAGTCAAACCACATAAAATGAAACCCCTTCTTCCCTTTTGATTTCGAGTCCCCTTGGTCCACCCTTCAGCGCCATCATCGTGCTCCTGAGCTCCGTGGAGGTGACAGCTCCATCGCCAGCCCTTCAGCCCAGGCGTGCGAAGTCGAGGGAAGCTCCACCACCTCCGCCAACAGCCGGCGTCGAGGTACCCTTTCTCCTCTGGCTCCGGCCATCGAGGGCATCCCCCCGCTTATTTCTTTCTTGCATTTAGTTCATGTTATCTTAAGCTTCAAAAACCCCAGAAAAATTCTAAGTTCCATCGCGTATTTCGCCACTCCAAGCATCATCGCCGGAGCGCACCTCCGGCCACCGACGATCACATTCCCTCGCGTATCTATTAGGTTCTCCGCGAGGCCCAGGCAATTTGCCCTGGGCCTTTTCACCACTTTTTGCAGGTCAAAGACCCTTGAACGCACCTGGAGGGCCATTTTGATTCCTCGCCGGAGATATTTGGAGCGCAAAGCTCCGCCGCCTTCGCGCCAGCACCTCGACGCTCCTCCGGCGAATCCGAGCCATCCAGTCCATAGAAGGACCTTCCAGGAGCCTGCAGCTCCATTTTGGAGCCCATCCATCGCCTGAGGAGCGAGATCGGGGTCGGGGAAGTTCGCCTCCGCCGGCCTTCTTCCCTGTTCTTCCTCCTCGCTTCTCCACCGTCCGATTGAGCCGCAGCTCCAGTTCGCGTGACGACCGTCCGATCTTCCAAGCCCGTCCACCGTCAGATCTCTTTCTGAGATCTAATCTCAGACGTCAACGCCAACCGTCATCGGCCGTTCTCGTGCTGCCACGTGGATAAGTGGCCCACTCCCCGCCGTTGGATCGCCCATCGCCGCCAGCCGTTGGATGCGCGCCACGCGTCACCTGCGGAGCGCCCGAGCGAGGGTATTTTGCATCCCAACCCTCGCATTTTTTGTATTTAATATTTAGTATTTAAATTTTTGCCTGTAGTGTAAAAGTTTTGTAATATTTGCAAAAAGACCCCCAGGCTTTGTTTATTTGCACTTAGGTCCTTCGCCACGTCACCTCACGTGACCTGTACACGTGAGGTGTGGGCATTTTGCAGAGGGACCCTCGGTTGTTTGTTTATTTAGTTTTAGTACCAAAACTGTGGCGTTAAGTGTAAACTTTTTGGTCATTTTGCAAGTAGGCCCCCAGGGTTTCAACAAATTACATTTCAGTCCTTCCCAGGCGCGTGCAAGTCACGCGCCCTGGTGGGTAAATTTCTAGGAAGCCCAGGCGGCTTTTGTAATTAACTTTTGGTGCGATAAATTAAATATTCAGTGTATAGTTTTGTGGAAAATTGCATGTATGCCCCTGGATGTTTCGGATATTGCACATATACCCCTGCCAGGACTGTTTAATGTTTGGATGTTTGCTCGAATTAATTAGACCATCTTTTTAAGTCCAAAAATTCCCCAAAAATAGGGTTTAGCTACTGTTAACGTGTACTTTGACGCCATCTATTTAGTTTTTTATTTTACTTTATTTTTATATTTATTAAAAATCAAAAACTTGCTATTTGTGCACTGTCTAGCTTAGAAAACACCAAAAAAATATTAAAACACCTCCAAAAATTCCAAAAAAATCACCTAGTGTCTATTTTATTCTATTTTAGTGTCAGTCCAAAAATCACTAAAAATCTCAAAAGAAAAACACTAAAAATTTAAAAACACTCAAAAACTTCAAAAAAATATATAAAATAGTAGAAAACTCCAAAAATCAAAATCTCAGTTCCTGTTTGTTCCTTATTTTGTCCTTTTTATTTGAAAAATAGTGTGAAAATTTTGAGCTACTGGTTGTTATTTTTAATTCCCATTTTTATCACATCCAGCTTTATTTCCACTGTTTTCCTTTATTTCAGTAATTAAAAATATCAAAAACACCTTGAAAAATCCCCAAAAATCACAAAAACAGTAGAAAATCACAAAAATATCAAAAATATTTTATTCCTGAATTTTTGGTTATTTTTGCACCATTTTATAAATATTTTAGCTTGCATTTTATTACATTGCTTTTATTTTCCAATATTAAAAAAAGAAAATATAAAAATATAAAATATAAAATATAAAAATAAAAAAATCAAAAATCAAAATACAAAATTAAAAATTAAATAACAAAAAAAAATTAAAAATTAAAAACCCACAAAAGTTCATTTGCTTGTTTGCTTAGTGTAGACACTCCACACATCACACACACACTTTAGCATTCATTTGCTTGAACTATCCTGCTTGTTCCCTGTGTTCGAACTCTCTACATACTTGCACCTATACATCTTTTATGTAGAGTTAAAAATAAATTTGACTCCACACTTATTTTTCATTGATTGATATTTGATTGTGGGTTCACTGTTGATTAATCGCATTTTATTGTGGGTCGCCACAGCGACGCATTTAGACCCTCGATAATTGGTGATTATCAACTGGCCACCCTCCAGTTCTTTTCTCATTCTTCTATCTTCTCCCCCCAATTCAATTGTGAACACAGCGCGACAGACCTTAGAAGGAAATACCTGACTCCCCGAGGACGAGTTATTGGAGAGGAGGCTTGTGCGGTAGTTCGGCATTCTGGGTGGGAAGAGCTAAAATATTTCACACACAAGAGTCGGTTATTCAATGTTCATAGGGTATACTTTGGGAAGATGATTGATCTAAGATGACTTCTGAGCAGAAACTGTAGCAATGATGTGTAGAACTTGAGGGCTGTTGATTTTAAAATTCTAAGTCTCACAGAAGTTCCGACACACAAATAAACCAAAGGTTGAGTTTAGGTTCACTTTCACCTTCAGCTCATGGTCTTGGTATGGAACCCAATCTCATTTCACCTCATGGCATTTCTTTTTGATGCTCAGGGACGAGCATGGTTTAAGTATAGGGGGATGATGAATCTCGTATTCATCACTCTAAATCTCATTTATTAAGCTCAAATCCCTAAAAATCAACAGCATTCTTGCATCTATTCTGCATAATTAGCATTAGTGCATGATTTCATAAGAATTGCATATTAGCACAAAATTCTGCATAAAATAAGAAGCCAAAAATCCAAGCCAAAATGACCTGTAAATAAGCCTAACTTCTCGGATTTTTAACCCATTCATGCTAACTCCGAATGACTCTAAACCACTTCCACTGTGTAGATATCACTAACAAGAATAAAAGAAAAATACAAAAAAATAACTAACCCAAATAAGTGGACCAAAAACCCAAACCCTAGTTTCAGGATTTCCGGACTAAAAGCCTCATATCTTCCTTATCCAGTGTCCGATTTAATCCTACTCACTTTTGAACTAATGTACATTCAATTACCTTCAAAACAAGACCAAGTTCAAGTGAATCAGAGCTCGTATGTGAAAGTTGGGTTTTGGGCCTCTTTTGTACATTGTATATTTTCGCGGTTTTTGACCTTGTATTTTATGTATATATTTTCTTAATCAATAAAAATCCAAAAAAAATTAGAATTAAGTGTCTTTATTTATCTCTGATTTTACCGTAATTTTTCCGGATTTTTATCTGATCAAAAAAATGATATAAAAATTACAAAACCCCAAAATTAAGGTATTCTATGTACATAGGATACCCCAAAAATTCACTTTGTGCAAATGATCGATTTTGGTTTTGATGTCTTCATGAAAGTTGTAGATCTCATCGAGACGAGCAATTTTCGTGAAGAAAGTTTTTCGATTCGAGGTCATTTACTATTTATTTTCGATTTTACAAGATATTTATTTTCGGAATTTTCTGATGCTGACACGTGGCAGCACCTGGTGCCGCCACGTGTCAACCATTTTTGGCACTATTATATATTCGTTTTATAAAAAAATTAAAAATAAAAGACACACGTGCGTCGCACGTGCCTCCAAGGCACGTGCTCCGCACGTGCACCTCCTCCTCTCCCTTTGACCCGCCACGTGTCGCACGCAGGGCCGCCCTATCTCGGCCGATCGGACGGCCCCTGCTCGTCTTCCTCCTCCGACCCCCCTTTCCCAAATCAGAGCTTCGCCGCCCCGCGTTTCTCGCCGCAAATCGCGCGCCGCCCGCTCATCTCAGATCGCGGCCGCGTATCTCGCACTGCCTCCATCTCCGATTCGCACCTTCGTCAAATCCATCACGATCCCGCCGTCAGCCCACCTTCCTTCTCCAGCCGAAACCCTCCAACCCTATTTAAAACCCATCGCTGTCCTCCTCCACTTCATCCGCCGTTAGCATCACAGAGGACCGGGGTGACAGCCCGGCCGCTCTTCGTCTCCGGCGAGGTCCGGTTACCATCGGGTGGCCGTCGCAGCGCCTCCCCGCGTGCGAGGCACGTGACGGGAGGGGTCACGTCAGCACCTCATCAGCCCGGCGTCATCAGGAGCAGGAGGGTCACGTGCTGCGCACGTGACCGCGGGAAAAATTGCGAAGACCCCCCTGGGAGATCTCTATTTTGCGCAAAGAGCCCCGCCAGCCAAGGGCACGTGACACGCACGTGCCCCACTGGAAATTTTGCAGCAGTCTCCCTAGGCCTATTGGTAATTGCTCTTAAGTCCCCCCTGCAGCTTTATATTTACTTATAATATTTGCATCTGTACCCCTGTGTTCCCTCGTATATTTGGACCTCATCTCTACATTATTTTCTTAATCCAAAAATTGCATGATGTTTGTTAATTGATTCTCTACACTTTGACATATTGTGTGTATTTTTGTGACGGATGGTTAATTAATAAATAATTGTTTTGTGAAAATTGGCGTATTTTACCCATTTTCTGCTCTGAAATTCACAGTTGATTAACCGTTGCTCTAAAAATTCTCGAAAAATCACATCTTGTAGAGTTAATTATTCTTAACATTGTGCCCAAAAAGATTTGCATTTGCATGCATATTTTGTCCTGTAAAAATCATTTTGCATCTTTTAGTATTTAATTTTTAATAGGTATTAAACCCCACATTTTCGAGGATTAGGATTTTTCTGAGATCCGCCACCTAGTGATAGATCTCAGATAATTTTGATTCTTGGAAATAAGTAGGTTTGATATTTATTAAAATTAAATATTAAAAATCATTTTGTTTGCATTTAAAAATCCATAAAAAATTAATATTGCATCCAAAAATTCCAAAAAAATTACAGTGCACCCATTTCATCATATTTTACATCTCGGCCAAGTTTCGTATTTTTCGGACATCATTTGAACGTAATTCATATTTTAGTCCATAAAGTAGGCCGGATTTGCATATTGCACCCTATATTGCATTGAAAATTCCAAAAAAAGACCGACTCGAAACCGAACACGAACTTTGATAGACTTAATTCTAGGTTGTTCCTTTGCCTCCTTGTGATCGACCTTGGGACTTGCCCAAGTAAAATAAACATAAAACCACGAGATTAAAAATTGAATAACTTATTTGTGGTATTTTCTTGATCGTTTCCGATTGCCGCCTACAACGCACAACACGATAAAACCTACTTATTAAACGCAGCATCTTCGGATACGTCAGTTTTACACGGTTTTTCCTCGAGCCCCTAGATTTAGGATTTTCTGCTTGACTGTGCCGTAATTAGTATGATCCACACACTTAATTGATTGCCTGTTCCTATAGAGCGTTAATTGGATCTACTAATAAATCATTAATAAAAATAACTGACTCACTCCCTTCGTAACCTACGTGCCGTAGCCTACCCTGCCAAGCGCTGCTCCTGAACCCGATGTGTCAGGAGGAGGAGGGGTAGACCGAGACCGGACCCTTTGGCTTGAAGGATCGGTGACCAGTTAGACAGTTCTTTGAGTAGAAATTGCCTGCTTAGGACTCGGTTTTCACCGCTGCACCATATAGGTAGTTTCTTTCTTGTCTTTACATTATACGCGGATCATCTTGCATGTAGAGTGCTGGAGACATGTACGCATTTCTATCTTTGCATGCATCATTGATTTTATCGCGCATCGGCTTTTTCGTCTTCTCCTCCTGTTTTTGACTTAATAACCAGGAGAATCGAAAATTTCGTTAGGCGTTTCTTTTTATTTGAAAAATATCTAAAAACAAAAACAATAAAATCGGGACTGCTAATCACACTTGACCTAAAAGACACTTCACTAAAAATCTGTCTTGGGGAGAGTAACCCCCTCCTTGTTTGGTTTGGATGAGCGAGAGAGTGATCCGCACCTTAGGATAGAGCCCACCGGTACCTTCCTCGACTGATTACCGACTCTTTATTGCGGGACAATCGGTTGGGGATAGTATCGGGTATCCCAGCAGGTCATGTAATCGCTCTGATAGACTGATTGTTCACCATAATAAAATAGACAAGATAATTTGACCGGTCCCTTCGGTCTTCAGCTCTGTGTGCGTAGGTGAATTGGGGGTTTGCTTGTTCATCTTGTGTGATTTCCAAATCCCTTCGATCCTCCCTTCACTCTTCTTCCGTTCTTCTCCTTTACCCCTGGATGATGGATTCCCCTCACTTAGAGCTGACTCTTACGGCTTCTTCTCCATCTTCTGACCATCATTCCAGTCCACCTTCTAGGGAGGTTGGATCTCCGACCTACCTCCCGCTCTCTCCCTCCCGTTCATCTCACTACTCTGGGCATGCTGTGCGAGACGTCCGAGGATACCAGATAGAGCAGATGCGAGACCCGGACGATGTTGTTGCTGAGTTGAGAGCGCACTCCGTGGGTGATCAGAGAGAGCAGTGGACATCATCAGACATATCCTATTCCAGAAGGATGGAGGAGCAGATAGCACAGGGAGCTCAGTCAGCTTCTACACTAGGTCCATTCGTCTTGGATTTGGATTACATTCAGCGACTGCCGACATTTTCAGGAGAGGCGCACGAGGAGCCTTATCTTCACCTGTCCGCATTCGAGGAGTTTTGCAGAGCTCAAAGATATTCAGACATCACTGCAGAGGAGCTGATGAGCAGGACCTTCCCCTTCACACTTCACGAGAGAGCCATGAGATGGCACCGACGATTGGGGAGGACATTCGAGACGTGGGGAGATCTACGCCGAGAGTTTCTACAGAGATACTTCCCTCCACGTAGAGCAGATTTCATGCGGTCTTTGATCACCGACTTTTCAGTTGACCCCCAGGAGCCATTGCAGGAGGCATGGCCGAGGTTTCTTGACCTCTTGAGGAGATTTCACGATCACGGACTTCCACTGACAGATCTGATAGAGATCTCCATGCGGGGGATGACCGCAGAGCAGATAGCACTGGTGATTACCACATGTGGCGGTTCACACCGCAGTTCCGACATTCACCTACTAGATACCATCTCGAGGCTACTTTCACAGAGTTCTTCTTCACGAGATGCCTTAGTTGGAACAACACATGCGGACGATGTTGTACCAGTATGGTGTGTCACTTTACATGATGAGTCAGCTTCTACACACCAGCCCGAGGACTTGGAGCAGACCGCACCACTGTCAGAGGAGATGACTGCGATAGCAGAGGTCCGGACCCAGAGTCTTCTTGAGTTCCCGTTGGTTTTACAGATGGAGTTCGAGGCAGTCCCAGAGTTTCCAGTCGACGAGTCTTGGATATCAGATCCTCTGATACTCCAGGAACCGGAGGAGCCCCAGCTTTTGCAGCCATTGACTCAGCTACTTCAGTTTCCAGTCCCGGAGGAGTCAGTTTCCTTCCTGCAGAGACACTTCTTGGATGCAGACAGCTACCAGGACTTAGCCCAGCAGCCACAGCTCGAGGAGGGACACCATTTTGAGAATACAGACATAGAGAGTCCCGTCTTCGAGCCTTTTGTCCTCCACTTTGTTGAGACAGATACACTTGCTGAGGACAAGCTGGCAGCCAGCATAGCTGCAGAGCGAGGATCAGACGCAGACACTTTGCCAGCTTCCGCGGTGTTGACTAATACCTTCTCCTGCTTCCAGATTGCCGAGACCTACACTTCCGACGATGATGCAGCCTGGTGCACTGAGTGGATACTTGATATCAGCGCAGATGCCCATCTAGATCCTGACCCTCTTCTTGTCACCTCTGATCCTACATTTCTCCCCGAGGGTTATCTGCGGGAGGATGCCACACTCGATGAGTACTCGGTTTCACCTGCTGAGAGTGTTTCCGATCTGGCGGAACACAAAGTCGAGTCTTTAGATCCTTCTGATTCTGAGTCTTCTCACCTCGAAGACCCTCGCGAAGATGAGCCTATCCTAGAGATATTCGATGATCTGCCTGATCTTCTTCTATTCTATTCATCGGATATCAGTCTTCCTAGAGAGTCTCCTGATCTTGATTGTCCACACCTGTTTGAGACACTGATTGACGTGGAGGATTCTATTACTGATCCATCCTTCTCCACGTTTGATTTCTTCGGCTCCACACTCTCACTCCAGTCTGATCCCGAGCCGATGGTTTCTTTTGTGCTACCGGATCCCGATCACATACTTCCGTATGATTCGCCGGTAGCAGACACCCGCCTGATTGCATACCTGGGTGTCTTCCTTTACACTGTTGAGTTCGCCGTTTTTCTCATACCGAGACTGCGACGACAGTACGGCATTCGCCTTACAGATGCCGTCCTGGACCAGAATACAGCCTTGTCCTAGCCTTTGCGCCCAGCTAGGGGCGTAAAATCTAGCGCTTGTTGAGAGGCACCTCAACATTGTACTCTTTTGTATATACGTGTTTCATCTTACTTTGATCTTTCTTTCTTCCGTTCTTGTTTTCACCCCAGGTCTCGCTTAGGATTATCTTTGCTATACTTAGGATATTCCTCATCCTAAGTATAGGAGGGTGAAAACACCGGGTTGTTCTTCGTTCTGTTTCATCACTTCTGTTGTGTTGCCTATACTTAAGGTTCTTTACCTTAAGTATAGCGGGAGTGATGTCCTCCTTCTTGTATATATTCGTAATTTTCTCCGTATCTTTCTACCCCTGTTTTGCTGCCTATACTTAAGGATATTTTACCCTAAGTATAGGGGGTAGACCCTGTACATTCTACACTCGGTTTCCCCTTAGTGTACAGCCTGCTATACTTAGGATTACTTGATCCTAAGTATGGGGGAAAACCCGAGATCTTCTTGACTTGCTATTCATTCATTCTTCTTTGTATATAGCCTTCCTTTTCACTTCCCTATACTAAGCACGAGTTATGTCTTCTTTATCACTCTTGCCTCTGAGGACATCGTTCGAGCTAAGTATAGGGGTGTGTGTATATATTTCATATATACTTTAGCCATAACTCGTACTTTGTGTGAGTGTGTAAATAAATAAAATGGCTAAAAACCCTAAAAATCACAAAAAATAAAAATTTTTCATGTACATAAACATTCTTTTATTTGCACATACATAGCTAGTGTACAAATTATTTTTGTAAAAATGTTTTCAAAAATCTTTTGTGTAAAGCTTGTGTAAATATTTTCTTATCAAAATTATGTATATAGTATAAAATTTTTCCAAAATATTTTGAAAATCAAAAGTTTGCAAAAATCTTGTGTAAATGTGTGTAAATACTTTTGCAAAACTTGCACTTCATGCATTCATCTATTCATGATTTCAAAATATTTTTCAAAAATTTTGCATGTTTGTAAAAATTTGTGTAAATAGCATCTTTTGTACATATGTATATAGTTTTTCTGGATTATAGTTGATATTTAAACTAGCCTGGAATCAAATTGGGAAATGGAGCTTGATTAAGATCTTAATCTACCTAATTTATAAGAGGAACCTTATAGGCTTAGGTTTAAGGCTTTTCAGGTCCATGGTGACTTAATTCTTTGAGTCCACTAGGCTATGATCACATGTCATCTCAACGAGCCTAAGTAGAGCACTTAACAACAACACATGACTCATAGGGACAATGGCTTTACTTGGACACCAGCACTTTGCACCGAGCTCTCTACGGATGAGGTGGTGAGGAGGCAGTCTTCCTTGACTTGGGGTAGCATATGAGGGTAGTACTTCTAGGCGGAACCTTTCTTCTTCTTTTAGTGAAGGAAGTGCGTCTCAACTTGGTCTGGTTGCCGTGAGGTCTAACGACGGGAGTTGTGGGTTGCAATAAAGCTTCAAAAGAGGGATAGTCTACTGGCTCAAGAGGAAAAACTCCTTGTATATATGCTGCACATGTATATGTTGTATAGATGCACTTGAAAAAAAATGCAAAAAGAAAATAACTCCAAAAAAGTGGTGGGTCTGAGAGAAAATGATAATCCCACCGGAGTATGTATATAGAGTGCAATAAGCAAAGCTTGAGATTCATGATCCACCTTATGTAGCTTGCAGCAGCGAGACTTGGCTACACTGGTCAAGCTCCCAAGGATACATGGCTACACCGGCCATGGTCCATTCTCTTCTTCCTCCTCTTCTTGAGCCGGTTGAACTTGAACTTAGAAGGGAATACCCCACTCCTCGAGGAAAGAGTGGCCAGATTGAAGTCATAGAGTTACCTTGTTGGGGAGGGTTGTCAAGTTGCCATTTTTGAGGTGGAGAGCTTATACCTCACATTCACAGGACAAGGAAAGATTCATGGTCTTCAGGGTTTGTGTTTGATGACTTGTTCTGATCTGGATTATTGAGGAGTCCTGATTATAGATTAGTGGAACTTAGAGGCTGTTGAGTTTTAAGCTTAAGTCCAAATAAGGTTCGACACATTAATAATCCAAAGATCTAATCGAGCTCCATACCTCAATTTAATGAAGGCAAGTCTAATAATCAACCTTGATCCATGTACGTTCTTCTCTTTTTCTTTTTCTTTCTTCTTTTTCACTTCTTTTTCAAATAAGTGTTTGCTAAGGGACTAGCAAAGTTAAGTATAGGGGGGTGATGAATACTCATTCATTACTCTTTATTCTTATATTTTAGCTACAAAAACCTTTGCAAATACATGTAGATAGGTGTAAATACAAATAATTAGCAAAAGGCGTGCATTGTGTAAAAACTAATAATTAACATGTTTTTGTGCTAAAATAAAAGAATAAAGAACAAAAAGAAAAGAGGGAAATATTTAGAATAAATATTGAGCGACCTAATCCCAAGGGAGGGCTCAGCATGGGCCTGACCGCATAAAAGCCAAAGTAGAGGGAGATAGGGGCTCATGTGTGTAAATATATTTGTAAATATAATAAAAATATTTTCCTAAAAAAATAGAATCAAATGGCTTGTATATATTTATCATTATAAAAATCAAAACAAAATAGAAAAATTAAAAAGAAAATAAAAAGAGTCACTTTTGTACATATTCATCATGTATATGGTCCACTCTCCTATATTTATTTCACCCTATAAATAAATAAATTAAAATTCCAAAAATTTTGTAAATATTCTATCTTTTATTGTGTAAATAAATAAAATAAAAACACTAAAAACAAAAACAAAATAAAAAGAACAAAATTAAAAACCAAAAATACATTGTAAATATACCATGTACATAGATGTATATATCTATTTATTTCATCCTTGTTTATAAATAATAAAAATAAAATAAAAATACCCTTTTATTCCTAATTTTATACTATAAATAAATAAAATATAAAATAAGAATAAAACTGCACAAAAATAACAAATTAAAAATCAAAATTAAAAAGGCATATTGTGTAAATACCTATATATAGCATAAAGTGTAAATACTAATTTTTATTTTGAAAAATTAATTAAAAATCACAAAAAAATAGAAAAAATAAAAGAAACATTTTTCGTATTTTGAGTTTTTTTATAATTCGGCCATCTCCTATTTTAAATTGAATTTTTAAATCTTTTCCAGGTGGCCATCCCTGATTGGTCCACGGGGGATGTTGACCCCCCGGTGATGAATACTCATTCATCACTCTTTATTCTTATATTTTAGCTACAAAAACCTTTGCAAATACATGTAGATATGTGTAAATAGAAATAATTACCAAAAGCATGCATTGTGTAAAAACCTATAATTAGCATGTTTTTGTGCAAAAATAAAAGAATAAAGATTAAAAAGAAAAAGTGGGAAATATTTAGAATAAATATTGAGCAACCTAACCCAAGGGAGGGCTCAGCATGGGCCTGACCGCATAAAAGCCAAAGTAGAGGGAGATAGGGGCTCATGAGTCTAAATATTTGTGTAAACAAAATAAAAAAATATATTTTCCTCACCAAAAATATGCTTGTAAATACTTGTATATATTTATAAAATATAAAAACAAAAGAAAAATTTAAAAATCAAAAAGAATTAAAATACCCCTTTCATCATGTACATAAACCACTTCTATGTATTTATTTAACCTTGTAAATAAATAAAATTAATTTTCAAACTTTTTGTAAATATTCTATGTTTTATAATATAAATAAATAAAAACAAGTAAAATCAAAACAAAATAATAAAAATAGCAAAATTAAAAATACAAAAATACATTGTACATATACCATGTATATAAATGAACTTATATATATATATTTATTTTTACATAAATAATAAAAATAAAATAAAAATACCTTTTTATTCCTTATTTTATTCTATAAATAAATAAAATATAAAATAGGAATAAAATTGCATAAAAATAATAATTAAAAATAAAAAAAATAAAAAAACCATAATAGTGTACATATACCTATGTATTACCTACTATGTATATACCTTATTTTTATTTCCAAAAATTAATTAAAAATCACTAAAAATAGAAAAAAAATAAAATAAAAATATTTCATGTTTTAAGTTTTTGTTGAATCGGGCCCTAGCTACCCTTAATTTTCATTTCAAAATTAAGCCACGTGGCCCATTCCCATTAGGTCCTGAGAGTGTTGACCGCCCGGTCAACTCCCCCCCAGGACCACCCCGTCTCGGATCTGGGCGAAGGACCCGACTTCTCCCCTTTCTACCCGCTTGATCCGACACCCATTTCACCAAACCCCGGGTCCGAATCCTTCACCTCACATCCGACATCCTCGCCGGAGCCGCATCCTCGGGATCCGCGCGCTCCAGAGCTTGCCCGGACCCATCTTTCTCGGACCCCTAGCCGTATATAGCTGCAGCTCCGCCACTCGATTGCTGCATCTTTGGCCATTCGCCTCCTTCACCTGTGAGCTCCAGAGAGACCGCGAGAGTGACAGCTTGCGCCTCGACCTGTCGCAGCGAGGAGAGGAGGAGGACCCATCGATCCGGCGAGCACAGCCGCCGCAGCTCCGCCACCAGCGTGAGCTCCGAGCCTCGGAGGGAGACGATCCTTGAGGCGACGACCAGGAGCTTCCCCAGCTCCTCCCCAGTCTCTCCGACCACCCAGGTAGCTCCGATAGCCTATCCTTTTCGCTGATTTCCATTTTCGCCCTATTCGCTTCGCCGCAACATTTCGTCGATTCCGCCCGTTCCCGACCACTACTCGACCATCGGGTATTGCCATAGCCCTCGCCCTCCTCCAGCACCTTCTCCACGTTTCCATTCAACCCAGCTCGCACAAGAGCTGGGAACAGAGCTCCTCCGTCCACCACCTTCGCCAGATTTCACCGTTCCGACCCACGAGCCACCTTCGCCTCGCCTAACCGGGTCGAGGCAGTTTGCCCTCGACCCGTGAGTCTTCTGGTTCACTTTGCAGGTCGAAACGAAGGCCATCTGAGGCCCTTCGTCATCCAGCCAGGAGGCCCAGCTCCGCCGACCTCGCCCGAGCTCCTCGGAGCTCGGCTCGATCATCGGAGCATTCCGGCAGACGCGGGAGCACACCACCTTTCTTCTCCGACCATCAGAGTGCTCCCAGGAGGTTAGTTGCGCTTGCACGAGGCCGGCGAGTCTCGCCGGGGACCTGTTCTTCCAGCATCCTCCATCGCCGTCAGATCGACCTCGACGCTCCAGATTACATCACGTCCGTTCGTTCGTGGAGCTGCAACCACCGCCAAATCTTCGAGGATCGATCTGGACCGTCTGAGGCTAGCGGGTTAGCCATCAGCGCCTGACACCGTTCGATGCACCACGTGGACTAGCCCCAGCCGTTGGATCATCCCGAGGAGAGCAGCGTTGGACCCCCAGTCGCCCTTGACCGCTCGATCAGACACGTGGCGTCCATCCAGCCGCTCCGAGTAATAAAGGGTAATTTACCCTTAGGCCCTCCT
Source organism: Ottelia alismoides (assembly GCA_037367405.1). Taxonomy (NCBI): domain Eukaryota; kingdom Viridiplantae; phylum Streptophyta; class Magnoliopsida; order Alismatales; family Hydrocharitaceae; genus Ottelia; species Ottelia alismoides. The sequence continues at coordinate 325,546 of JAZKJV010006230.1, forward strand.
TCTTCTTTTATTTCGTTTTAGTCCTGTAAATATTAAAGTTAGTTGTTTAGTTTTAGGGTTATTTGCATAGTAGACCCCGTACTTTAGTTTATTTGCATTTATACCCTTGTGTGTTGTATGCCACGTGCGTCGTCACGTGTTTATTTGGATTATTTGCAATAGAGGCCCCTGTAGTTCTGGTTGTTCCTGATCGAATGAAAGTTTTTATATAATTGCATTTATACCCTTGTGCGTGAATTAATTGAGCATGTGCGTTATATTTTGGGTATTTTGCAGATAGGCCCCTGGACTTTTGGTAACTGTTACCAATAAGTCCTCGGGACTTATTTTTATTACATTTGGGTCCCTGAGTGCCCCAGGCACGCGCGTGGCGCGTGTTTTGCTGGGTATTTTGCACCAGACCCCCCAGAACTTTGGGTATTTGCACTTTGGTCCCTTTGCACTGTACCCTCTCTTTATTTTTGAATAAAATAGCAAAACACCTCCAAATCCAACGAAAATTGGACACATGGCTCCTGCCATGGTGTAAAATTTTTGTGGATTTTTGAGGACATTTTTGATTTCGTTTGATATTTTTAAAAAATCAAAAACCTTTAATTTTGCTAATGTCTAACTTTAGAAACCCCAAAAAAATATTAAAACTCACTTAAAAATTCCACAAAAATTAGTTACTGTCTATTTTGCTTAGTTTGATTTTCTAGCCAATTTTGGCTATTTTTCATTACTGAAAATCACTAAAAACTTAAAAACACTCAAAAACCTATAAAAATTCTAGTAAATAAATTAAAAATCCAAAAACAATAAAATTGGTGCCTAAATTTTCCTCATTTTGTCTTCTTTGTAGGAAAATTACCTCCAGGCCATTTTGGAGCGCTTAGATATTTTATCTAGGGCTTTTTGGCTCGGGCTGGACAGTACCATCTCTTTTAACTACTGTTTGATTTTTAGAAAATTAAATAAACCTCAGAAAATTCTCAAAAATTCATCAAAAACACTAAAAAATATAAAATACATAAAAATATTTTTGTTTGAATTTTTGGTTGATTTTTAGTGCTCTAATTAAATTGTTGAAGTGTGCTTTTCTTTGTTTTTCTTATTTTCTTTATACATTAAAAATTCAAAAAAAATATAAAATAAATTAAAAACCACTAAAAATAGTTTCTCCTTTGATTTTATTTCTTTTTACTACTTCGTAGGCCGAGAGGCCAACCCGTGCTCCTTGAGTTCGACCCTGGGTGCTATACCAGGTTAATCCAATAGCAGGACCGCTACTTCGTATTTTGATCGAATTTATCTTTATTGAGTGGTTCATTTTTCTTGATTGACACATCTGAGTGACCGAGGTCGCAATGACCATCTTAGAAACACCTGATTGCCTTAGTCGCTCGGATTTTCGTGTCATCAGAATGGCATCGTTGCCGGGGAGCACGGCTTAGTAGTTCTCTTTTCTTTTCGTTTTTGTTTTCGCGGCTTTTCGCAGCTCTTTCGGAGCTCACGACTTTTCGCGGCTTTTGTCTATATTTTATTTTTGTTTTATTTTGTTTTATTTTCTTTTTCTTTTATTTTTATTTTTGTTTTATTTTGAGTGTTTATTTTATTTTGCATTTTTGCACATATACCCTTAGTTCCATTTTCATTTATTTCCCTTATTTGATTATTTATTTTGGGTCTGACCATTCTTCTCTTTCTTGCGAGGGCTCGAGGACCGAGGCGGCTGCTTTCGAGAAGCCGACGCAACCGCGGGATTCGGAGGCGGCTCTTTTTCTTTGCGGAGCTGCAGGAGAGAGTGAGAGAGAGTTGAGTGGGAGAGGATTTTTCTTTTTATTTCATTATTATTGTAATAATACAGGGACACTCAGAGACTGGACTTGGACTGTGATTGGACTTAGCGGGTCTGTTTCGCCGAGCACCGGTGTGCTCGGGGGACCCTTAGGATTTTCGCGGCTTTTTTACGCAGTTTTGGTTTTCTTTTATTTTCTTACTGCCTTTTCCGGTGTTTACGCGGTTTTCATCGAGCCCCCAGATCTAGGAATTTCTCTTGCTTGTGCCGTAATTAGTAGGATCCCCACACCTAATTGCTTGCCTGTTCCTATAGTGCGTTAATTGGACCTACTAAAAAATCATTAATAAAAATAACCGACTCATCTCCTTCGTAGCCTACGTGCCGCAGCCCGTCCTGTAAAGCGCTTTCTCCTACCCCCGATTTGTCGGACAGAGGAGGGACGGGCCGAGACCGGACTCTTTGGCTTGGAGGTCGGTGACCGGTTAGACGGTTCTGCGATAGAAATTGCTCGTCTAGGACTCGGTTTTTCCCGTTGCATCATTTAGGTAGTTTACTTTTCAGTCTTTAAATTCTGCGCGGATCACTTGCATGTAGAGTGCTGGAGGCAGGTACGCATTTCTGACTCAGCATGCATCATTGATTTCATCACGCATCGGCTTTTTCGTCTTCTCCCCCTGTTTTGGACTAAATAACCAGGAGAACCGAAAAATTCGTTAGGCCGTTTGTTTTTATTTGAAAAATATTAAAAAGAAAAACCATAAAATTGGGACTGGTTAACACTATTGATCTTAAAATACGCTCACCCTAAAAATTTTGTCTTAGGGAGAGCAACCCCCTCATTGTATGGTTTGGATGCGCGAGAGAGTGACCCGCACCCTAGGTAGAGCCCTCCGGTGTTAGTCCCGACTGAGTACCGACTCTTCCGTGCGGGCCAGTCGGTTGGGGTAGCATCGGGTATCCTAACAGGTCACGTAAGCGCTCTGATATTTTGTGTGTTCACCTAATAAAATCGACAAGATAATTTGACCGAACTTTCACGGTCTTCAGCTCGCGTTGCGTTGGTGAACCGGGGGTTTGTTTTGTGATCATAGTTTCTCCAAATCTCATCTGCCTTACTCGCCAGATCAAGATGATGGGTAGACGCTCTCTTAGGCAGCCTCTGGCTGCACCGCTTTCGGGCACGTCTACCCAATCATCTAGGTTGGCCCGCGAGAGCCAAGACCAGCTCTCCGAGCCCGAGTACGACTCCGCCCTGTTCCCCTCGACCCCCTTTCTTTCGGTCCTGAGAGACATGAGCCCGAGGAGAGATTGATAGATTTGACAGCACCTGAGTTGGGCTCGTTTGATTTTGCAGCAGACGACATGACCGACAGTTCTGAGGATCGTTCCCGTCAGCCTGAGCACTTCGTATTGGATCAGGGAGCGATCAACTCCACCCTGATCGCCTCGTTGGAGACAGTCCAGCAGCAGCTGAGGGATCAGGGAGCATTTATGCTAGACATGAGGAGAGAGATGGAGCAGATGCGAGCAGAGAGAGCAGAGCGAGAGCAGAGGAGAGAGGGACCGAGGATCCCAGATGATGCGGATGCAGCAGCCGCAGCAGCCGCCGCAGCAGCGGCAGCCGCCGCAGGAGCGGCCGGAGGACCACCGAGACCGATGCGGGAGTTACACAACCCCGGATCGACGCTGACGCACCACTGGGTAGTACTTCCAGCGATCGTGGGGGACTTCAAGTTCCCCCCGAACACTTCGCAGCTACTCCCCCGCTTCCACGGACTCGCGACAGAGGAGCCCCATCTCCACCTCCAGGAGTTTTTGATGATATGCAGCACTGTCCACGACCGTCAGGTAGACCAGGACACGATCAGGATGATCACCTTCCCCTTCTCCTTAGCTAACAGAGCAGCCACCTGGCTGAAGCATTTGGGGAGGTTTGTTAACACCTAGGAGCAGCTCCGCACCGAGTACTTGAACAAGTACTATCCACTCGGGCGGACGAATGCAGCGAGGGCCCTGATCAGCAACTTCTCCATGCTCCCCAACGAGCAGTTTCACGAGGCATGGGAGAGGTTCCGAGAGCTCACAGACAGATGCCCGTACCACGACATTTCCAAGCCGAACCTAGTTCAGAGCTTCTTCAGTGGGTTGACACCAGAGCTCCAGGGTCTGGTGAACGCTTCTTGCGGCGGGTCCTACTTCGCCAAGGACCACGACCCTATTTACGAGGAGATGGCCGAGAATTACATGGTGATGTCCCAGACGCGGTTGTACACACAGAGACCCCAGCAGCAGCCAGGACCCGTGCAGTACCAGCGGATAGCACGGGTCGATGCAGGTCCATCTAGTTCGTCCGCAGTCGCAGCAGCACAGGCAGAGTCATCCGCTGCGGACATGGGTATCATCAGCGAGAAGTTGGACCGCATGGAGCTGATTGAGAAGAAGCAGTGCCAGAGCATTACGCCGATGGAGCAGATGGCACAGACTCTGAGCGACATGAAGACCCAGCTCATGTGCCTCCAGGAGGCACAGACGGCTTCACATCCCCGTCTTCAGTCGCGAGGCGACTCCGGCAGCAGCAGCTCGTCCCAGCGCTCTAGCTCCCTACAGCAGCCTAGACAGGTTCATCTTGTACAGGCGGAGCCGTACCAGCAGCCGCAGCCCATCTACCAGCCGGATCAGCCTCTGGCAGTACTCCCGCCAGCCCCCTATGATGCAGAGCCGTTGATGGATGTCAACGGGATTTGGTATGACCGCCCCCAACCTGGGATCCGACGAGACCATCCCGGATTCAGGTGGGGGAGTGGAGGTACCCAGCCCCAACAGCAGCCAGCCGGTCAGGGAGGGCAGTACGCCCAGCAGAGAGATCACCAGCCGCAGCAGCAGCCCCCAGCATATCAGTCATACCAGCCTTCGTCCTTCGGTCCTCTTCCCTATCAGCAGCAGGGACAGTCTTGGAGACGTGAGCAGCAGGCTCACCCAGCAGACCAGCAGCATCCCTCCTCCTACCCCGCTCAGCAGCAGCAGCAGTTCTAGCAGCCTCAGCAACAGAGAGGCTACCCGTCGGGTTCCCATGAGAGCCCTGCCTTGGACGACATAGCCCGCCTACTCACGGACCAGCAGGCTACCTTTCGATGGGAGATGGACGAGTTCCACCAGGAGATGCGGGACCTCGTGAGAGGGAAGGCCGCCATTCCTGCACAGATCGAGCCGAACCAGAACAACCTCAAGAGGAAATCTGAGCAGGTAGTTCACACTGAGCTTGCCACTCCTAGTGACCCATTTGATGATAAGTCTTCGGATCTATTTGATGCTGATTTTGTTAAACTTAGGAGCGGTAGAGCACCAGCAGGCGGCGCCTCATCTGAGCGACGACGCGAGGATCCACCTAGGGCGCCAGATGAGGAGGAGGAGAGCGGTACTGATGCCGCACACGATGATGACGGTGGTACTGACGCCACCAAGGATGCTGATTCTATCGGCGGTACTGAGGCCGCCGCTTCACCAGTTCGAGGAGGTGGTATTGACGCCATCAGCATAGCCGAGCCAGCCGGCGGTACTGAGGCCGCGAGACGTCCAGTTACAGAACCAGCCAGAGGTGGTACTGAGGCCACCGGTGTTTGTTTTGATAGAGATGTTGTCTTTCCTCGTGTTGATGTATCTTAGAATTCTATTTTGAATAAAAGAAAAGGTTTAGCTTCTTCTGGTCCCACTGTGGTGAGTGATGTATGTGTGGATCCGACCGTCGAGCCGTCTAGGCCTTTTCCTAGTCCTTCATCTGCGAAGGACCCTGTGATCCCCTTCCCTAGAGCCCTTCATATGGGGAAGGGGAAGAAAAAAGAAAAAGACCCAAAAAAGAGAGAGCAGGAAGAATTCAGCCAGAGCATGATCGACAGATTTCACATCCAGCTGACCCTCCAGGAGGCTTTGCAGCACATCCCCCTTCTTCAGCGATCTTTGAGAGATAGGACCACAGTCAGGAGGAGGAGGAGGAACCATACTTCAGAGATTCATGTGTTGACGAAAGCCACGTGTTTTGCGATCCAGAATCGTCTGCCAACCAAGAGGCCAGATTCAGGGGCCCCGTATGTCAGATGTCAGATTAGTGAGCAGAGGTTCGACTGGACTCTATTAGATAGCGGATCGTCGATCAACCTTCTTCCGGCAGCCCTTCTCGACCGCTTCGAGTTGGGCACTCTTAGACAGAGAAGGACAGTCCTTCAGTTTGCTGATCGATCTGTCAAGAGGCCGAAGGGGTTATTGCGAGACGTTATCGTCACGATTCAGGGCCTGAAATTCCCCGTGGACTTCGTAGTGTTGGACATGGAGATCCCTGATTCAGTGACCGATACCCCCATCATCCTTGGTCGTCCGTTCTTGGCCACAGCGAAGGCGGTGACTGATCATGATAGCGGGAAGGTATACTTTCGCGTCGAGGGCGAAAGTGTACAAATAGAGACGGCCGAGGACTACAGAGCCAGAGAGAGAGAACGCTCAGAGGCCAGCACCGATTCAGAGCAGCTGACAGACGCAGAGCCAGACATCCACCAGGACTGTGATTTTGTGATCACAGACGACGAGGCAGCATGGGCAGATCCTGCAGCACAGGCCATCCTCTCATTTTCAGATACAGCTGATGCCGAGATGATAGCAGAGGAGAGTCTGGAGAGCACAGCCCTGGTCCAGGATACCACAGAGGCAGCAGAGCCGGTCCTTGATCGCGACACGATTTTCAGTGATGGTGGTGCTTAGGCCACCTTGCTCTACGGTGGTACTGATGCCACCGCGGTTGATACAGATCCCTCGGATTCAGAGTCTGATTGGGCAGACTGTGATGATCAGATGCCAGACTTGAGTCCACCTGAGCCTACAGATGAGGAGGAGGTTGATACAGAGCAGATCAGAGACAACACAGTTGAGCAGCCTTCTCCAGATCCAGTTTGCGAGAGTTCGCTTTCTTTCTCCCAGGCAGATCTGGCAGACTTAGCAGCATTGACACATTTCCTTCCGCAGCCAGATTTGCCAGCACCCAGCTGTCCAGAGCTGAAGCCGCTCCCTACTTCGCTAAAGTATCGGTTCCTTGCGGGCGAGCCTGAGATGTACCCAGTCATCATCTCCGTTGATCTGACTGGAGAGCAGGAATCCCGTTTGATGGGGGTTCTTGAAAAGAACCGCAAGGCGATCGGATGGAGCGTAGCAGATCTCCATGGGATTAGTCCATCAATGTGCTCCCACCATATTTATCTCGAGGAGGGGGCGAAGCCGTCGCGTGAGTTCCAGCGGCGGCTGAACCCCAACCTGAGAGAGGTCGTGATGAAGGAAATATCAAAATGGTGGAGTGCAGATTTTATTTATCCCATTTCCGACTCCAAGTGGGTCAGCCCCTTGCATGTGGTGCCCAAGAAGACGGGCATCACGACTGTGATCAGTGAGTCGGGAGAGGAGATTGCTACACGAGTACCCACCTCTTGGAGGGTCTGTGTTGACTACAGGAGACTCAACCAGGTCACCAATAGGATCATTTCCCCCTGCCTTTTATTGACCAGATCATTGAGAGACTGGCAGGGAAGAGCCATTATTGCTTCCTGGATGGGTATTCGGGCTACAACCAGGTGGCCATCGCTCCTGAGGATCAGGAGAAGACCACCTTTACCTGTCCCTTCGGCACATATGCTTTTCAACGCATGCCATTTGGGCTATGCAATGCCCCTGCGACTTTTCAGAGGTGCATGCTGTCGATCTTTTCGGACATGGTAGGGGAATGTTTGGAGGTCTTCATGGACGATTTCTCGGTCTACGGCGACGGATTCGACTCCTGTCTTGACTGCCTAGACCGAGTACTCCAACGATGTATTGAGTACCATTTGGTTCTATCTTGGGAGAAGAGTCACTTCATGGTGACTCAAGGGACGGTGCTTGGCCATATCATCTCCAACAGGGGCATGGAGGTTGATCCGGCCAAGGTTGATGTCATTAGGAAACTCACACCGCCGTCCAATTTGAGGCAGCTACGGTCATTCCTGGGGCACGTTGGATTTTATAGGAGATTTATTCAGGATTTCAGCAGGATTGCCCGGCCGTTGACTGACCTCTTGACGAAAGACACCGAGTTCCTTGTCGATGACAAGTGTCTTTCATCCTTCGTGACTCTGCAGCAGTGTGTTATTGAGGCTCCTGTCCTCCAGCCGCCTGATTGGTCTCTCCCATTCGAGATCATGACGGACGCCTCCGATTTTGCAGTAGGGGCAGTGCTGGGACAGAGGAGGGATGGAGTTCCATTTGCCATTCACTACGCTAGCCGCACATTGGATTCCGCTCAACGTAATTACACGGTCACAGAGAAGGAGATGCTAGCCGTAGTGTTTGCCCTAGATAAGTTTCGATCTTATATCATTGGATCTAGAGTGACTTTGTACACAGATCACACCGCCATCAGGTACCTCATGGCAAAGAAGGATGCCAAGGCCAGACTGACTAGATGGATCCTTCTACTCCAGGAATTCGACATTGAGATCAAGGATAAGCCTGGAGTTAAGAATGTGGTGGCGGATCATCTCTCCCGTTTAGAGCAGCCTGAGGAGTCTGAGCAGATTGACCCTATTCGAGATACCTTCCCAGATGAGGCGATCCTTGCTATCGCCTCACTCCCATGGTACGCCGATATTGTGAACTTTCTCGTTGCTGGGAAAGTCCCACAAGATTGGCCCAGGCAGAGGCTTGAGACTTCCTTGCGAAGGCCAAGTCCTACCACTGGGAGGATCCAATCCTTTACCACGAAGGAGGGGATAGCGTCTGGCGTCGGTGTATTCCTCAGGAGGAACACCATAGCGTCCTCACTTACTGCCACAAGCTTGAGGCAGGAGGACATCATTCTGGGAGGAGAACGGCACAGAAAGTGCTCCAATCCGGTTTGTGGTGGTCTACCCTCTTCAAGGACTCTGATGAGTTCGTGAAGAGGTGTACTGACTGTCAGAGGATGGGCACTTGTGGACAGCGTGATATGATGCCGATGCAGCCCATTCACTTCTGTGAGGTTTTTGACGCATGGGGCATCGATTTCATGGGTCCATTCCCTAAGAGTCAGGGATTTGAGTACATTCTGTTGGCCGTGGATTATGTTAGTCGTTGGGTGGAGGCTATCCCCGCCCGAGCCGCTGATGCGAGGACAGTTTGCAGATTTTTGAGGAAGCACATCATCACGCGGTTCGGCATTCCACGAGTTCTGATTTCTGATGGGGGGTCTCATTTCATCAACGACCAGGTGAAGGCCCTTGCTAGCGAGTTCGGTATAGACCATCGTGTTGCTACACCTTACCATCCACAGACGAATGGTCTAGCCGAGGTGTCGAATAGGGAGATCAAGACTATATTGCAGAAAGTCGTCCGCCCCGACCGAAAGGATTGGTCACAGCTTTTGGACTCGGTCTGGTGGGCATATAGGACGTCTTTCAAGACACCATTGGGCACATCTCCCTTTCGCCTCGTATATGGCAAGTCGTGCCATTTACCTGTTGAGCTGAGGCACAAGTCACTTTGGGCAGTCACAGATATTCTTATGGATCCAAATGGTATGGGAGACCAGAGGAGGGCAGAGTTGGCAGCCTTGGAGGAGCTTAGAGATACAGCTTTCTCAAACAGCCTACACTATAAGGAGAAAGTGAAGGAGTGGCATGATTCTCATATCAGCCACAAGCATTTTGAGATTGGACAGAGAGTATGGCTGTTTGATGCGAGGCTACGTCTATTTCCAGGGAAGCTACAGAGCAAATGGAAGGGACCCTACTTGGTCATGAAGGTACACGACAACGGTAGCATTGATATATCTGAGTTGTCTTCTGAGAGTACCTTTCGAGTGAACGGCCAGCGGCTCAAACCATTTCTAGATCATGAGCCGCGGGTCGCAGATCTTGCCCCTATTCATTTTGTGTGAGATGTGGTCTTTGACTCACATCTAATGCATCTCACGCCTGAGTTTCACTGATCTTCCGCCTTGTATAGATCCAGCTGTCCATATCGCTACATTCTTTAGTCCCACATCCCTTTCTTCATCTTGTGATTATGCTATACTTAGGGTGCACTCTACCCTAAGTATAGGGGGGATGTGAGACCGTTTGGGTATTTCTTTTGTTTCTGCCTGCCCCTGTTTTGCTGCCTATACTTAGGGATCTTTCACCCTAAGTATGGGGGGGTAGACCCTGTACATTCTTCACTCGGATTTCCCTTAGTATACAGCCTGCTATACTTAGGATTATTTAATCCTAAGTATAGGGGGAAGACCCGAGATCCTCTTGACTTTTCACTCATTCTTCTTTGTATATAGCCCTTCTTTTCACTTCCCTATACCTAGCACGAGTTATGTCTTCTTCATCGCTCTTGACTCTGAGGACATCGTTCGAGCTAAGTATAGGGGGGTGTGTATATATTTCATATATACTTTAGCCATAACTCGTACTTTGTGTGAGTGTGTTAATAAATAAATTGGCTAAAAATCACAAAAATTAAAAATTTTTCATGTACATAACATTCTTTTATTTGCACATAAATAGCTAGTGTACAAATTATTTTTGTAAAAATAATTTCAAAAATCTTTTGTGTAAAGCTTGTGTAAATATTTTCTTATCAAAATTATGTATACAGTACAAAATTTTTCCAAAATGTTTTGAAAATCAAAAATTTGCAAAAATCTTGTGTAAATGTGTGTAAATATCTTTTTGCAAAACTTGCACTTCATGCATCATCCATTCATGATTTCAAAACATTTTTCAAAAATTTTGCATGATTGTAAAATTTGTGTAAATAAGCATCTTTTGTACATATGTATATAGTTTTTCTGGATGATGGTTGACATTTAAACTAGCCTGGAATCAAATTGAGAAATGGAGCTTGATTAAGATCTTAATCCACCTAACTTCTAAGAGGAACCTTATAGGGCTTAGGTTTAAGGCTTTTCAGGTCCATGGTGACTTAATTCTTTGAGTCCACTAGGCTATGATCACATGTCATCTCAATGAGCCTAAGTAGAGCACTTAACAACAACACATGACTCATATAGATTATGGCTTTACTTGGACACCAACACTATGCACCGAGCTCTCCACGGATGAGGTGGTGAGGAGGCAGTCTTCCTTGACTTGGGGTAGCATATGAGGGTAGTACTTCTAGGCGGAACCTCTCTTCTTCTTTTAGTGAAGGAAGTGCGTCTCAACTTGGTCTGGTTGCCATGAGGTCTAACGACGGGAGTTGTGGGTTGCAATAAAGCTTCAAAAGAGGGATAGTCTACTGGCTCAAGAGGAAAAACTCCTTGTATATATGCTGCACATGTATATGTTGTACAGATGCACTTGAAAAAAAAATGTGTGCAAAAAGAAAACAACTCCAAAAAAGTATTGGGTCTGAGAGAAAATGATAATCCCACCGGAGTATGTATATAGAGTGCAATAAGCAAAGCTTGGTTTCATGATCCACCTTTTGTAGCTTGCAGCAGGGAGACTTGGCTACACCGGTCAGGCTCCCAAGGGTACTTGGCTACAATGGCCTTGACCCATTCTCTTCTTCCCCCTCTTCGTGAGCCGGTTGAACTTGAACTTAGAAGGGAATACCCCGCTCCTCGAGGAAAGAGTGGCCAGATTGAGGTCATAGAGTTACCTTGTTGGGGAGGGTTGTCAAGTTGCCATTTCTGAGGTGGAGAGCTTAGACTTCACATTCACAGGACAAGAAAAGATTCACGGTCTTCAGGGTTTGTGATTGATGACTTGTTCTTATCTGGAGCATTGAGGAGTCTTGGTTATAGATTAGTGGAACTTAGAGGCTGTTGAGTTTTAAGCTTAAGTCTGAATAAGGTTCCGACACATTAATAATCCAAAGATCTGATCGAGCTCCATACCCCAATTTAATGAAGGCAAGTTTAATAATCAACCTTGATCCATGTACATCCTCTTTTTCTTTTTCTTTCTTTCTTTTTCACTTCTTTTTCAAATAAGTGTTTGCTAAGGGACTAGCAAAGTTAAGTATAGGGGGGTGATGAATACTCATTCATCACTCTTTATTCTTATATTTTAGCTACAAAAACCTTTGCAAATACATGTAGATATGTGTAAATAGAAATAATTACCAAAAGCATGCATTGTGTAAAAACCTATAATTAGCATGTTTTTGTGCAAAAATAAAAGAATAAAGATTAAAAAGAAAAAGAGGGAAATATTTAGAATAAATATTGAGCAACCTAACCCAAGGGAGGGCTCAGCATGGGCCTGACCGCATAAAAGCCAAAGTAGAGGGAGATAGGGGCTCATGAGTGTAAATATTTGTGTAAACAAAATAAAAAAATATATTTTCCTCACCAAAAATATGCTTGTAAATACTTGTATATATTTATAAAATATAAAAACAAAAGAAAAAGTTAAAAATCAAAAAGAATTAAAATACCCCTTTCATCATGTACATAAACCACTTCTATGTATTTATTTAACCTTGTCAATAAATAAAATTAATTTTCAAACTTTTTGTAAATATTCTATGTTTTATAATATAAATAAATAAAAACAAGTAAAATCAAAACAAAATAATAAAAATAGCAAAATTAAAAATACAAAAATACATTGTACATATACCATGTATATAAATGAACTTATATATATATATATATATATATATATTTATTTTTACATAAATAATAAAAATAAAATAAAAATACCTTTTTATTCCTTATTTTATTCTATAAATAAAGAAAATATAAAATAGGAATAAAATTGCATAAAAATAATAATTAAAAATCAAAAAAATCAAAAAACCCTAATAGTGTACATATACCTATGTATTACCTACTATGTATATACCTTATTTTTATTTCCAAAAATTAATTAAAAATCACTAAAAAATAGAAAAAAAATAAAATAAAAATATTTCATGTTTTAAGTTTTTGTTGAATCGGGCCCTAGCTACCCTTAATTTTCATTTCAAAATTGAGCCACGTGGCCCATTCCCATTGGGTCCTGGGAGTGTTGACCGCCCGGTCAACTCCCCCCCCCAGGACCACCCCGTCTCGGATCTGGGCGAAGGACCCGACTTCTCCCCTTTCTACCCGCTTGATCCGACACCCATTTCACCAAACCCCGGGTCCGAATCCTTCACCTCACATCCGACATCCTCGCCGGAGCCGCATCCTCGGGATCCGCGCGCTCCAGAGCTTGCCCGGACCCATCTTTCTCGGACCCCTAGCCGTATATAGCTGCAGCTCCGCCACTCGATTGCTGCATCTTTGGCCATTTGCCTCCTTCACCTGTGAGCTCCAGAGAGACCGCGAGAGTGACAGCTTGCGCCTCGACCTGTCGCAGCGAGGAGAGGAGGAGGACCCATCGATCCGGCGAGCACAGCCGCGCAGCTCCGCCACCAGCGTGAGCTCCGAGCCTCGGAGGGAGACGATCCTTGAGGAGACCAGGAGCTTCCCCAGCTCCTCCCCAGTCTCTCCGACCACCCAGGTAGCTCCGATAGCCTATCCTTTTCGCTGATTTCCATTTTCGCCCAATTCGCTTCGTCGCCGCATTTCGTCGATTCCGCCCGTTCCCGACCACTACTCGACCATCGGGTATTTCCATAGCCCTCGCCTTCCTCCCGCGCACCTTCTCCACGTTTCCATTCAACCCAGCTCGCACAGGAGCTGGGAACCGAGCTCCTCCGTCCACTACCTTCACCGGAGTTCGCCGTTCCGACCCACGAGCCACCTTCGCCTCACCTAACCGGGTCGAGGCAGTTTGCCCTCGACCCGTGAGTCTTATGGTTCACTTTGCAGGTCGAAACGAAGGCCATCTGAGGCCCTTCGTCATCCAGCCAGGAGGCCCAGCTCCGCCGACCTCGCCCGAGCTCCTCGGAGCTCGGCTCGATCATCGGAGCATTCCGGCAGACGCGGGAGCACACCACCTTTCTTCTCCGACCATCAGAGTGCTCCCAGGAGGTCAGCTGCGCTTGCACGAGGCCGGCGAGTCTCGCCGGGGACCTGTTCTTCCAGCATCCTCCATCGCCGTCAGATCGACCTCGACGCTCCAGATTACATCACGTCCGTTCGTTCGTGGAGCTGCAACCACCGCCAAATCTTCGAGGATCGATCTGGACCATCCGAGGCTAGCGGGTTAGCCATCAGCGCCTGACACCGTTCGATGCACCACGTGGACTAGCCCCAGCCGTTGGATCATCCCGAGGAGAGCAGCGTTGGACCCCCAGTCGCCCTTGACCGCTCGATCAGACACGTGGCGTCCATCCAGCCGCTCCGAGTAATAAAGGGTAATTTACCCTTAGGCCCTCCTTCTTCTTTTATTTCGTTTTAGTCCTGTAAATATTAAAGTTAGTTATTTAGTTTTAGGGTTATTTGCATAGTGGACCCCGTACTTTAGTTTATTTGCATTTATACCCCTGTGCGTTGTATGCCACGCGCGTCGTCACGTGTTTATTTGGATTATTTGCAATAGAGGCCCCTGTAGTTCTGGTTGTTCCTGATTGAATGAAAGTTTTTATATAATTGCATTTATACCCCTGTGCGTGATTTAATTGAGCATGTGCGTTATATTTTGGGTATTTTGCAGATAGGCCCCTGGACTTTTGGTACCTGTTACCAATAAGTCCTCGGGACTTATTTTTATTACATTTGGGTCCCTGAGTGCCCCAGGCACGCGCGTGGCGCGTGTTTTGCTGGGTATTTTGCACCAGACCCCCCCCAGAACTTTGGGTATTTGCACTTTGGTCCCTGTGCACTGTACCCTCTCTTTATTTTTGAATAAAATAGCAAAACACCTCCAAATCCAACGAAAATTGGACACATGGCTCCTGCCATGGTGTAAAATTTTTGTGGATTTTTGAGGACATTTTTGATTTCGTTTGATATTTTTAAAAAATCAAAAACCTTTAATTTTTCTACTGTCTAACTTTAAAAACCCCAAAAAAATATTAAAACTCACTTAAAAATTCCACAAAAAGTAGCTACTGTCTATTTTTCTTAGTTTGATTTTCTAGCCAATTTTAGCTATTTTTCATTACTGAAAATCACTAAAAACTTAAAAATAATCAAAAACCTATAAAAATTCTAGTAAATAAATTAAAAATCCAAAAACAATAAAATTGGTGCCTAAATTTTCCTCATTTTGTCTTCTTTGTAGGAAAATTACCTCCAGGCCATTTTGGAGCTCTTAGATATTTTATCTAGGGCTTTTTGGCTCGGCTGGACAGTACCATCTCTTTTAACTACTGTTTGATTTTTAGAAAATTAAATAAACCTCAGAAAATTCTCAAAAATTCATCAAAAACACTAAAAAATATAAAATACATAAAAATATTTTTGTTTGAATTTTTGGTTGATTTTTAGTGCTTTAATTAAATTGTTGAAGTGTGCTTTTCTTTGTTTTTCTTATTTTCTTTATACATTAAAAATTCAAAAAAATATAAAATAAATTAAAAACCACTAAAAATAGTTTCTCCTTTGATTTTATTTCTTTTTACTACTTTGTAGGCCGAGAGGCCAACCCGTGCTCCTTGAGTTCGACCCTGGGTGCTATACCAGGTTAATCCAATAGCAGGACCGCTACTTCGTATTTTGATCGAATTTATCTTTATTGAGTGGTTCATTTTTCTTGATTGACACATCTGAGTGACCGAGGTCGCAACGACCATCTTAGATACACCTGATTGCCTTAGTCGCTCGGATTTTCGTGTCATCACCCGGTCAACTCCCCCTGGACCACTGAGTCTCGGATCTGATAACCGACCCTACTTCTCCATTTATTTCCCACTCGATCCGACAACCAAACACCCTAACCCCGGGCCCCAATTGATCCTTGTTCATCCCAGATCCTCGCCCGGGGTGGGTCTTAGGGATCCGAGTCGCGAGCAACTCGCCCGATCCATTTCTTCTCGGACCCCTGATCATATAAAGCATCTCCTCCGGCGACCTTTTTCCGCATCTTTGGACATCCCACTCGCAGCCGAGGAGCTCCTCCGGAGTGCCTGAGTGACAATCGCGTTCTTCGGAGTGGAAGCGAGGCTCGAGGACCTCGGGAGACCTCTGATCCGGTGGCTCTGCCGCCGTGCGCCGTCGCGAGCGCGCCCAGCCTCGGGGAGACGACGACCCCTTGCAGGCAATGACCCAGAAGCTCCCCGAGCTTCAGCCCAGTCGATAGCCTCCACCAGGTATTCCCTTTAGTCCGTAGAATAGTGTAGATTAGGATTTTTCGTTTTCAGTAGTTGTAGCTCCGCCGCCTCCGCCCTTCGTCTCAGTCCATCCATCAGCCCATCCGACTCCGCCACCACCTTCACGAGCCTCCTTCCGCACCTTCTCCACCTATCCACTCCCCCTGGCTCGCCCCGGAGCAGGGACCTCGGCCCTCCACCTCCGCCGCTCGCCGGAGGGCCTCCATATCGACGCATCTTTCACCCTTCGCGCAAGCTGACGGGTCGAGGCAGTTTGCCCTCGACCCATCTTTCTTCCTGTGCAGCTATCAGGCCGAATCGACCTCATCTGGAGGTCGGGACTTTAGAGCACAGGAGCTCCAGGTGTTCATCGTCCCTGGAGCTCTCCAGGGCTCCCCGCCATCATCGGAGCATTCCATCAGACGCGGAAGGTCCCCACGCATCTTCTCAGCCTTCCAGCAGCCGTTGAGGAGTTCCTACGCCCAAGATTTGGGCCGGCGAAGCTCGCCGGTCGTCAGTTCCTCCAGGACCCTCGCGAGCCGTCAGATCATCCTCACGCTCCATATCAGATCCCAGGCATCACTTTGAGGAGCTTCGCCACCGTTCGATCCATCTGAGGACCGATCTGAGCCACACGATCAGACAAAGAGGCACCTGTGATTCCCCAGCCGTTCGATCTCCACGTGCCGTCTTCTCAGCCGTCGATTCACCAAGGGTTTAGCCATAGTGCACCAGGACCGTTAGATCTGCTACGTGGTGGACCCAGAACCGTTCGATCAGGCCAGCGTTTCAGGGTTAAGGCGTCATCACTCTCACCGTTGGATCAACCACGTGGCGCTACATCAGCCGTCGACAGTTAATAAAGGGGTAAATAGCTCTTAGGCCCCTCTAGCTCTTGTTTATATTATTTAGTACTGTAAATATATAGTTTAGTTCTTTTATTTTTGTAAATATTGCACTGAGGACCCTCCTTTTTATTTGATTTGCATTTATACCCCTGCCAGTTGTGGACACGTGCGTCGACACGTGATTATTTGGTACATTTGCAATTTCAGCCCTGTGTTTTTGGCGTGTTATGATTTATACTTTTATAAATAGGAATGACAATCAGGTCCCCCAGACCTGAGTCACGTGTACCGTGCGTGGCCCGAGGGGTATTTTGCATTTCTAACCCCACAGTTTCCAAGCTTGTTATCCAAGGGGTCCAGGGTTTTATTATAATTGCAGTTAGGTCCCTATACACTGTACTTAGGTTTTGATTTTGAATAAAATATCAAACTCACTCCAAATTCAATGAAAATTGGACACATGGCTCCTGCCATGTTGTAAAATTTTCTAGAATTTTTGGAGACATTTTTGCTTTTATTTGCTATTTTTAAAAATTCAAAAACAACCTTTTTCTTTACTGTCTGATTTAAAAATTCACAAAAAAATATTAAAACCCATCTAAAAATTATAAAAAAATTAGCTACAATTTACTTTGCCTTGCTTGATTTTCGGACCAAATTTGGTCATTTTTCATTATCTAAAATTCATAAAAATTGAAAAACACTAAAAACACCATAAAAATTATAATAAATAATTTAAAAATCTAAAAACAATAAATCCAATGCCCAAATTTTACTTAAACTCTCTAGTTTACAGGAAAATTACCTCCAAGAGTGTTAAAGCCCTTTTGCAATTTAAATTGGCCTTTTACTCCTGACTGGACAGTACCTTCAGTTTCTTGCCTTGTTTCATTTTTAGAAAATTCAATAAAAATCAGAAAAATCCCAAAAATTAACCAAAAACAGTAAAAAATATACAATACATAAAAACATTTTTATTTGATTTTTTGGTTGATTTTTGAGTGCTTTAATAATTGGTTGCATTTGACTTATTCCCTTGTTTTCTTATTTTCTTAATTAATTAAAAATCCAAAATAATATATAAAAAGACTAAAAACCACCAAAAATACCTTTTCTTTTCTTTTATTTTATTTTTGACTACTTCGTAGGCCGCAAGGCCATCACGTGCTCCTTGTGTTCGACCCTGGTCGCTATACCAGGTTAATATAATAGCGAGACCGCTCTTCGATTTTGAGTTGATTTTCGTCTGATTTGGTGGTCTATTTTTTTTCGATTGATCACCCGAGTGATTGAGGTCGCAACGACCGCTTGAGATACACCTGATTTACCTCGCTCGCTCGTTTTGTGGTCATCAATGATAGATTTCAGAAAGCTTCTGGATCTAGCTTATTCAGACTATGTGAGTTCATCTAGGGCAGGGACGAAGCCAGAAATGTTTACTTGGGGGGGGGCAAATTATTGAGACTACACACATACATATACACATATACATACACATACATGTAGATACATTATATATATATAATTTATATATGTTATTATTTATCTTTAATTATTAATATTTATTTACAAAGAATTTTTACAAAGATATCCTTATAAATTATGATTTCACATAAATATCCAAAAAAATATTATATGGACGAAAAGGTCCTTACAAAATTCTTAAAATCACAAAAACTTTTATTAATAGAATGTTAAGTAGTACCATCAAATCTAATATTTTTTAAAAGTAAACTCATATTATACTTATTATAGGGATGCAAAGGGATATGTGTGTACCTATTCCTTATAATATATTTTGACAAGTGTATATGTATATGTATTAAAATGAATACATATATAAATATCACTTTAGAACCCACGTACATTTTTGTCTATAATTTCATATTTTTATTATATAGTTGTATATTTATTTTTAATTACATAAATTTATTTTATATAATTTGCATGATATATATTGTATTTATGTCATAATAAACCATTCAATTCATATATATATATTTGTGATTGTATTAATATTCAATCCATATTCATTTTATATCGATACTCAATTTTCAAGATATCGTGACACGTTATTCATATTCATCGATATCTATATTGAACTCATGTATTAAAAAAATTGGACATGATAACACCTATATGCTTGTCCATAACTAATCATTTATATCTTTATTTTGGTATCTTTTGCATAGTGTAATTACTCTTTACATTATTTCCTGACGGACCAACGGTACTGATATAACAAATGATATTACATTCTTTCCTAATTTCAAATATAAATAAATCTCGCTAAATAATTCATCATTATATATTAATCAACATACGATATAATAATGAATTAAAACTCTCTATATACTTATTTTATTCTTGTAGTTATTATATAGGGATGCAAATGGACGGATACATATACGGATATAGGTATTACTGAATCCTTATCCGTTTTTTGAATACGAATAACAGATGGGGATACAGATAGTGACATCTATTAAAATTATCTTACCATATCCTTAAGAAAGGGATACATATGTGAAACGGATACTGATCGCATACGAGTAGTGTTAAAATACTCTATAAAATTGACTTAAATATATGTGAATTGGATGAAAACCTATGATATAAATTTAGTAAACGTATTTGTATCATAAAAATTATACAAATATGGTAAAAGAAGGTATAGAATTATGTTACATATGGTTAAAAATAAATCTATGACTATATTTATAAACGAAAACGGATATACAGATATAGATGTTTGCGGATATCAAAATGATATCCATATCTATTTTAAAATGAATACAGATACATATGTAAAAAAATATTTATAAAATGGATACAGTGACGGATCGGATAAAGATATATCTGTAACTGTTTGTATCCCTATATATTAAACATGTAGTTCTTGTAAAACATACAAGTGTTAATAATTAAATTATCGTATTCAGATCACATTATTATTTTTTTATTGAGAAATGGAGGTGGAAGAATTATATACAACTTATAAACGAGAGATGGGGGGCCATTTTATACAACTTATTAACATTTATATTTATTTATTGTATTTAAATCATGTACTATCATTATTATATAATATATAATAAGTGCTTGATGGGAGACAGGGGGGGCCAAGCCCCCTCCCGCCCCCCCTTGTCTCCGTCACTGATTAGGGAGTGGTTCGATACATGCCAAACATATGATGATGATACAATAAAGATCGAAGGTGGAGAGGTTCACCACTTCAAAGGAGTTAAATCGGTGCAATTTCACATGTTTAATCCGGATGGAGTCCAACTCAAGAGGAAGATCATTTGGATAATGTATTTTTCCTATTTGTTACGTAAAGTTAGTTTCAAGCATTTTAGTTATTAAACACATTAACAATGTTAAAGACCTGTGGATAATTTGTATATTTTTTCTTAGATATTCATACCCGGATCGTGAATATTCATCTTTCATCTACTGAAATTTCGTAAGTGTTTTTTATATACATCTACTTCAAATTATTCTGTGCTTTCTTTCTTTATGGATAGATAATATGAAAATAAGATGTCATATTTGGGTTTCTTTTTCCTTCGAATTAAGATGTATGGCTTTAAAATTTTGGGATTATTTTCCTCAAATCCTCATTTTCCTAATACCACTTTCTCCGCACATTACATACTTAATTATTGATAGAGTATGGGGAGGTTGTTCTGTTACACGGAGTATTTTCCATTATTTTTTTATTTTTTTATAGAAAATCCTTTATGTATTTTCATCGATATATCCATCTAATATATCATTCCAATTTTGTTAGAAATGAAAACTCCTATACCCTCCATCCAGAACAGGTCGATTACATCAAATTTGAGATCGTTAAAATTATATGTTTTAGATGGAGGGCACATGAGTCTCTGTTTCTGACGAAATTGGAATATCATGATAGAAATTGGAATATCATGATAGAAAGCCTGCAAAATTATTTTAACTAATTCGAACACGGGCCACTACGTCTTAAGCTAGATTAAATCGATCCGAAAACTTGAAAGACTATTACGTGCGAAGAATACACCGAGCTTGCACACTTATTTCTCGTATAATGTAGTCCTCATGAGTTAAAATCTAGGGCCCGTTCGGTTCGGGAATAAGCAGGAATAAGGATGTGGAATAAGGAGAATAGTGATCTATTCTTTGTTCGGATGGAGGATAGGAATAAGGAGAATAAGGTGAAATAAAGGTAGGTAAGGTGGGATAAAGATAGGAATAAGAGTGAAATAAGATGGAATAATGGGGAATAATCATACCACTGGGAATCGTGTCAGGAGGAGAATTGACCCCTTATTCCAGGGCTTATTCTCCTACCAAACAGGCCGCTAGTTTTTTTTGTAAATAAGTCAGGTGTCAAAATCGGTTGAGCATTGTTTTATGGGGCAATATTTATATCGTCACGTCTCAAAATAGTTGTTTTTAATAATTTATGACATGTAAAAGGGTAAAAAAATTAGTGAATAAACTATATTTTGTTAGATATAATCTTTAAGAAGGGACATGCATGTTTGGTAAATAAACAAACGCTACGCATGCAAACATATGCATCGCCTAAAAAAGTCAAAAAGGATGGAATAAGACACAATATTATGTGTTGACCTTTCTTACTAATTTAATGATTATATGAAAAATAAAAATAATTATTCGTTGACTTTTTTGTTAATAATTGTATTAATTGTTACTGAAGTTAGTAATAATCGAAAAAGTTAACGGATAATCATTGTTTCGATATTCATCACGAATTTAATAAATATAGCAATGAAAAAAATTCATCATTAACAATAGAACATCGGAAGATATATCGATAGATATCTTATTACTCATTGTTGTAAGTCAATTTTGTTATAGCCCTCCCTTTTGAAGCTCATTTTCCTATATAAATGGAGTATATTCGAGTTATTGTGTGTGACTGAAGCTCGGGTCGAGCTTGATATTGAGTTCGAAGCCAGAGTTCAAATGAGCCAGCTTAAGCTTGAGGCCATTATTCTAATTTCTCGAATCGGCTCACTAGTCAGTAAACACTGAAATCGAATTATTAAATTGAGCTATCGAGCCGAGTTATCAAGCCAAGATATCGAGTTAAGTTGAGTCATCGAACACAGCTAATAAAAGATCTAGGTCATCGAGTTAAGTATAATTGTTGAGGTGAACTATCGAGTTGAGTCCCTCCTCTGCTCGAGCTCCATTCGACAACCTTGTCGAGTTAGAAGCCTAGTCCACGTTCAACTTGTTTGCTAATCCAACAAAGCTCATGCGCTAATTTAGCGAGCCTAGTCTATCGAGCTCGACCTAGTTGACACCCTTATCATTGTCTAATAACAAAAGTCACAAATATTTTAAATGTCATAAAATCTAAGACTATAATTTACAATCACAACGTCTCCTTTATTTTTGAAATAAAAGGGAATGATTCCGGAGCTTCTATTTATCTACAATTCTCAAAATAAAAAGGCATATTTTAAATTTTATTTTCCCATAAATAACAACCGATGTAAAGGCCCAAATAAGCCCAATATGTGAGGGCAGCTTTATCTGAAGGCCCAATTTTCCATTTCCCTAAATAAAACTATATCATGATATTATTTTATCGTATAATTTAATTATGTCGTAGCCTATCTATAAATAATGATTCACAAGGTTTTCGCTATTTCACTTGTGCTCCTACGTTTTTATAAAATTCACAATGGTGTCCTTTCCTTATTACAATAATGGGATATAGTTAACAACGGACGGGTACCATATGAATTTTGCAAGAATATAAGGCCACTGATGTGATTGCAAAAATATTATAACATAAGTATTATTGAAACAACTCGAAAGGGCAAGTTGTAAAATACCTTATTTTTAAAACTAGAATAAAATTTGATTGTAATGACAAGCAATAATCCACATTAAATTATTGTATTGTGCTTAGGGATGAAAAGGGATCGGATACGGATCGGATATACCTATTTCCATTTCTATATTCGCTTGATCTCTATCGAATACGAATATGGATATTGATATGATTCAGATATTTATTATGGAAATCATATCCTTAAAAATACGGATACGAATCCGAATCGGATATTTATCGAATCCGAATACGGATTGAACAAAGAGCGGACCTGAATAAAGATCTAATAAAGAGCTAATCCAACTGTGAATCTAATAAAGAGTGAAATCCAAATATTGTTCCAATAAACATGGAATCTGAATATAGATCGAATAAAGACCACACGCGAATACATATTGAATTTTTTTTATCAAAGTCCTTAATGATTTTAAAAATGGCAATGAAATATAAATAAGTTGTATCATGACAAGGGATTGTCGAAGTAACCTGCATTCTTGACCAGAAGCAAAAAGAGGGATAGGATTTCGTAAATTCTGTTCGTGCACATCGCCAAACAATCAGAAATTTATTAATATCATTAATATATTGTATTATATAATATATAATACTAATATAATAACATAAGATCGTGGCTTATATTATATTAACTAATATATAAAATAATATTAAATATTATATTCGGATGTCCGTATCCGGATATTCAAGCCATTATCATATATGTATCCATATCCGAAAACTTTTTACAACCCGTATCCATATTCAATCCATATTCAATTAATATTCAGATATGGATATCCGTATCCGGTAATTTTTCGAATACGGTAAACGGATATTCGGATATATCCGTATCCATTTGCACCCTTGTGCGATTTCTTATTTGATCGATTTATCCCTTTGTAATCTTTGTTGCTTGTGTAGATATACCCTAAGTAAGGTTCAACTTTTTGTGTAAAACTTTTTTTCTTTCTGAAAGAACTTTCTTCTTCTTTTTATTTAGCAGTTGGTTTGAATCGGTCTTGTCCAAAGGTTGTAAACATATGAAAAGATATCCATTTATGGAGACATTTGTGAATATAGTATTGTTTCCATTTTCTCATGCAAAAAATGTGAGGCAGAGATGGATCTTTGGAAGGGTGTGGGGAAGGGAGCTTCAAGATCTGTGAAGGAAGACAAGATGGGGGCCCAAGGGGACTGTGATGCCTTCATTCCAACATTGGGGAGAACGACCACATAATAATAATAATAATAATAATAATAATAATAATAATAATAATAATAAATAGTATACACATGTGGATAATGTGAGCCAGAGGCATAAGTGGTGTTAGGTGACATTGCCTCCTCTCTCAATTCAACTAGGGGAGGTGATGTCCATTCAATAGTACCAATAATGGCAAGGACCCCAATTACACCTAAAAAAGGAGAGGCAGTGTGTACATGTAAGAATATATACAAAAATCAACCCAAGTCTATGTGGTTGTTGATGGAAGAAGGGAGTTTTTTCCCACTCAGGGCATGGCTACCATCAGAATACCCTGTCAGGGCATGGCCATTTCGAATTATCCAGTCAGGACATTGATCGGCGAATCATTTACCGATCGGCAAATGATTTGCCGATCAATATAACAGAACATATTTTAATATTGATTTTGTAAATATTGGCCGACGGATATGAATTTATTATTAAATATATATGTTGCATGAAAACGGCAAATGGTTTGCTGTTTGCATGCAACATATAATATATTTAACATATATGTTACGTATGTTACGTGATGCATGCAACATATTATATATTTAATAATAATAATATATGATGGATATAAAATTTAAATATATATGTGTTACATGAAAACGACAAATGAGTTCGGTTTGCACGCAACATGTATATTTTTAACAAATATTTAATAATAAATACATATCCGTCCGCCAATAGTTATGAAATCAATATTAAAATATGTTTTGTTACATTGATCGGCGAACCATTTGCCGATCGGCAAATGGTTCGCCGATCAATGCCCTGACTGGGTAATTCGAAACTGCCATGCCCTGACAGGGTATTCTGATGGTAGCCATGCCCTGAGTGGGAAAAATCTCGAAGGACTCATCTGCTGTGACATTCCATTCAACCCTCTCCCATTACGAAGAAAAAATAGCATGGATAGATGGGAAAATAACATGAGACATTAAAATTAGAAAGAAATGACAAAATAACATGGACAAGTTTTCTAAAACCATCATCGCCTAAGGTTCAAACTCCCGCTATGCTATAAATATACAGAACATTTCCACTGGGGATTGAAGAGCCTGTGTATGTAACTTTCCGACACACCTTCCTTTTCTCCTCGGTTGTTTTTTTTTTATTTTTTATGTATCCTTAAGGGATTTCTTTAGAATATTAAGTAGACTATGTGTTTCAGATTTCGTTGAAAACAGATATTCTTAACATGTCTATCGGAAGGGGTCGATTTCAACAAATATGATACCGTTGAAATTTTGACGGTCTTGATGGATATGTTAGAAGTTTCAAAATAAGTTGAAATTAAATAACACCAAAGTGATATATTGATGATCTAAATCTTCCAATGGTTCAAATCAAAAAATAAAGGGGGAAAAGGGACAGGTGTAGGAAAGTTACCTACATATGGATGTAGACTCCCTTTTCCCTATATATAGGGTAAAATGAGGATGCACATGGGGGGAGCTAACTTGGCTCCCCCGCCTCATTTTTTCTTTCCTTTTTCTTTTAAATGAATCCGTGAAAATTCATTACTATATCCATATATTATGTCATTCAAGTTTCGTGCGAAATAGAGACTCCTATGGCCTCCATCTAAACAATCATTTTGTAACGATCGCAGAATTGTTGAAATCAACATCGTTTTGATGGATACCGTAGGAGTTTCTGTTTCACATAGGATTGAATGACATAATAGAGGAATATAGTGATGAAAATCCATGTAAGTATTTTCAAAAAAAATAAAAAATAGGAAAAATATGATGGGGACTAAGTTAGTTTCCACGAAGAGGCAACCCCATTTTAGACATATATATATATATATATATTAATAGCAATATTGGAATATGCTATAAAAGATGCAATTTTGATTGTGGTGTTTATGATGGGAGAAAGGAAACCACTCTCAGCTCACATTGATCAACATTTTCCAAGAAAATGTAAGTTAACAATCCTATTTTGACATCCTACAAGATTTTGAGGAAAACTAATGTAGGAGAACCATTTTCCCAAAAAAAACTCACATATTCCAATTTCAAATCATGTTCATTATCTTGGGAACCAAAATAGGTAGATATTCACCTCATCCACAATAACAGCTTACAACCATCAATGTTTACAAGAAACTCTCCTTCAAGTCCTTGGTACCTTACTGAATCTCTGAACACTTGCAATGCTACATTTCTGGTTGGTCTCACAGATCTAAAACAAGCACAAGAACAGTGGGAAGAGGGCATCCATACTTTGGAAGTTGATGTGATTTTGGCATACCGACAGAAATCCAACTTCTGCACCTCACAAAGTGTTGGTTTTTTAAATAATATCAGACCCCTCTCATTCATCTTATTCATCAGAACATCTATATTTTTGTGCATCTTTGTCACATGTCCCCTTCCTCCTTTGTCATGGAGTGCCGTCCATGCCTTTGTTTCCATGTCCTCATCCCAATTTTCCTGTCACCCAATCACACACGGCACTCCATTTAAAGCCCCCCTGTTCCAAATCAGTCCCTGTCCCCTTCGATCCCACACCCACAATTTAGCATTGATATGGCAACAAACATGTCTAATTTTCCCAGTAGTTCATGCACTCGCTCGAGATAGAAAAGATTTGAATCATGATCTTTTAGAACACAGGAACACTTTTAATCTTCATATAGCGAAAAAGTCCACATCTATGCCATACCTCCAGCCCATTCATACAAATAGCTAACCATGGAGTCAAGAAGAAGGCAAGGGGACACATTAGTATCTAACTACGCACAAAGAGGAGGCGTGTTGCAGCATCACGCATGTTCTTTCTTTCATACGCGGTGGTCCTGCGCTGCGAGACGCTCTGAGATGTCAGCAAGCGACTTCTGGTTGCACTTGATCAAGGCCTCCACGAAGTAGCATGTCTCTTCCTTGGTGTTCCCTTCTGGGATATCCACGATGAACGACTCGATCACCAGCGTCCCTGGCCTCCCGTCAATGACCTCATGGTGGAGTGTTACAATGGAAGAGTAGTTCTGATAAAAGTAAAGATTTTCATTACAAGTTTGTTTTTTGGACAGTTCACTAGAACAAATCATTAGATGAAGAACAGTCTCATGAGATCAGTTTGGGGAAAGACTGATTGGTTATTCTAAGTGGATCTAATCCCAAATCAAGACTACGTACAGAAGATTATAAGACGATTAATTGCAAAAACTAACACTGATATTAAGCTAAATCCGAGTTACTGAACCAAATGCCAAGATACAAGATAATAATCAAGAACAGAGAACTACAAGCTAAGCTACCATGGAAACCTTAATCATCTTACAAGTTAAACAAACAAATACACGAATCCTAACACAACCAATGTAGCGATACCTTCAGCCGGTGATCGCCACCGAGAATTCTAATACAGAGCTTGTGCTCGTCATCATCAAGTAGTTCCAATCTCTCAGTGCTAGTGGTGGCAGGAAGGCCAGATTTCACATTGATCTCCCTTACGCTACCAATCCCCAGATCACCATGCATCACGCATCTGCTGATAAAGGGCTTGTACTTCTCCGGCTGATCAAATCTCCTCACCAAAGACCAGACCTGTCATCATCAGAAGAACCAACAGGCACATCAAACACACTCATCAATTGCAGAGTAAAAGATAATATCTTACATTTCTATTTCCACTCGAAAAATGGAACCATCAGAATAGCAACAGCAAGTCGAAGTGGAAGTAAGGATGGTACCAACATTAATAAAATGAGGGGAAAACGGCATCTATGATTTGTCGATCCAACTACATTTCCATAAAAAAACCAACAGCATTTAAATAAAAAAGAAGCAAAAAAGAGGCATCTCTTGTAGAAATCTCAACTCAAGTAAGGAGATATGAAACATTCCTCTGCACATACAAATCCAAACCTCCAAAGTCGACATCTTTCATCAAACCCATGTTCTAAACACGCAAAAAAACAAGAAAAACACCAATTTCCCTCCAAAACCTAAAAAATGTGCGATTTCTATCCCATGCGAGAAAATGCACAAGAAACCAACGTTCGTGCTTCAATGGGTAGCCACCAAAAGCAGTTCTTGGCGCTGTAACGCAAACGGAAAATCACATAAGCTCTAGAGGAACCCAAAAAGCTCACCAGGTGCAGAGGGGCCCTGATGTGCTTGACGAGGGTGGAGGTGCACTGGTTCTCCCTCGGCTGGTGCCTGTGGTGCGTCCGAATG
Source organism: Ottelia alismoides (assembly GCA_037367405.1). Taxonomy (NCBI): domain Eukaryota; kingdom Viridiplantae; phylum Streptophyta; class Magnoliopsida; order Alismatales; family Hydrocharitaceae; genus Ottelia; species Ottelia alismoides. The sequence goes on from JAZKJV010006230.1 coordinate 353,645, forward strand.
TGCTCGGCCTCCATCGACCTCATACGCAAAAAGGTGCTGAATCGGCTGTGTGATCTCGCGAAAAATCGCACCTTTTTTAAATTTTCTTGATGGGCTTTGGGAGGAGACGATGTGCTGCACAGCAACAGAAGGCAGATAGCGTCGGAGAGGACGACCTCTGGACAGTGGAGGGTCCAAAGGCGCGGTTTTTATGCTTGGCTAGAGAACGGAAACGGGCTCGATGTTTTAGTTATCTACCTTAACTGCCACTCGGTCCAAATCCGATTTATCTAATTTTATAGGGCTTTTTACACTTGTATCCTTGAAGTTTTCATGGTTTTGCTTATGCTTCTGTCTTTCTTGCAACAACGTTTTTGTCATTACCTTCTTGCACCATTGACAGTTGTATCCTTCTATTAATTTATTATCTATTAGATGGACCAAATCATGTTTATTCAAATTGACTTATGGTTAGATTTAAATTATTATACTTGTACCCTTGAATTGGGTCCCTTCTCCTCCATCTCCCCTAATGATGTCTACCTTCTCATCAAACTTGAACTCTTCAACAACCTCGAAGGCTTCTAGGAGGATGTCGAGAAGGGGCGAAGGATGAAACAACATTGGGCACGACTAGGATTGTCAGGGAGGAGTATCGGTCAAGGTCGCCGATGACATTGTGGAGACGAAGACATCCTCGAGGGTGGAGAGCTTCGAGAGCAAGCGAAGCACATCGATAATGTTGATGAATGTTGGGCATGGGAACATAGTCTACATTCAGGTATAGTTGCTCCAAGATTGGGAACACAAACCTCGAAGGTGAGGAATATGACAACAAATGTTATGATCTCACAAACTTCATTATCCCCAATACTAATATGTTGGCAAACATAGGACTGATGGGGAAAATGACCCAAAAAAACAAAGTAATGGCATCCTCGGTATTTTTTACGAACAGTGTGGTTATTTCCATGATATTCATTATCCTTATCCTTGTCCACATTAGATCGTGTGGAGCCCATCTATATTCTATACCATCTTTACACAAAAAATTCCTATGCGTTTGGAGCTAGTTTTGTAATCGGGTTAGGTTAGGTGGAGTAACCTCTTCTTAATAATAACTGTTTAGATGGTCAGTAGGGTTAGAGAGGATTGGAATAATAAATATAATGTTACATTGATCAGTTGTTATATTAGTTTTTTTATGGTTTTAATATATTATTTATATTAAATTTTTTATTTGAATGTGGTTAAAAATTGTGTAACAAAGAAATTGTGGGTTCCATACAACTAATCCCAATCCATAAATGTAGGTATGGTGGAGCATTGAGTCAGGTTGGCTCAGACTTAACTCTAACCTGACCCGTAAAAGTCTAGGCCTGGCATGAACCTGATGTACGAATGGGCCAGATTCGGACCCTCAATTTCAAAAATATGATGCTCGGGTCTGACCGGACCCCAACTCAAAGTACAAATGGACTGGACCCGAATCATCATAGTTCAAAATATCATATTAGAACCAAATTAAGAGACATAGATTTATAGTCACAATACATCCAATATTTCCTTCATCCATCAATAGTAATATTATGTCATAATAATACATCAAATGTTCATGTATTATGGATGAATTATATCCATAACAACAAATTAGAATCAAAATGCAACTTTATGGAATCAAAATAGGCGTGGACTAAGCCCTGTCCGAACCCAAGCCTGACCTGAACTCGAGCCCGATCCCACGGGTCTTTAGTTGGGCCCGGGTCCTCGATTTGCTAAAAAAAAGCAGGCCTCGACCCGACCCAAGGTCCACAGAAAATTGACAGGCTCGGATCGAGCTTTCCCGGATTGGACCAGGTCGAGCCCAATGCTCCACCCTAAATGCAAGCGGTAAACCAAGTTACGTTAGGGTAACATGACAACCAAGATCCCAAGGACTTCCATGAATCCATGCCACAACAAAATTGAATTTACATATCAAATTACTACCTTGAATTAACATGTTATTTGATAAGTTGCAAAATGGTCCAAAAATGTTGGGTAAATATAAGAAATGATCCTAATAAATTGTTATTTTTTGACCGCATTTTAGTACTAGATAAACTTTTAAGATGGCATTCTATTTTTCATGAGAATGGTAAAACTAATCTATAACGGATTTGAGTGAGTAATCGGACAATCAATAACTCGTACATGATTAGATTTATATACTGCTTCGTTGTTATTATAACGTACATGACAAACCTCTAAGGTTTTGATGACAATATTAGCAATTGACATATATTCATCGAAATCATGGAGAATGTTGATCATATCGTCATGATTAATTTATGAAAAAAGATTATGAAACCCAAAGTATGCGTTTGGTTGCCGGGTTACCCCGGGGTAAATTGAGGGAGGGTAACCCGTTTTTTTTGTTTTGGTGTTTGGATAGAGGGTTTTGTATTGAGTGTGTTTATCGTGATGTGATTGTATTGGAGTTTGGAAAAGTGAGTGGTTATTGTGATGTGATTGTATTGAAGTTTAGAAAAGTGAGTAAAAGTTGAGTAGTTTATAATTTTTAGATGATATGATGGTATAATATATTATTTTTTGATAGAATAGATGAAAGAGATATGATTTATATAATATATTAAAAAATGGAAGAAGAGTGGACCCCACAAGTGATAGAAGGGGTGGATTTTGAGGGTAAACCCCCAAAGGGAGGGATAACCCTAAATCCAAACATGGCCAAAAAGACGCTAAAAAACATACCCTTCCCCCACTCGTGCCACCATCACCACCTGCACAGTCGTTGCTACTACCTCCATTATCGTCACGATCATAACCATTTTCACTACCTGCTCTATTCGTAACATGAGTGACAGACTGACATGCCATGTTGGATGGTAGGTGGAAATGTGGATGCCGCATGAGATCTAGGGGGTGTAAACGAGCCGAACCTGAGCGAACCAACCCAGGCTCGGTTCGGCTCGTTTAGCATACTTTCAGGTTCGGGCTCGGTTCGGCTCGATAAAATGAAAACTGTAATCAGGTTTGGCTCGGCTCGGGTAAGGTTTGTAAAGGTTCGGTTCGGCTCGTTAAAGGCTTGTTTAAGAATAAATGATATGCATACGTTTCTGTTCAAAGAGAAAAACCGCAGTTGCAGGGGAGGGTTTTGTGGGGTTTCGGGAATAGGGAATAGGGGCTTAGGGAATGGATGATTGGATGGGTTTGGAAAAATAAGTGAATGTCGTTATGTTAATACAGAATGTATTTTTTCCTTGTATATATACTATATGTATGTATATATACTTCTATATATGTATGTGTGTATATAATCAAACTTTTAACGAATCGAACCTGAGCGAACCTATGTTTTCGAGGTTCGGTTCGTTTATTTAATCGAGCCCAAACTCGTGTTCAGGTTCGATTCATTTATTTTCGAATCGAATCTGAATCGAACTTTTAACGAGCTGAATCTGAGCGAATGTCGAACCTTAGAAATTTCTGACAGCCCTAATGAGATTCATATTGGATCTGGGCTAGAGGTGTAAACGAGCCGAACCCGAGCGAACCAACCCACGCTCGGTTCAGCTCGTTTAGCATACTTCCAGGTTCGGGCTCGGTTCGGCTCGATAAAATGAAAACTTTAATCAGGTTCGGATCGGCTCGGGTAAGGTTCGTAAAGGTTCAGTTCAGCTCGTTAAAGGTTCGTTTAAGAATAAATGATGCGCATATGTTTCTGTTCAAAGGGAAAAACCGCAGTTGCAGGGGAGGGTTTTGTGGGGTTTCGGGAATAGGGAATTGGGACTTAGGAAGTGGATGATTGGATGGGTTTGGAAAAATAAGTGAATGCCATTATGTTAATATAGAATGTATTTTTTTCTTGTATATATACAATATGTATGCATATATACTTTTATGTATGTATGTGTGTATATAATCGAACTTTTAACGAAACGAACCTGAGCGAACCTATGTTTTTGAGGTTCGGTTCGTTTATTTAATCGAGCCCAAACTCGTGTTCAGGTTCGGTTCGTTTATTTTCGAATCGAATCTGGATCGAACTTTTAACAAGCCGAATTTTGAGCGAATGTCGAACCTGAGAAATTTCTGGCAGCCCTAATCTGGACGGATTTTGAGATACTTTTTTTGGTTATGGTACTATAACTCTGATTCTATGATTTAATGAAAACATGGTCTTTACTCCCTCAATAACACTTATAATCTTCGTGTTGTGGATTGTGGAAGCATGCACAAACACGATCAATCAAGCAAGTACGAAGACACACAGATTTACAAGGTTCACCCTTAAGTGGGCTACGTTCTTGGACGACGACGATCTATTTTCACTATATAGAGAAGAAGACATATACATAGTATACAGAGAGTCCTAACACTAGGGAGTTTATATACAACTCATGTACAAAATGAATCCCAAAGTCAAACAGATCTGAACACTCATGTAAGAAAAATATTTCGGGATGAGGGCGACGCCCACGCCACCCTTGATGGTGGGGGAGGAAGGGGGCACCTGCGAAACCTTAGTCCACCCCTCCCCCCACCTCCCGCAGGCTCGCTTACCCCTCATACTGGTAGGATATGGTGGCACGAGTGGGATATCGGACGATTCTTCCATTTAGATCATATGGTTAGGATTCAGAGCATATCAACACTTTGAAATTAAAATACATACAATGAAATGGATGTATAGTTGATGGGTTTTGTGTAATTTATGCTAAAATGTTATAAGAAAGCTTTTTTTTTCGATTCACAAAAATAAATGCAAAAAACGTAAATGGAAAAAGACAATAAAATATGAAGTTCATTCCAAGTGGTTATTTGGAGGAAGGAACATAAAAAAGTGAAAAATAAAGAAGAGGTTTTTATACCGCAAACCTTATAAACTTTGTTTATTATGCGCTAATCCATGTATTCAACGTAATTATCCCATGGCCCTTATAAACTTCCTATGTTTAACATCAGAGACTATGTTGTCAATTTAACTCTTCTTGAATGAATTATAACACTAGACTATTCAATGGTGGATTTAAGTTTCCCTACCTCTTTTCTCTTCTTTCCTTTCTTCTTCTTTCTCTTTTTGTGGTAGGAGTCATAGTTGTTGAACTCACTATGAGGATGACAAGCTCCTGAGGATGACAAGCCCCACTGCTCTTTGTCTTCTAAGTCATATTAGCCGGTGCTCGACGATTCCATCATCCACATCCAGCACACCATTCTTGCAAACAACATGATCATCTATGCCATGTGTAGAAGCAACGTTGGGAGACACAGAGATGGGGGACAGTTGCTATGGGACAGAAGGGGGTCGTGCTGGGAGGATGTGGTCGCTTGGGGAGGAGAGGAGGAGGGTGACATGACCAGTGAGGGAAGGGAGAGGAGGGAGCGACTTAGGGGTGGGGAGGGGACGATGGTGTCGGCATGCATGAGGGAAGTGGTGTTGGGGTCAACGTTAGTGAGGGGAAGGGAGGTGTTGGGAGGATGTGATCGCTTGGGGATGGGAGAGGGGATGACAACATCACTGGTAAGGGAAGGGAAAGTAGGGGGCAGCATCGGGGAGGGGAGATGGCGGTAGGTTGAAACTGGTGAGGGGAGGTGGCGGTGGGGACTGTGTGGGAGAGGGGAGATGGTAGCAGAGTAGGAGGAGGAGGCTCAGAGAGAGGAGGTGGATGGAGAAAGGGATAGTTTGTAAATTGGATATACAAAAAGAGTAAACATGTCTTATTTTTGATAGATTTCATCCACTTTTAACCGATAAATAGGCATATGTCAACCAGAGAAATTGTGGTGTAAGAGTTAGCAAGTTTCTAATGTTCTTGTGATAAGCAAAGTTTATAAGATTTCTGATGAAAAATCCATATAAAGAATGTGGACAACTAAGCATTTCTTTGATTAATGGTATGTGGAGGGGATGGGAATTGAATTGGGGCCAGCCAAATGAGATTTCCCTTTCGAGACCCTCAAAGTCAAAGGTCCCAAAAAAAACTCTCCAAGATGGAAATATAAATGTCACATTCACCAAATAAATAGCTTTCAAAATACTCAGAAGCCAAAATTGAGGTGCTATTTATTTGGCAATGAAGTCCTTCTCAACTCCTTGAAGAGATATCGTATTCATAACTCAGATTTATTTATGTGGACTAAGGACAAAAGATGTGACATTTATTATTACCGTTTAAACAGATGCACAAGAATACGGTTATCTCGAACATGGACGGAGCCATAACATTTTTGAGGAGGGGGCACGAGGGTTTTAAAAATATGTCTATGAATTACACGACAATCATTATCCATTATATAACAATAATTGTAAGGGGCAAATTATATCTATAGTTTTTATGTATATTTTTCATCAATTTTGAACTTATTCATCATATAACAATAGTCAATTTTGAAGTTATTTTTTAATCAACTATATATCTTTATTCAATTTTACATAAACTGGTATCATATATGTTCCACAATGTCAGGTTTTTTTGTGAATCTATTTATACCTTTTTTTAAAGTAAGTTATATTCAAGTATTTTAATTATTTTAAATTAAGTATATGGATTTTGATTAGTTACAACATAAAGTACAGTTGTTACGAATATGTATCAAATCAAAAATATAAAATAATTAATTCTATATTTTTTTATCAATATTAAGAAATATTAATGTCTATGAAGAAAAATACGTCGATCAAGAATATATGTGCATTTGCCTACTTTACTTGATAATAAATAGGACCAATGAATAATATATGAGACTTGACAATAAATGATTTTTTTAAAAAAATTTAGATTGCGAAATAAACCTTGTATCTGTATAAGTGATAATGAGATTGGATGCAAGATCGATTCATTCTATAGTTCGATTCTAAAAAAATGGATAATAAAAAAGATTAGGGTAGGGATCTATAATAAGTTGATCGATTCAAGAAATTATCCAACATAGGTTGACTTGAGGTAAAATCTATTATTTTTGGGTACGAATTTTATGTTAAGAGACATATTATCTATTGGTAAAAATTATTGATTTTTTTATAAAGAAATGAGTACGAGTTTTACACTCAAAAAATCCAAATGAGGCATTACAATTATGAAATATATGATTATTTTTACCTTGAAAATCTATAGGGAAAAAATAAGGGATTTTATCACTTGTGCCCCTCCGAGATATCGCAATATTAGTTATGCCCCTATCTTTTTGATAATATCAATTGTGCCCCTCACTTCTTCCCATTTTATCACTTGTGCCCCTCAGGTTAGTTTCCGTCCAATCCTAATACAAAGGACGTTAACTTCAAGGATACAAGTGGAATTAATTGAAAAGAATGGATTGAAATGTCCATCTCTTCTTCTTCCTCCTCCATCCTCTTCCTCTCCCTTCTCTTTCTTCTCCCAGCCACCTGCTCCTCCAGCGGCTCCTCTCGACCGCCCTCAGCCCATCCCTCCGCCCCGAGCTCCTCCCCGACTCTCGCACCTCCGTCCCCCGGCCCTCGCACCTTCGACCCAGCTCCTCCATGGCCCCCTGAGCCCTGCCTCCTCCGCATCCCCCGGCCCCTGCCTCCTCCCCCGGCACCCCCGCCCCCACCCCCCCTCCCGCTGCTCCTCACCCCGCCCCTGCCCCCGCCGGCCCTGCCACCCCCGCAACCCCCTCCCGCTGTTGCTCACCCTGCGCCACCCCGTGCCCCTCCTCCCGCTGCTGCTCCCCCCGCCCCTGCCCCCGCCACCGCCGCGCCCTCCCCTCCCGCTGCTGCTCACCCCGCGCCCCCTGCCACCACCGCACCCCCTCCCGTTGCTGCTCCCCCCGCCCCTGCCCCCGCCGGCCCTGCCACCCCCGCGCCCCCCTCCCGCTGCTGCTCACCCCGCGCCCCCTGCGCCCCCTCCCGCTGCTGCTCAACCCGCCCCTGCCCCCGCAGCCCCCGCCACCCCCGCGCCCCCCTCCCGCTGCTGCTCACCCCGCGCCCCCCGCGCCCCCTCCCGCTGCTGCTCAACCCGCCCCTGCCTCCGCCGCCCCCCTCCCGCTGCTGCTCCCCCCGCCACCCCCGTGCCCCTTTCCGCTGCTGCTCAACCCGCCCCTGCCCCCGCCACCGCCGCGCCCTCCCCTCCCGCTGCTCCTTACCCTGCCCCTGCCCCCGCCCGGCAGCACGTCATCCTCCAGGACCTTGACGCCGTGACGGCTCGACGCTCGGATGGCGATGGAGTAGCCAAAAGAATCAGGAGAGTGCGACGGAGCTTCTATCCCGCCCTGTGAGGATGAAGCTTATCCCATTTTTCTGACCATCATACCCTTCATAACTACACCATGGTTTGAAAAACCATGGTTAAGTCAATTCATTGACGGTCAATCTGACGGAAGGGCACAACTGATGACGGAGAAAGAAGTGAGGGGCACAACTGATATTACCAAAAGATAGGGGCATAACTGATATTGTGAGATCTCGGAGGGGCACAAGTGATAAAATCCCAAAATTAAATATACATATATTATATAATCTCAAAATTTAGAGGGGGCACTTGCCCTCTTTACCCCCTTAAATCCGTCCTTGATCTCGAAAACAACAAAATTTGTGTTTATTGCAACAAAATTTGGACATGTTATACATAAGACGAGCAACATCAAGTTATAAGTGTTTAAAAGTAAAATACATATTATTTTGGCATTGCTACATCGTGTTCTTATTATTATTAATTATTTTAAATCAAACAAATGTTAAATCTAAATGAACGCGAGTAAAAATGAGAAATACGATACAAATAAGAATACAGTCACTTCATATTAATTCAAGATTTGCATTTTAAGAAAAACGATTACGTAAAAATAAGATCACATAGAAACTAGCAAATATTATCTGTTGAGGGTTTTATATGTGCAGTAAGGAAAATATTACATGCTTTCGATTTACCTGTTTGGATGAAAGATAAGGAATAAGATGAGGTAAGTGATAAGTGAGGTTTATCTCTCGAAACCGTTTAGTTGATTTGAGAGTCATATATATTTTATACAGAGACATACTGGATGACTTAAGACTGATGTGAGCAAGCATCCTAGGATACATGGACATCAACTCGCACAATCCATGTAATCGAGCATTGATCTTTTGCAAGATGAATGCTCGTTATATACTTTTTTTCATTAATAGGATTCGAACTTTGGTTCTTTAAAGTGTGAGCCACTGCTTCTACCACCAGACCATTAGAGGGGTTCCAGATGAATGCTCATTAGCTTAGAGTAGATGAAGAATCGCATGTCGACGATTTGTCCACTATAGGACATCGCAATCGGTCTTAATAATGCTTCGCCTTGCAGGATAACACTTCGCTTCGAGTCTCACGACCTACATTATATATCGGAGATGCTAGCACGTGGGACCCCGCTTAGAGGATGCCAAAAACCCACAAGGTTTGTATCTTAGGGGGCCGTGATCAGCCCAATAGATGTTGAGAGTGTTGGGCCACAGGCCCACAGGCCCACTTAGCCCAATTCGCATGACTGGGTTGTGATTGGAAGGGTCGTCATCTTTTTTTATGATATCGTTGCTATGATAGATGCAATTAGATGATATTAGCGTTTGAGAGTAGTTCAATAAAAATATACAAATACATACATACATATATGTATATATGTGTGTGCCTATACACTGTATATTTGTGTGTGCGTGAACATGTATATGGATATGTATATGTGTATATGTGCGTGCACATACACGCACATAAATGTATATACATACATATACAGATGCATGTAGGCGGGGGCAGAACTAGTATATATACTTCTTATGAGGGCCATGGCTCCCCTTAATTATTCCATTTCACTTATATAGTGTTGTTATTTTTTGATATAACCTCTGCTTTATGTTTAAATATAAAAAAAAACAATCTCATATGTTATTGCTAAATGTTTAATAGCTTATTGGCAAAGCATTGCATCCTCTAATTATTGAACCATGGTTCAAATCTTGTCAATGGACTTTTTGTTAAAAAAAATTGCCTTTACTGAACTTACTTCTCTCCATCCTTTCTTTTTCTTAAAAAATTAATTCCATCCTTTCTTTGTTACAAAAAATATTTCTACTCACTTCTAATATATTATTATTATAAGTATAATTTGTTATAAAATAAGATTGAGACTTATTTGTCTCTCCCATTATTTTTAATTCTCTTTGTAAATGAAATAATTTTTATGGCTTATTTTAAATATGAAAATTTTTAACTAAAACTATTAAAAAATCACAATTGAAAAAAAAATAGTTTATACCTTATTGAAAAATTCAAATAACATTGATATGGTAAATTTATCAAATTTTAAAAATCACATTTCAAATTGTTAACTCTACTTTAAAATTATAATTTGAAAATACATATCTTTTCATTTCTTACTTATACATGGTAGATCTCGGCTCGACTCATTCCTTTATCTTAACATATTCCTACTCTTTATGTGAATTAGCTTGCTAGGTTAGATGTTGATCTGTACAAAGCTCAATCAACAAATAGTAGAGGTCTTATGATAAAAATTCAATCTCTCCAACATATCTGCATGATATCAATTACTTTTATGGTTTTTTTATAATATTTTTGGTACTACATTAGTTAGTGCATTTACTGTCTTTTCTTATTTGCATATCGCAATAAAAATAAATAAATAAATAAATATTTTTCTGTCTTAAGCTAATATTACGATTCAACGATTTATTATTAGACGAAACAAATAATAAAAAAAAGGAGAATTTTTGAATTTCCACCCCGGAAAAAACTAAAGGAGAAGTGATAAATGGTGTGGATAGGGATCTGCTTTCTTTTTAGAAGTTACAGTGAGGCGGCGACAAGCCGCTCCGGCCGTCGAGCGCCGCCCATATAAGATCGGCGTCGTACGACGGCACCCTCTCAAGGGTCCACCCTTGGTCCCCGTCCTCCTCCCTCCTCCTCTTGCGCGTCCACGTCCTCCGGTACATCTCGCGTATCTTCCTATCCACCACCGTTCTCACCTCCTCCATCCCCTCCCCGCCGTCTGCACCCTTCATCTCCGGGAAGTTGAGCCGGGCATACTCCCCCCTGAGCCTGTACGCCGCCATGTCGTACGCGTATGCCGCGCTCTCCGCCGTGTCGTACGTCCCGAGCCAAACCCTCCGTCGCTCCCGAGGCAGCCGGATCTCCGCCACCCACTTCCCCCACTGCCGCTGACGCACGCCACGGTAGTGCTTCGCCGCCCGGCAGGGTGGGGGCGGTGTTGGCCGGAGCCTCTGGAGGAGGAGCTCCGTCTGGCGGAGGTAGACGGCTGAGCCGAGCGGGGGAGAGGGGAGGGGAGGGGGGATGTGGGCGAAGATGGAATCTAGCGCGGCGGCGCCCGAGAGGAGGACGGCGGAAACGGCGGCACTCAGGTCGCCGGCGGCGACGATTCCGGCCATGCAAGATTTGGGTTGGGGGTGGGGAGTTTGTGTGAGTGCTCCTCCAAGAATTGAGGAATTAGGATTGTTGGGAATGTGGAGGTTGCGGGGATTTATAGAGGTGGCAGACTGGAGTGTAGGTGATATTTATAAAGTTCTCCCTCTTTTTTAACGGGGAGTATTATTTTGGGTTTTTATCAGTTGTGCCCCTCTGAGATATCGTAATTTTAGTTATGCTCCTATCTTTTTGGTAATATCAGTTGTGCCTCTCACTTCTTTCTCCGTTATCACTTGTGCCCTTCCGTTAGATTGACAGTCAAAAAATTAAAATAAGCATGGTTTATTCAAACTATGGTATGGTTAAGAAGGGTATTATGGTCAGAATAAAATCAGGGATCGATCTGAGGAGGATTGAGCAGAGCATGGTGCTGGAGAGGTTGGACCGGGGAAGAGGGGCGGAGGAGGAGCTCGAGGCGGAGCTCGAGGCTGGAAGGGGCCGGGTCAGGTAGGACGGGCGGATTGGGGAGGAGGGGCACGTGCACGTGGAAGACTACTGCTGGAGGGTAGAACCTGCGTGCGGGGCGGCCGCTCGTAGGAGGTAAGGAGCAGGTGGAGGGCACCACGGTTGGCACGCCTGGGGCTAATGGAGAACCGCGGGAGGAGGTGTGCGTGGCTGTGGAGGGGGAGGCCCAGTGGGCGGGGCGGCAGGGTGCAAGGGGAGGCGCATGGCAAAGGGAGAGAGAGGACCAGGGGGCGGGGCGACGGGGAGCAGGGGGGCGCGGGGCAGGGGAGGGGGAGGCCCAGGGGGCGGGGGTGGCGAGGAGCAGGGGGCGGCGAAGGGCAGGGGGAGGCCCAGGGGGCGGGGCGGCAGGGAGCAGGGGGAGGCGCGGGGCAGGGGCAGGGGCAGGGGGAGGCCCATTGGGCGGGGCGGCGGGGAGCAGGGGGAGGTGCGGGGCAGGGGCAGGGGGAGGCTCAGGGGGCGGGGCGGTGGGGAGTAGGTGGAGGCGCGGGGCAGGGGAGCTGGGGGAGGCCCAAGGGCGGGGGCGGCGGGGAGCAGGGGGAGGCACGGGACAGGGGGAGGGGGAGGCCCAAGGGGCGGGGGTGGCGGGGAGCAGGTGGAGGCGCGGGGCAGGAGGAGGGCGAGGCCCAGGGGGCGGGGGCAGCGGGGAGTAGGGGGGCCATGGAGGAGCTGGGGCGGAGGTGCGAAGGTCGGGGAGGAGCTCGAGGCGGAGGGATGGGCTGAGGGCGGTCGGAAGGAGCCACTGGAGGAGCAGGTGGCTGGGAGAAGAAAGAGAAGGGGGAGGAAGAGGATGAGGGAGGAGGAAGAAGAAGAAGAGTTGGACATTTCAGTCCATTTTTTTCAATTAATTCCACTTGTGTACTTGAAGTTAACGTCCGTTTGTATTAGGGATGGACGGAAACTAACCCGATGGGTACAAGTGATAGAATGGGAAGAAGTGAGGGGCACAACTGATATTACCAAAAAGATAGGGGCATAACTGAAATTACGATATCTCAGAGGGACACAACTGATAAAAACCCTATTTTTTTTAGGGTGGAAAAGGTTTTTTTTAGGGCACACCACATGGCTCAGGTTGGGTGGGAGTTTGATTGATGAGAAGATTGAGTTTGGTTATTTGTGTCTGGTTCGGTTTCGGTCCGGGTTCGAGTTCGAATCTTTTTTGTATATAGTTCTGACGACAACTGTGGATTTTAGTCTGTAGACCTGATGGCTCGATCGACTTCAAGAAGGATATATGTTCATGTTGATTCATTTGACGATCAAGTTTGAGATTCGAACCCTGGCGACTCTCAACTTTGATCAAAGGGGAGCGAGGATTACTTGTGTGCTTCTTCGACCGGGACTAGTTTGATCAATTTATATATATGATGAAATATGATTATATAAGCGACGAGAAACACGATACTTCTAACCTAGGCAAGTTCCATCCAAATGATCGCGATCCAAAGTTTACGATTTATATCATTCAATAAAGAAAAATAAATAAATGATCCAAGAAGTGATCGAGCAACACACCACATGGATGAGATATGGGGAGATAAATATGATGGAATGGCTGATGCTAAATGTGATATGTTGATCGATTGGGAACATCAATAGACCTGTCTTGCTCTCTTCGTGATAAGGTTTTAATTCCACCTTTTACATGCAAACGAGCTTAGACAAAATCTCAATAGATTTTTTAATTTAAGACGGTGGTTTTGGTCGTTTGCAAATGAGATGATATCGGTTGTTGAAAACTGGAAATATATAAACAAATTAGAGATTATGAATATGTGGCCAAGAGCTAATCCCAACTACAAGGAACCTAATCACCCATATGAGTTCTTTTATTAATTAATTTCATCGTGGACAATTAGGGACTTATCTGTTTCCATCAATATATTCAATAAAACACTTCCCAGTGAGTGACATGTGTATCTTATGCATAAATCGCATAATCTCACTTTGACGTGTACATAGGGACGTAAACGGTTACAGATATATCCGTATCCGATCCGTCACTGTATTTGTTTTATACATATTTCGACATTCATATCTGTATCTGTTTTAAAATAGATATGGATATGGGTATCGTTTTGATTCCGCAAACATCAGTATCCATCTCCGTATCCATATATCCGTTTTCGTATATAAATATAGTCATAGATTTATTTTTAACCCTACATAACATAATTCTATTCTTTCTTTTACCATGTTTGTATAATTTTATGGTACAAACATATTTAGCAAATTTATATCATGTGTTTTCCATCCAATTGGTATATATTTAAGTTGATTCAATAGAGTATTCCTAACATTACTCGTATGCGATCAATATCTGTTTTACATCCGTATCCGTTTTTTAAAAATATGATAAGGTAGTTTTAATATCCGTCAATTTCCGTATCCACATCTGTATTCGTATGTAAAAATGAATAAGGATACGATAATACTTATATCTGTATCCGTATCCATAGTTTGCATCCCTATCAGTGTACACCTTCATAATGCGAGAGAAGCATATCGTCATCTTACGTATTCGAAATTGACAGCAACAGAGACAATGGAATGTAAGCGGTAAGCTTTTATCAAACCTGCTACGTAAAAAAATACTACGCTGTAGTGAAAAATAACTTCAAGTATATAACAATGACTCAAAACTACGTCTAAGTCTATAGAGAGCGGATCGTCTGCAGTAGACGACCCCTGCTGTAGCGCAAGTGATCCGGCGGATCCGGAATGGACACCCTTGATAGGGGGGCCACTATCCTCGGCCCCCTATCAGGGGGCATCCATTCTCGATCCGACGATCCCCTGCGCTACTGCAGGGGTCGTCTACAGCAGCCGATCCGCCCCTAAGTCTATGAGGATCATGATCCAAGTTTCACTTAAAATTTTCAGCATTACATATCTGTTTTGAAAAAATCGAGAATATTGTTAAGATTATTTACACATAATCTGAATGCTCAGTGCTATAAATATAAGGGATTTTTACCTCATGGTGAATTTCATATTCATCATCATTATTTGAATTAATTATCATTATATATTAATTAAATCAATTGACTTAACAATTAATTAACTAGATTTAACTTTCAACGTATTGTAAATAATTAAGGTTAATTATTGTATATAAATAAAGTATATTTCTATGTCTATCATTCCCTTTATTTTCCTGTGTTTCTCTTTAATAAAATCCAATAGAAATTAATTTGATGGTGTATATATTATATCGTACATTATTCATTAAATAAAAATACAAAAATAACACAAGAAATAAAAAATGTATTTTTATTTATTAAAAATATATTCAAAAATAATAAGTATGTGTACATGACATTTTGACTTTAAGTTCCATGTGAAAGTAGTAGATTTTGAAAAGATGCACAACTTTTATGTTGAACACTTTTCCATTTGACTCCATTTATTATTTTATTTCCATTTTGTAAGCTTTAATTCATTTTCTAATTTTCTGATTGGACCACATGGCCCAATCACCAACTGACACCTAGTCGCTTCTTCTTCCCCACCTCATTTGTGGGCTGTCTGGATTAAACGTCTCCTGATCACTCCATCCCACCTTAATCTCAGACGCTTGATCAATTGATCAAGGCTAATCGTTATCCAATTGCTCCCTCTTCTGGACAATATGATCGCACGATCAAACGGCTCCCAATTCACCTCCCTCCTCGCACCACTTCACCTCTCACCTCATCGGTTGTGTGACCGGCCAGCTTCGTCGGTTTACCCTGGCTTCCACACGTGCCCTCCGTCCATGATTCCGGTTTCAAATTGATCGCCTCACGTCTGTCTTGTTCGCCATAACCTCTGTCATCGAGCTACCCTTCACATGGGGTAACTGGAGGTGGTCCTTGTAACTGCCTGGAACTAGAGAAGAAGCCATCTCCAAGCAACATCCACAATTATCCGCCCTTGTACGAGGTGTCTCCGAGCCCTAACCCTCTTACTAGTGCCAGTTAGCTTGAGTGTTTGAGAGCAAAGAATCCCTCCTTAATGCCATGCTCCTTGATCCGAAAGCCGAGGGAGACGACGACGCAGATGAGGAGGACGAGGAGCATGGTGAACAAGAAGAAGCTCTTAGGCTTCAGACAGACGTAGGTGTTGGAGCCATACACCGCATGTCGCTGGCGTAGCTCATCGTCGTCATCACCACAACAAATACCGTATTCGACATCGGAGACGAGAGATCTCGCGAGGCCGTCGACATCTCCATGGAGGTGGAGGGCGTTCCGATCTTTGTCCATGGAAGTGGTGGAGAGGAGCTTGGAGTCGAGGAGGGAAATCTTGGTCTGAAGGAGTGGGTGGAGGAAAGAAAGATGAGGTGAGGAGGATCGTGGGGGAGGGGGTGGTATAAAATTGTAAATATGATAATCTTTTTTTTTTACGGAATCATGTTTATTTTTACGGCAAATAGATGGGAGTTAATCATAGGGTTTGTGTAACACCCATACTCCAAACATAGTACCACATTTAAAGCTCACGAAGTGTGGTTGTGGTTTATAAGTGATGGGGATTGCTACTTGACAACTTGAGCTTAAGCATTTTGGGTGGTTGTCAACGGGTCCATTTGGGCTCAAACCCAACAAGTTGTAAGGGTCAGTTTTCCTCGATAACAGACCGAGGATCTAAGCTCGGGACGTTACAAATGGTATCAGAGCCAATTTTCCTCTGATAGTGGAAAGGGCTACCCAAGTGGTGGAGCCACCCCTACAAAAAGGTAGGAGGAAATGGCTATTCGGAGCGTGCAGCCGCCACTGTCACTGGGAATAAGCGATGGACCATGTCGCAACGAGGACGTTGCGAATATAAGTGGGGGAAGTTGTAACACCCATACCCCAAACATAGTACCACAACTAAAACTCACGAAGTGTGAATGTGGTTTATAAGTGATGGGGACTGTTACTTATCACTTGGGCTTAAGCATTTTGGGTGGTTGTCAACGGGTCCATTTGGGCCCAAAGCCAACAAGTTGTCAGGGTCAGTTTTCCTCGATAACGGACCGGGGACCTAAGTCCGGGACGTTACAGTTTGTGAGGTAAGAGTTAGAAAGTTTACGAGATCGAAGGGATGATAATAATATTTATAATGTCGAGAAGATAATTTACAAAGATTATAGAGTTGATAGGATAAAAATCCCTAAATATAAGAGAGACTTTTTGGGAAGAATACGCAAGTATAGAAATGCAATCGAATCCCGATCAATCTATAATCCAATGGTACAGATTAGATTGAATTTGAATATTTAATGGATTGAATTGAAGATTGATTTGAACTTCAATTGAACACTGATTTAACTAAACTCCGATTAGATATACTGATCGGATAAAGTAAAATTTGCTATGACATCATAAAATTACCATATGTAGAATCCATTTATAACAGTATATATCTATTGCATAATAATTTCAGCTTAAGCACTTGAACATTTGTCGAAAAGGTCATTTTGGATGAAATAAAGAAGTGTCAAGATCAATTTTCATCGACAACATCTCGAATCTAGTTCTGGTTGCTAAGAAAATCCTAATTAACTTGGAGAAGATAAAAAAACAAATAAACAAAATCGATAACCATATCAAATGATTAATGTGCTAAACTCCATCAATAAAAGGGAAGGAAAGTCAAAGCTCTGAAAACACAAAACTGTCCCATCTCTTTGGCCTTCACATCAAAATGAAATGGTTCGAGTTGACCTTTCTCTACTCTCACTTTTTGCTTTGGGAGACTTAAATGGCATTTAAAGACGAAAATGTTTGCTGAAGAGGAGAAGGCTCTCTATTGTCCACAGATATTAAGCTGTTAATTTCATCCATCCTTGTATCTTAATCACTTAAGTATAGGGATGAAAACGAATTGTATAGAGATCGGATATGTCTATTTTCATATCCATATTCACTTCATTTCTATCGAATACGAATACGGATACAGATATAATTCGAATATGTGTTAAGAAAATCATATCCTTAAAAATACGGATATAAATTCAAATCGGATATTTATCGAATCCGAATACGGATCAAATAAATAGTGAATCCGAATACAGATCGAATAAAGAGTAAAAAAAGAGTGAAATCCAAATATGGATCCATAAACATGGAATTCGACGGATCGAATAAAGACCACATACGAATACGAAATGAATTTTTATCAAACTTCATAATGATTTTAAAAATGACAATGAAATATAAATAAATTGCATCATGATAAAAGGGAGTGTCGAGGTGACCTACATTCTTGACCGGAAGAAAAAAGGGGATAGGATTTCGTAAGTTTTATCCGTGCACACCCCCAAACAAACATAAATTTATTAATGTCATTAATATATTGTATTATATATTATATGTATTAATATAATAACACATGGTCGTGACTTATATTATATTAACTAATATATAAAATAATATCAAATATAGTATTCGGATATTCGGATCTGGATCTGAATATATCATATACGTATCGTTATCCGAAAAATTTTACAACCCATATCCATATTTGATCCGTATTTGATTAGTATTCGGATATCGTATCTGTATCCGATAATTTTTCGAATACGGTAAATGGATATTCGGATATATCTGTATCCATTTTTATCCCTACTTAAGCATAAGTATGTTCCTAAATTTGGGATATAGGAAGACAAAAATGCACGTAGGGATAGTAATCAAATTCAAAACGGGGTTGCAAATTAATGACCATGATATATTTAACTATATTTGCCTTGTATTATGTAGTATGTACCCATGCAGGCACGTATATACTTCTCCATTTCCTATTATTTTTATTTCAAATTTGGTTTAGATGCCCGTCCAACTTGTGTGCACTTAAATGGAAGCATCCATGCATTGTTATCTTATATGATATCACCATCCTCTAGTTTTGCATATCTTTCAAGCTTTCAACATTTAGATTTAGATTGGCATATGATGACAATTGCCTACTCTTATCTCTTGCATTCATTTTCATCTCATCCTACATTCAATTTAAAGATTTTATGCTTATGCCCTTCAGAGTTTTCGTAAATACTCTTACAACTGTATCTTTTTTTTAATAGCGCATGTGTCATAAGTTGTTGCACAATTAACAGTTGTGTTCCTTGGATTAATTGTCATCCATTCTCCTCCAAAATATGTGTTAAAGATAGAGGATACGCATAATTTAGCCCATTCTTCTTTTTCTTTTTCGTCTTCATCCTCCTCCACCCGCCTCCTCCCATCCTCTTCCTCTCCCAGCCCTCTAGCCCCTTCTAGCCCTAGATCCCGTCGCCCCTACCCTGAGCACCATTATCGCTCTCTACCCTCCCCCACCTCCTTTGAGCTCCCTCATCGACCCTCACTGCCAGCCCAGATACCCTCCCCCCTGCCTCTGTCATTCCTTTGATTCGCCAACCCTCTTAGTAGGATGCTGGTGGAATTAGGCTACAAGCATAGGGCTGTGGAGCGAAGGGAGTCTGATGGGATGGAGGTAGGGGTTCGTGAGGAGGAGATGGTAGCTACAAGCGGAGAAGGCAGTTTTGAATAGAGAAGTTGCGAGCTAGGAAGGGGGTTAGGGATGCCAACGAGTCAGATTTGGGATGGGTATCAATATTTCCAAACTCATACCCTTTATGACGCCACTATCCATACCTGAACCATTTATTAAATGGGTAATTTTTATTTGGTACCCATATACGCGTTGGATACCTGTGCACCCAATGGATACCTATATATTTATCATAGTAAAATCTTAGGCTATTAAAAAATGTACAAAGATGTACATTGTGTAGTGAGTATTAAAGGTTTATATATATTAAGTGTCTAACTCTTTGAGTTGATAATTTTTATTTACTAAAGAAACTAAAAATTGTTGAATATGAATAAATGGACGGAAATGAGAAACTGAGTTGTATTTTTATGTATGCAAATTGATACTTATTAGACATGAAATGGATTTCACTAGTTTGACTAAATTGCAATGCACATCTATATTTATATTTATTTTTTATTCATATTTGGGGTGAGTTCAGGTTCAAATACCCGCAATGCAATCACGGATACCCATACCCACATGGGTAATATATTTAAAACCCAAATCCATCCAAAATAAATGGGATGGGATTCGAGTCCTTAAATGCGGTGAGTTAGGGTCGGATACCCGATGGGTAGACGCAGATTGACATCCCTAGAGGGGGTGCTTGGGACAAAGGGCTCCATATGAAAGGGGCTTCGGGTGGAGAGATAAGGAGATGGTTGCGATGGAGCAACAGGGCAGACGCATGAGGTGGCTTTGGGGGAAGGAAATGTAACATCCCATGCTTAGATCTCCAATCCGTTATCGAGGAAGACTCTCCCCGAAAACTTGTTGGATACATATTCAATTAGACCCGTTGAGAACTACTCAAAATGCTTATAGCCTATTCTCACGCTTTGTGAGTACCAGTTATGGGACTATATTTGAGGTATTACAACCTCCCCACCTGGTCAGCGAGCCTGGGGGTGCCGATACGTTCCAAGTAGCATTTTCCTCCTATCTCATTGTAGGGATGGATTCTTAGATCCCTAAGCCGTCATTGAGGAAGACTTACTGACAACTTGTTGGGTACCGACCCAATTGGACCCATTTACAACAATATGAAATTCTTAAGCCTAAGTTGTCAACTAGTAGTCCCCATCACTTTCAACACGCTATCACAGTTTAAGGCTATTAGATGCGAGACTTTATTTTGGGTTGCTATAGGAGGTGGATTCAGGTCGGGGGGCTCAAGCTAGAGCAGTCAAGAGTGAAGGAGGCCCGAGCTTCAGTCGGATGAGGTGGCTTCATGCAGAAGGGGTGAAAAGGTGTCTTTGAGCCGAGGAGGTGACTTCAGGTGTAGGGGGCAAAAGAAGTTGAGGGATGGGGGTTGGATTTGATTATGCCTTGGTTTGATCAAACAATGATCTAGTTTAGTTTAATAGACAACCAACTCAAAGAAAGGCGCAACTGTTAACAATGCAAAAATATAAGAGCAGAAGTGTTATTGCTAGAAAAGGTAGGGACATAACTATAACTATGAAAATTTTGAAGTCCACATGTTTAATAAATCCTTCAATTTAGTCGTAACTTATAGCCATATTCAATTTGTATAAGCAGCTTAGTACCATACAGAGAGTAGCCTCCTTAAGTTGAGGGCTCCATTAAAAAATGTAGACTTACATTGTTAGAAAAAAACCAGCTTATCTTAACTTCTTTTTTATTACAAACACATATTTATACACACACTTGTATTGCAATTAAGTTATAAATATATGCTTGCGTGTTTAATTTTTTTGTTTTATCGCTATTCATTTAACTTTTCTTTTGGCACATTGCCTTTTTCCCATTTATTACATATATCATAAATTTATACATGTATATATAATTTATTGTGCTCCTTCGAGATATTGTGACATCAGTTATACCCCTTCCTTTCGGATAACATCGGTTTATTATTCTATCACTTGTGCCTCTCCATTACTTCGATCGCCAATAAGTTGAACTTAACCATGGTTTTTCAAACCATGGTGAGGTTAAGAGGGATTTAATTGTCCATATACTTCCCTCACCCATCATCCTCTGCTCCACACCCTCCGGCCTCCTCCTTCATCGTCCTCGTCAATGCACAGAACTGACAGAGGAAGTTCTCAGGCTTGAGGTCCCTGTGCATGGTGCCAAGCGAATGGGGGGTCTCCACGACCCTGATGATGGTCTTGATCAAGTGGGCAGCCTTCCTCTCGTTGTAGTGGCCCTTCTCCACAATCTTATCGAAGAGCTCCCCTCTAGTACAAAGCTCCATGACGAGGAGGATGAACATGGCGTCCTCATAAGCCCCCTTGATCTGGACGACGTTGGAGTGGTCGGAGAGGTGGTGCATGATGGTGATCTCCCTCAACACATCATAATAGTCCTCCTTGCATAAGAGTTTGCACTCGGTTCTGGACTTGCATGCGTACTCCTTCCTAGTGGCCATGTCGACGAAGAAGTAGGTGGTTTCTAACTTCCCCTGTCTGAGCTTCCCCCCGATCTTGTAGAGGTGCATGAGGTTCTGAGTCTTGTAGGGAAGTACAAAGAAGGGTCTTGGAGGGAGATGGGTTGGCCATGGATGGGCGTGGGTTCTCTCTATTGTTGAGGTAGGAGCTTTGGACACATGAAGAGGGGGAGGAATGGGAGGAGGAAAAGGGGGGATCATGGAGTGGTGGAGGAGAAGGGGGTGGTAGAGGAGGAAGGGCGCTGGAGGATGGGGCAGGGCAGAGGAGAAGGAGGGGAAGCTGGAGGAGGGGGTGGAGGACGGAGGGGGGTGGAGGACAAAGGGGAGGAGGAGGTCGGGGGCGAAGGAGGGGGAGGAGACTGGTTCATGACATTTTCTCCGAGTTGGGGGTGAAGGAGGGGGAGGAAGTGCCTCTGTACCATTAAGAGGAAGAAGATCCTCTGCTGTAGAGGGGATTGCAACAGAGAAGCTATAATCCCCTTTAAATTTTTGTGGTTTAGATTTCAAAATCCAACATTATAGATTGAATCTTAGATTAATGTCTCTATATATCCTCCAAATTTTGTTTAATTCCGAGATTATTTGCTATTTTATCTTAATGGTCAAACATTCGGTCAAGATCTAAGCAACTTAAACTCCATTTAAAAAAGATCTGAATCTTCAACCATTAAGATAAAATAGCAAATAATCTCGGAACTAAACAAAATTTTGTTGATACGTAGAGCTTTAATCTAAGATTCAATCTATAAGGTTGGATTTTGAAATTTAAATCACATAAAACAATTAAAAGGGATTACAACACCTCTGATGCATTCCCCTCTATAGCAGAGGATCCTCTTCCCCATTAAGAACCTCATTTATGACGACCACCACAATGAGCCCTAATCTCTACGCATAGCTACGTCTACCCTGCGGTTGTGAACTACCGCCTCCACATAAATCGAGAGGGTCAAAACCCCTCCCTCTCACCGTGGAGGAGGAGGATGGCAGCAGAGGAGGGGGGGGACCTTTCAATTAATTCCCCATGTGTCCTCAAAGTTAACGTTGGTTTGCGTTGAAGATGGACGGAAACTAACTCGATGGGCACGAACGATAGAACAACAATAAGTCGGAGGCACAACTGATATTCCAAAAAAGGGATGAGCATAACCGATATTGTAATATCTTAGAGGGGCATCACTTTGGAATGAGACCAATACAGGTTTTAAGGAACCTTTTCATGAAGTAGAAGATTGGAATCACAATTAGGTTGAGTTGGGTTATCATCTTGTAGCAAAGCATTTTAAATTGGCGCTACCTATCATCCATATACTAAAAATAATAATTGATTTATGGTAATTTAGTATTTAAATATTCGTTGTTATATCTTTTATTGTTTAACTTATAACAATGGAGATTATTCAATGCAAAACCGTCATTTATTCTCGTAATTCTAAATTACTTCCATATTGTGGCTAACAATTCATGTAACGATGATTTCTAGTTGATTTCCCCCTTAAAGTTTGTAGCAGTCGTTGATAATTTAATACTGATTAGAAGATCAACGGTTAATTGTAATTATACCATTTGTTGCTAGCGATGTAGCAACAAATACTATATTCACTATAAGAAAATTGACTCAAGCCAGCAAATAAATATCTTTCGCAGTTAAATTTATAACAACGAATATTGTTCATTACTTGATTCTTTAAATTAGTAATGAATATCATATCCATTTCTATATTCCTCACAATGAATCATATATAATAGCGAACATCCGTTGACATTTTCTTCTGATCATTGTTGAATTTAGCAATGAATAATATAAATTTTAACGAATAAGTTAACAAAAAAATATTATTCTATGAACCTTTAACAATGAATATGGTATTCATTGCTAATTACTAGAACAAAGGGTAATTTAGCAACCATAATATATGTTGGAAATCTTTAACATCAAAAGATATAGCCACGAAATTCAAATCAATCGTTGGTTTGTGTCAATTTTGTTGTAGTGAATTATTACGAATTTAAATAATCAAAGATAATTTTACAACGAGCAATATTCATTATTATAAATTTAACTTCAAAGATATCACAAGAAATGTTAAAACGTAGTTGGTGTAGACTAATTTTATTGTAATGATAAATGCATGGATTGCAAAGAATATAATATCAATTAGAATGATTCACATGCTGCTGAGATGAGAGTTAGAACTATTTTCTTGAGCATATGATATTAGGTTTGAGGAAGTTGATGAAAAGATAGTGTGATGTATTATGATTATCTCCAGATCAAGTCATTAATTTTCGATGAAGGACATCATTTAAGAAAGAGTAAAGGGGCACCCAATGTGTCAAATCGAAACTCTCCAAGTCCTTAGTCCATTTGCAGCATTAGGTCTTTGGAGTTGCATGTGATGCAATAAGTTGTTGACATAAATAAGACCGATGGGAAGCCCTCTCTCTCCAAGTTTGATCTCTTCAAGATAGATGAAGCTTGATGGTAAAAAATTTTGATTAATAAATGACCTCGGATTTTTTATCTTGACTAGCTATATTTGTTATAGTTGCCATTGCTACATATAAGCATTCCATTTTTTAGATGTATGCTTATCTCCGTATTATATTAAGGGTTTAATGTGGCTGCCCCTAAAGGAAGTTAACTTGACTCTCCCCGCGTCATTTCATCCATTTATTATTTTTTTGATTTTTTTTCCGTGAATATTCATCACTATATCCCTATATTATGATATTAAAATTTCGTGTGAAACAGAGACTCCTACGGCCTCCATCCAGACAGTCATTTTTTAATGGTAACAGAATTGCTAAAAACGACCACGTCTGGATGGAGACCGTATGAGTCTCTATTTCACATGAAATTTTAATAGCATAAAATAGGGATATATTGATGAAAATCCACGTAAGAAATTTTCAAAAAAATAGGGAAAATGGGGCGGGGGGAGCCAAGTTAGCTCCCCTCAATGGGGCAGCCCCATTTTACCTTTATATTAATTAATAGGATTTAATGGGGTTGTTCTACTGGAGGCAGTCAATGAGCTGCTCCTAGGGATGAACATGGGCCGGGCTGGGCCGAGCCCTGAAGGGCCCAGGCCCAAGCCCGCTTAAAAAATTTGGGCCTTGGGCCGGGCTTAGGCCCGCAAAATTTTTTTTGCTCGGCCCAAGCCCATGCCCGGCCCAATTTCTTTGGGTCGGGTTTGGGCCGGGCCGGCCCATCGCCACCCGTTAGAGACTATTAACTTGAGTCTTTTGTTTCAAGTTAATCTCAATTCAAGTTACACAAGCTAAATTTGTTTAAAACATGTGCCATAATACTTGTGAAACAAGTAAAATTCGATTCCACCAAATCCGATGATATCTCATTTTTCACACGTGCACTCAATGTCGGATACCATGAATGTCTCACATGTATATAAACTGAAAGAGTGAAACAAACTTAACCAGTTAACAATAGGTGCACCAGACCTTACATGTTAAAAAATGCGCATAAGACCCATATTGGGTAAATGTTCAATAATAGAAAATATGCTGATTGAAAAATAAATACTAACAAATCCAAGAATAACGAATACAATCTAAACCAAAGACTAATTAAGGAAATATAATATTGAATTGAAATACAATGATCAGCAGCTCATATGTCACACACTTTACTTTCTTGATTTATAAACATTGTATGAAGACAAGATACAAGAAGGGAGTGTACATGAAATATGTGGGAGTTTTCATGTGTGTATGATATGGGAAATGGTTCGGGCCTTCTTTGGGTCGGGCCCTTGGGCCGGGTCGGGTTGGGCCGAGCCAAGCCCGAGCCTGGCCCAAAAAAAATTTGGGCCTAAATATTGGGCCCAAGCCCGTCCCGGTGTTCATTTATGCATGGGCCGGGCCGAGCTTTTTGGGCTGAGCTTCGGGCTGGGCCGGGCCGGCCCAGCCCAATGCTCATCCCTAGCTGCTCCCATCTTATATTTTGATGATTTTGTTTAAAATACAATCATGTATTTTTATCACTATCACTCTAATATTTCATTCTAATTTGTTTGGAAATTGAGACTCATATGTCCTCCATATAGAACATGTAATTTTAACAGCCATATAATTGTTGTAATCGACCTATTCTAGATGGAAGACATGCGTGTTTTCGACAAAATTGGAGCGATATAGTGATGAAAATAAATGACGGTATTTTCTAAAGAATAAAAAAATTGCCGAAATATAAAATGGGGACATCCTCATTAAGCCGTAATCAATATCATCACTTTCCACGGAATTCCCATGGCCATATCTAGATAACATTCTTTTGAAATTTGTTGCCACAGAAAATGGAACTATTTGTGGCGTCGGAACTTTGGTCGACACAAGTTCACCACATTTTGTAGATGTTGGCAATCAAAAATTGATTTGTGACGGTGTAAATAACGTACAAATTTTGTTGGTGAGTAGTAAGAGAGTTATAAGAATGATGCGGTTAGTGAATATATTTACAAAAAAATCTATTTAAACAAAAATAAAGATGATGTAAATAACCTTTGGGTTTTGAACCCAACTTTTAAGTGGGCCTATGGAAATTGAGGCCCAACTGCAGTTCTCAAGATATATTCCATGGGCTTCAAAACCATAAAATAAACAAAAGTAAGATTCTGGCCTTTTTGGAAGAAGAATATGCTAACCATAAATGTTTACTAAACCAAGATACCAGAAATCTTCATTGTTGCTCTACACTATTGGTTTTTTATGGTTCATCGTTACGTACTAATCCGATCCAATAATGATGCATACATGTATGCATACGTACCTACATACATACATATACATACAGACATATACATAGATAGATACATATTATTTATGTATGTATGTACGCATGTATGTATCTACATATGTATGTATATATGTATAATTTCACTTTTCAAGAGGACGATCCCGAATAATTCGATGCAATCCATGATCTCTTTCTTGTAATGCGTCAACCACTACAACAAAATAGGTCCATAGCGATGCTTTTTTTTAAACATTGTCACTAAATTGTCCGTTATTAAATATATATCAAAAATGTTATTAATTGCGAATTGTTTTTTTATATTTGAAGGTAGCAATGAATGTTTTACATATCCGTTGCTATATTATTAGCGAGGTCCGTAAAACAATGCTTATTCGTTGCTATTTTTTAGAAGTTTAACTAGTAATTGCTAAATTTTGAACTAAAAAATCAACAACGATTAGTAAAAAATTTGAAGGAATAAAACAACGGATAAACATTGCTATGCACCACCGACCAATGTATATGACATTCGTTACTAATTTCATGCATAAAATATGATTTCACAACGAATAATATCATCGTTATATATTTAACAAAGAGATCAAAAAATATAATTTTAGACCCATGCTGTTCGGAATAACACCTTCAGCTAAATCATAAAGTAATAAAACAATAGAGTTGACATTCCACTGCAGAGTTCAATTAACTACTTATACTGATAGAAATTAGTGCTAGTTAAATACAATGAAAAAAAATGTTGACAAACTTTTGAGTTAGCAAGAATGTATACAAGACAAAAGATGCTGATACCCTACATACATTATAACATATAAAAAATTATTAGAACTCTTTTTGCATTTTTTTGTTTTCCATGGAAAATAAATGTTTATCACTTATAACCAAAGTTTTAAAAACCAAATCGAACCGGCCGGTTCAACCGGTAAACCAAGAATCAGAAAAAAACGGTCCAACCATCCGTTTTTATTCAAAAATAAAAACCAGTCAAAATCGATTTAAAATCCGGTTGAACCAATTGAACCAAACCATCGGTTCAACCATCCATCTTTTTCAATTTTTTTGATAATTTAATCAAATGTAAACTTTTAAAATCTGTTCATAATCTACTCTCATTCTTAACCCATAATATAATACTCCTTTATTTCTTCTCCTTCCACATGTATCAATGACCCATTATCACCTCTCCTATCCTGTCATACAAGCATTGCCTCTCTTCTCACATATTGCATGCGTTTGTCTACTTCCAACAACAACAAAGGAAGAATACATTATCATATTTATACTACTAGAAGTAATAAATTAATAACACTTGTTATTAATTAAAATTTAAATAATTATAAAATTGTTAATTTTATACATCACACACATATGAATTTTACAAAATATGTTTAGTATGTCCTTTTGAGTTTTTCTAATAACATTTATACCCCTAACATTTAGCAATGTTTTTTGTGCTCCTATATTCTTAAAAAAATCAACAATATTATCCTTTTGTTGGTATAATATATGAGCACACGTGTACTAATAAAATGTCACTACTATCCGTTTTGTAAAAATATAGGGGGGCGTACAATTGAAAAAATAGGGACTATGTGTTGTTGGAAAAACTTGGAAGGACACGAGTATATAGATCCTCTGAAGATATAATGTAGCATTTTTCATATTTATTTGTATGATACTACTGGTCTAACTCGGTTCGACCCGGTTAAACCATACGAACCAAACCAATAGTACAACGGTTCGGTCCTTTCCGATTTTTATGAACTGTTGACGTCATCACCGATTCGACCAGTCGGTCTCATTGGTCCAACCATAAAAACCAAAACTGATACTTATCTGGTTTGATGTCCGTTTTGGTTTTTAAAATCTTGCTTATAACTACTTCTTAGTTATACTTAAGTATATACGATCACCAGTCAATTTCGACGTATCATACACTTGAATTAAAAGGGTCATCTGGGGCTTTTACTTTGCCTATTGAATAAGAAATATAAGGACACACCAAATCTATTCCAACAAAATTAAGATGTGTAATAATCCGGTAAGAATACCATCCATCAGTTTTTTTAATACAAAGTAACGACCAGAATAGTAAGCCTTCCCTTTGGGTAAGAATACCATCCATCAGTTTTTCAATTTTTAATACAAAATTAAGATGTGTAATAATCCGGTAAGATTTTTAATACGTTGTAAAAATTGAAAGATGTATGGTATTCAGAATAATAGTAAGCCTTCCCTTTTGTTTTTATTTAAATTGTTATTCGTCTCATTGAGTTTGATTGTCCTGCTAATATTATAGTCCAATCATGTCGGCTTTAATACCAATTTATTTGAATAGATCAAAAGCTCGACAGCTTCTGATGTTAAGAATCCAAAACTATCAAAAACCAAAGAAATGGAGACTTATTTGGATCTAAGTCCATGCATGACCAGAATTAGATGTGTTGAAGCAAAGAATCCATGAAGTGATAGAAGGCTTGGTGGTAGTGGTGGTGGTTAGTTAGTTGGAGAAATTTTATTTTAATTCTGTAATTTCACTTATTGTGTACTTGTTATTTAAAAATTACAGTTTAATGTTGACCTGCGATCCAAATCTATCCACTCCTTAAGTCCTTTTAAATATAGTGAAATCAGATTTTTGATAATTTCAGTCCTTGTGCCCGTTGGACTATATCACTCATTGTTACTTGCTTACTTAAAATGGGTCATTTAAGAAGTATCTTCGTCAACTTTGCAGATTATGATGCTTTGAGAAACTATATGGGCTCATTGTTCCTGCCTCCAAATTCGAACATGATATGGGTAACAAGTGTTGGATGGTTCTCTTCTTTGTGGGAACCTTGTCTATACGTATAAGATATTAGATATTGATAGTCCTATTTGGAAAAGGAAAAATCAAAATTAATTGGAGAAGGAGATCAACTACCTTTTAAGACTAGGAGTCATCTTTTCCTAATTATATTGGAAGTAGTAATTCATGTTTCCTTATTTGCAAATCTACATGAAGTATAAATAGGAGTTATGAGGTGCATATCAGGATCATCCCAACACAATATCTCCTAGCACAAAAAAGAAATAAGAGAGAGAGAGAGATGAAGAAGAAAGAAGGTTCGTGGTTGACGCGGAGTTTGGAGGAAGTAACCTTTGAAGCAGTTCTTCTCCAGCATTCTTCCCTGCAGTTTGACGACTGATTCATCGTTTTGGTAATATTTTTCCTCTCTATTATTCTTCAATATTTGGTGATTTCTAACACCTCATAGAGGGTGGCATTCTGCAAGCCCGTCACAGTAGATAATTTCGATTATAGTGCTTGGTTTTGGGTTGCGATTAACCCCGTAGTTTTTTTCCTTCACATTGAAGTTTTTACACGTTAAAATTTCTCTGTGCTTCTGTAGTTGATTTTCTGTGGTTGAAATTTTCTTCCATAGTTGTTGTTGTCGTGCATGATCTGCTTATTAACTTTGATAATTTTTCCACGATTTGATCTATACAGGGAATCTGTTCCCAACAAGTTGTATTGGAGAAAGGTTCAATGACGGATTAAAAGATGGATTTTGATTCCTAAAGGATGGTTAGTCTTAATGAGACTAATTACAATTTGTGGAAGAACAAGATGAAGGATCTTTTATATGTGAAGGCTATGCACCTTCCGGTGTTCTCCACGTAGAAGCTTGAAGCCAAAACCGATGAGGAATGGAAATTTGAACATGAGCATGTTTGTGGCTTAATAAGACAGTTTGTTGATGAGAATGTTTACAACCATATCCAATACGAAAGTCACGCTAGAAGCTTGTGGTTGAAGTTGGAAAATCTTTATGCCTACAAGACGAGAGTAATATATTGTTTCTTCTCAAGAGATTGGTGAACTTGATGTTCAAATATGATAGCTCTGTGTTAGATTTTTTGAATGAATTTCAAGGAATTACAAGAACATGTTAAAAAAATTTGAAGGAGATGTTGAGATTATTATTTCTTCCTACTTTACCAGATTCGTGGGAGACTTTCATAGTCTCACTTACTAACACTGTAGTTAACGGGGCTGACATCCTCAATGAGGAGATGCGGAGGAAAACCCAAGGAATCTCTTCACAATCAGAGGTTCTCGTCACAAAGAATAGAGGGAGGAGCATGATAAAGACTGATATGGGTAGAGATAATACCAGGAGCAAGTCTAGATCCAGATATCGGAATATGAAGTGTCACTATTGCAAGAAGAAATGATACATCAAGAAGTATTGCTTCCAATGAAGAGAGATAATAAGAATGAAGGCGATAAGAAAGAGAAAAAAATGAACAAGTTGCTGCAGCTACACAACATGAGATCCTCCTTGTTCGTGATGAGGATATGGTGAATGTCGCACTGGATGGTACTTCTTGGCTTGTTGACATTAATTCTGCTTTACATGTTACATCTCAGTGAGTGTTTTTCTCTTCATATACAACTGGTGATTTTGGGACATTGAAGATGGAGAATGACTCATTGTCCCATGTAGTTGGCATTGTCAATATTGCATTAAAGAATACCGATGGAGCGGTGTTGGCGCTTAAAGATGTGAGGCATACATCAGACATGCACTTAAATCTTATTTCTGCAGGCAAGATTGATGATGACGGACACCTCAACACTTTTGGTAGCGGAAAATGGAAGGTTACCAGGGGATCCTTTGTTGTTGCTTGTGGTAAGAAGTATAGCAACAATCTTTACATCATAAATGCATACATTTCCCATGATGTTGCACATGTGACTAGAGATGCAAAATCTATTGTGTTGTGGCATCGACGATTGTGACACATGAGCGAGAATGAGCTGCAGTATATGATGAGGAAGAATATACTAGCAAATATCAAGAAAGAGAAGTTGGAGAGATGCACACACTGCTGGGCTGGGAAGCAGACGAGAGTCTCAATCAAGAGCCATCCACCTTCTAAGAAGATGCAACCATTAGAGACTTTTCATAAAGATGTTTATGGTCCATTGGAAGTAAGTTATCTTGGTGGTACACTTTATTTTGTTACATTCATTGATGATTTCTCCAGGAAAGTTCCGGCCTATGCCTTAAAGATGAAGGACCAAGTCCTTGGTATTTTCAAAGACTTCCATACGCTAGTGGAGCGACAATCTGGTAAGAAACTTAAGTGCATATACAATGACAATGGTGGTGAGTATATTGGACCATTTTATAATTATTGTAGATCTAATGGTATTAGGTACCAGAAGACTCCACCCAATGCACCATAATTGAATGGCATAGTAGAGAGAATGAACAAAACCTTGATGGAGAGAGTCAGATGTCTCCTTTCTAAAGCTAAGTTGCTTAACTCTTTTTGGTGTGAAGCACTTTATATTGTTGTTCATGTTATTATCTATCTCCACGTGTACCTTTGGATGGTGATGTTCCTGACAGGATTTGGTATGGAAATAATGTATCTTACAATCATTTGCGGGTCTTTGGATGTCGTGCTTTTGTCCATATCTCTAAGGTTGAAAGGTCCAAGTTGGACACAAAGACGAAGCAACGCATTTTCTTTGGATATGGCAAAGATGGGTTTAGTTACAGGTTGTATGATTAAATTGATAAGAAGTTGGTGAGGTGCAGGGATGTGATCTTCTCTGAATATCAAATCATTGAGGACATCTAGAAGGCTGCTAAGGATTCTCCTTCGAACAGTCATCAGTCAGATGATGTGGAGTCAGTCCTTTTGTAGAGGGATTGATGAATCCTCATTCATCATTCTTTATTCTTTAATTTTAGCTAATTATCTTGACAAAGCATCATGTAAATATGTGTAAATACAATAACTTAGCAATAAGCATGCATGTGTTAATATTCCATAATTAGCATGTATTTGTGCAAAAATAAAAGAATAACGAATAAAAAAAGAAGGAAGCATTTAGAATAAATATTAAGTGATCCAAACCTAAGAGAGGGCCAAGTATTGGCCTGGTCGCCAAATAAAATGGGTAGAGAGAGATAGGGCCACTCCACCTTGTATATATGTACCATATGTATATATAATTTATTTTTACGAAAAATAAATATAAAAAGATGTTTTTACTTCCTTGTATACATTCCTAAAAATAAAATAAAAATAAGAAAAATAAAATAAAATAGAATAACATTCTCTCTCTAACTTGTATATAATACATGTATATGTGTATCCTTCCCTATTTATTTTATACTTGTAAATAAATAATAAAAATAAAACAAAAATTGTTTTGTACCCAAAAATTATGTTGTAAATAAATAAAATATAAAATTAAGGTATTTGTGTAAAAAATAATAAATAAAAATAATTGTACAAAATACATAGGTATTTTATACCTGTATATAACACATTATACTGTATATAGAATAATTTATTTTTCACAAAAATAAATAAAAATCACAAAAATATAGCTTGAAAAATAACAAATATTTTTCATTTTATACACTTTTTAATTTAAATTCATTTACTATTTTTTATTAAATTTGTAAATATTTTTGTACATTCTATTTTCTGATTGGTCCATGGAGGAACGTTGATTCGGGTCAACCCCCTCTTCCAGGGCTTGACCCGACCCGACTGTTCCACTGGACTCATTTCTCCCATTTACCCCGATTGGATCTTGCATCCCCTTGCTCCGAATTTCTGCTCGTGTCTTCCCCGTGTATATGTGACCTTCGCGGATCCCTATGGAGGCACGTATCATCCTCGGATTGCACGCTCCAACCCGATTTCTCTGGCTACCTGGGACTATTATAAATATCTTCATCCGCCTCTCTAGATCATTATCTCACACCACACCCCTTCTTGATACCCTAGACTCCTTCCTCGTAGTGACATCCATCAGAGGACGCCTTCGATGCTCGAGTTGGTGCCGTATAGCCGCAGCTCAACCTTCGTGGACGGAGAACCGTCGCGAGCAGACTCCTTCGCCAGACGCAGCATGGTCAAGGCCACAACCCTGCATCCACTTCTCCTGGAGCTCAGGATCATGCTCGAACCCTCAGGTACCTGATTTAACCGAAATCAGGTGGTCTTAAGCTCAACACAAAGCGTGAACTCAGTCGAAGTGTCAATCACACAAATCTCGGTTAAAGTCAACAATTAACCCACACTAAAGATCAATAATTAGAAATAAATGTGGAGTTAAAATTTATTTTTAACTCTACATAAAAGATGTATAGGTGCAAGTATGTAGAGAGTTCGAACACAGGGAGCAAACAGGGTAATTCAAAAATTGTTGCACAAGTGAGTGTGTGAGTCAAGTGTCTACACTAAGCAAGCAAACAAAGGAAATTTTTGTGGGTCTTTAATTTTTAATTTTTTTATTTAATTTTTAATTTTGTATTTTGATTTTTAATTTTCTGATTTTTATATTTTATAATTTATATATATTTTTTTTCTTTTTGAATATTGGAAAATAAAAAAACAATGTAATGAAAGGCAAGATAGAATATTTATAAAGATGTGTAAAAATATCCAAAAATTCAGAAATAAAATATTTTTGATATTTTAGGATTTTTTTACTGTTTTTGTGATTTTTGGGGATTTTTTAAGGTGTTTCTGGTATTTTTAATTAGCAAAGTAAAGGAAAACAGTGGAAAATGTGCTGGCTGTGAGGAAAATACAATTTAAAATTAGCAAACAGCAATCAAAATTTTTCACACTAATTTTCAAGTAAAGAGAACAAAATATGGAACAAACAGAAACTGAGTTTGTATTTTTTGGAGTTTTCTTTGATTTTATATATTTTTTTGAAGTTTTTGAGTGTTTTTAAATTTTTAGTGTTTTTCTTTTGAGATTTTTAGTGATTTTTGGACTGACACTGAAATAATCTAAAATAGACACTAGGTATTTTTTTTGGAATTTTTAGAAGTGTTTTAATATTTTTTGGTATTTTCTAAACTAGACAGTACACAAAAAGCATATTTTTGATTTTTAATAAATATCAAAATAAAATAAAATCAAAAACTAAAATGATAGCGTTAAAGTACACGTGTCCAGGAGCTTAACCCTATTTTTGTGGAATTTTTGGACTTAAAATGATAGATCAAATAAATACAACAAGCATTCAATCAATGAATAGGCCTGTCAGGGGTATTTATGCAATTTTTCAAACATCCAGGGGCTCACATGCAGTTTTCCACAAAAATATTAAACTGAATATTTAATTTATAGCACTAAAACACAATTACAAAACCCGCCTGGGTACCCTAGCAATTTTCCCACCAGGGCGCGTGACTTGCACGCGCCTGGCGAGGACTAGAATGTAATATCCAAAACCCTGGGGGCTTAATTGCAAATTTCCCAAAAAGTTCACACGTGATACGAAAGTTTTAGTACTAGAACAAAATACAACAAAGCCCGAGGGCCCCTCTGCAAAATGCCCCCACCTCACGTGTACTGGTCACGTGAGGTGACGTGGCGAAGGACCTGGATGCAAATATGGAAAGCTCGGGGGTCTTTGTGCAAATAACCCAAAGATTTTACGCTACAGACGAAAGTTTAAATATTAAATAATAAATACAAAAGGCGCGAGGGTGTAGATGCAAAATACCCTCGACGCGCGATCCAACGGCATTGAAGGAGCCACTTAGACACGTGGCGCTTGATGAACGGCCGATGACGCTTCGCGGATGAGCGGCGACGATCAGATCTCCACCGATGATCAACGGTCGAAGCTGGTGGAGATCCAACGGTAGCTGCTCGATCTGGGACTCCACCCTTGATCGGACGGTGGCGAAGGCGGCTGGAAGAACACGGCGGAGCTCCGACTGGGCGAGGTTCCTCGAGCTCCTCCGGCCGACTCCGGTGGCTTCTAGGCTTCAAACTCGGGCTGGAGCCTCCTCTGGTCCTCCTCTATCTCCTGGGGGCGTCAAAAAGCCACGACGGTGGCCGTGGTGCTCGCTGGTGGCTGGCGGAGCTGGAGAGCTTCGTTAGCTCCGGCGAGCTTCAAAACTCGCCTCCAGGTGTCTTCACTGCGGCTTGGACATGCAAAAATGGTCAAAGGGTCCAGGGCAAACTTCCTGGACCCTTGGATGGACTCGGGGATGCTCGGATCGAGATGGAGATGCACGGCCGGAGGTGCGCTCCGGCCAAGGTGCTTGATTTGGCGATTTAGTCGATTAAACTTCAAATCTTTTTGGGGTTTTCGAAGCTAAGGTTAACAGGAATAAAATAGGCTGAATAAAAGAGCGGGGCAAGCCCTCAATGGCCGGGGCCAGAGGGAAGAAGGGTACCTCGACCGGCGACTTTGCGGGAGGTGGTGGAAGCGCCTCCGACCTCGGCTGCCTTGGCTGATGGCTTCGCGGTGGAGCTGTCACCTCCAGGAAGCGCTGGAGCTCGGAGTAGGCGCGAGGGGTGGACCGAAGGTGTTCGAATTCGAATCGAAAGGTGAGGGGTTGGTTTTAAGTGGGTTGACCCGAGGTTGCAGGGGTCCAAAGACCAAGAGAAATCTTGCGCCACAGTGATTCATAGTCCGATGCAAACATAGGGCGAGCAAGATGGATGGTAGGTGGAGAACTTTGCAGAAGATGGTATCGCGAAAGGGTGAAAGTTGATGCCTCGAAAAATCCGCAAATACGGGGAGAAAACGAGGCTCTGACGGAGGCACAGGGTCTAGGTCACCTAGTTGACCGAGGTCAACTAGGGTTTGCACCTGGTTGGTCCACGTGGACCAACCAGGAAAAACCCTGCTAATTATTTTGAAAAATCATTTAAAAATAGAATAATGCCGTTA